>CM053034.1:50403119-50938119 GCA_028564925.1 Lithobates sylvaticus
AGAGGAAATCAAGAACCCAGAAAGGTATCAATTGTGTTAGGAAAGACCAGCTTTTGGCTAGATGGAAATTCATTATAGGAATGTGATTAGGTTTTTCAGTCTTTAACACCACCCTTAGTAAAATTAAAATAGGTAGGTTGACCAACCAAATACTGTTGTGTGCCCAGCCGTTCTGTGGCCAAACACGGTAGTTTTTGCAAGCGATGCATAAAATATATAAAGTAAGCCTGTATGTACAATCCTACTTGAAGATGGGCGATGTCACTCAATGTGCCCATCTAGATAACATTGTTTTCTTTTTTTTTTTTTTTTGACTTGGACACCCTATTAGGTGTTTAAACCTAATTGGGGGGGGGGGGGGGGGGTGTCAGGGGAAAAAGGAGTGAAGAAAGAAGAGGAAAGAAAAGATGCAGTTTGGGAGAGGAGAGGTATAACAATGACCTATCAATGTTGTTGAGGAGATAGTAATTTATCCAAGGGGACCATATGCATTTAAAAGTGTGTGCGTGTGCTATCATTTAAAATGGCTGCCATTTTTTGATTAAAGCAGCGCCGCGCCCCCCCCCCCCCCCCCGCATGAAAAAATTAAGTCTTACATGCTGTAGCTGCTGACTTTTAATATTGGGACACTTGCCTGTCCTGGAATCCAGCGATTTCGTGTTTTTGCTGAAAGTAATGTCTTTCTTCTGGCCACTCTGCCATAAAGCCCAACTCTATGGAGCGTTGGGCTTATTGTCGTCCGATGTACAGATACTCCAGTCTCTGCTGTGGAACTCTGCAACTTCTCCAGGGTTATCTTAGGTCTCTGTGCTGCTTCTCTGATTAATGCCCTCCTTGCCCAGTCTGTGAGTTTTGGTGTGCGGCCGTCTCTTGGCAGGTTTGCTGTTGTGCCATGTTCTTTCCATTTGGTTATGATAGATTTGATGGAGCTCCTAGGGTTTATCAAAGATTTGGATATTTTTTTTATAACCTAACCCTGACTTGTACTTCTCAACAACATTGTCCCTTACTTGTTTGGAGAGTTCCTTGGTCTTCATGGCAGTGTTTGGTTAGTGGTGCCTCTTGCTTAGGTGTTGCAGCCTCTGGGGCCTTTCAGAAAGGAGTGTATATGTAATGACAGATCATGTGACACTTAGATGGCACACAAGTGGACATCATTTCACTAATTATGTGACTTCTGAAGGTAATTGGTTGCACCAGAGCTTTTTATGGGCTTCATAACAAAGGGGGTGAATACATACGCACATGCCAATTGTCAGTTTTTTTATATCTTAAAAATAGCTTTATGTATATATTTTTTTAATTTTACTTCACCAACTTAGACTATTGTGTTCTGATCCATCACATATAATTCAGATTATAAAAACATTGAACTAAAGGCTGTAAGGTAATAAAATAGGTAAAAAGCCAAGGGGGGTGAATACTTTTACAAGGCACTGTACATACTTGGATATGGCCAAGCTGGACCAATGTAGGCAATAAAAATCATACCTGGAAATCGCCATTTAAGTTTCCTTTTTATTAGTAGGTTGTTGGTGTATAGCCAGCATTTCTTTCTTTAGCTTGTTAAACAGCCTGTAGACTTCCAGATCACAGCCATGGCTATTTGGTCTTCAGCCTGCAAGCTGGTGTTAAAGAAAAACCCCGGTCTAATGAAAGCTTTTTAGATCATGAACTATAACCTATTTAAATGTTTCATTGCATAATTGTATACATGGAGGGCAGCCATATTTGCTAATTGTATTTACATTACTGCAGGCTCTGTTTCTGGTTTTTCAGCAATACACCTGTAGTAGTTGATTTATTGCTTTCTTTCACAATGAACGTGCACGAGCCAACTGAAAACAATTCATTCTACCTGACCGCTTCTTTGTTTCAATAGTTGAGTGAGTGATTGCGAATTGTTTGCTCCCTCTGCTGGCAAATCAACAAATCTTCATATTTAATATAGTAGAGATATGGAAGAGCAAATGTGCAAAAAAAAATATAAAAATAATAATCATAAATACTATAGGGTCAATAGTAACTCAAAATATAAGCTTAGAAAGGTACCTAATATACACCGATCAGCCATAACATTATGATCTACTTAATATTAAGTAGGTCCCTCCTTTTGTCGCCAAAACGACCTTGATCTGTTGTGGCATGAATACTTGCTAAACCTCTGAAGGGATGCTTTGATATTGAACAATAAGCTCTCAGTAGTAGATCCTTTAAGTCAAAGGGTAGGCAACCTCGGCCCTAAAGCTGTGGTGAAACTACAAGTCCCATGAGACATTTCAAGACCCTAACAATCCTAGGCATGACTCCTAGAGGCAGAGGCATGATGGGATTTGTACTTCCTCCACAGCTGGAGGGCCAAGGTTGCCTACCCCTGCTTTAAGTTGTGAGGTAGGGCCTCCATGGATTGGACTTGTTTTTTAAGCACATCTCACAGATGCTCCATTGGATTAAGATTCAGAGAATTTAAATGTCAATGTCTCAAACTTGTCGTTCCTCAAACCATTCTTGAACCATTTTTTTGCAGTGTGGCAGGGAGCATTATCCTGCTGAAAGAGGCCACTGCCATCAGGGAATACTGTTTCTATGGAGGGGTGTGCTTGGTCAGCAACAAAGTTTAGGTAGGTGGTCTTTGTCAAAGTACCATCCACATGAATAAAAAGACCTAAGGTTTCCCAGCAGAACATTGCCCAAAGCATCACACTGCCTCAGCCGACGTGCCTCCTTCCCATACTGCATCCTGGTGCCATTTCTTCCCCAGGTAAGTGACACACACAACCCCTGCCATCCACAAGAAAACATGATTCGTCAGACCAGGCCACCCTCTTCCATTGCTCCGTGCTCCACTTCTGATTTTGTGAACACAGGTCAGCATCAACACCCCGACCGGTCTGCAACTACGCAGCCCATACACAACAAAGTGTGATGCCCATTTTTTTTTTTCTGCTTTTAACACCTCATATTCATGGAGAACATGTTTAACCACTTCCTGCCCATTGTCATGGGAGCTCAGCCTGTGGCTCTCCAGCTGTTGCAGAAGTCCAATGAAGCATTTCAAGCTGCTGACCGTTACAAGCATGACTCACAAAGGCAGAAGCATGATGAGTTGTAGTTCCGCAACAGCTGGGGGGCCACAGGTTGAGCACCCATTCTATAGACCACTGACGACCGAGTGGTGGCTTTCCCATCCTTACGGGACATCGTATGAAGTCCTGTCAGGAAGCGATGATCATACGGCCGTATGGCCGCGCAGTAGCGGGATCTGCCACTGACCATGTCCATGGGCCACAGCCGCTGACTGATCAGAGTACTGGCTCACTCCCGGTACCATTTGACCACCATGGCCAATCACAGCAGATCACATAACAGGTGTACATAATGGCTTCCTTTCATGCCATCCATTGTGTACAATTGTGTTTGCTAGCTGCGATTGGCCCTGTCAAATTGACCAATCACACCCATCTGTACCATGTGATTTTAGCTTTGACTAAACACAACAAAACAAACTTAGATTAAATTTTTTTCAGTAAAATGCTTGCTTATAGCAATGCAATTCACTGCAAAAAAAAAATCATGATCACTTCCCCAAAGTAGTACAATGTTACTATGGTAACATTTATATTGCTCTGGTCACAGTGTATTAAAAAAAGAAACATTTTTTTTTTTCTCTCCGTACTGTCACCAGTCAGTGTCTGTGATCACCGCAAAACCAGTTCGAAGATGATGCTGTACTGTACTGAACTTCTTCTTTTTTTTTTTTTCTTTTCCAAAAAAGTTCTGACCACAAAATTACAACGTCCACTGTCTAATTTCCAAAAATGGGTTATTTGGGGGGTATTTCTACTGTTCTGACATTTAAGGGCCTCAAGAAATGAGATGGGCGGACGGCCATCAGTACATCAGGATTTATCATTTTTCAGATATGCTGTATACCATAGTTTGTGGACTCTATACCTTTCTTACAGACTAAATAATATACACTGATTTGCATTATTTTCACCAAAGAAATGTAACGGAATCCATTTTAGGCTAAATTTATGAAGAACAATTATTTAATTTACAACATTTTAGAACCAAAACTACGAAAAACACGTTTTTGTTTTCAAAATCTTCAGTTTTTTCCGTTTAACAAAAAAATTAAAATCCCAGTCATGATTAAATACCACCAAAGAAAGCTCTAGTTGTGTGAACAAAATTATACAAATTTAGTTTGGGTACAGCATTGCCTGACCATGCAATTGTCATTCAAAATGCAACCGCACTAACAGCTGAAAGTTGGCCCTGGCAGGAAGATGGTAAAAGTGCCCGGTATTGAAGTTGTTAATTGCTACCTTTTTATATATCCCGCCCACTTTCAAAAGCCATTGTAACAAGTCAACGTTATTCGCTTTACCTGTCGGTGATCTTAGTGTTATGGCTGATCAGTGTATATGATTGCATAAAACAACCACTACTTTCCCTTTTAAAGGGCAACTGTACTATTACAATAAGTACATCTAATCCTTTAATCCTATTTAATTATTGAAATTGGTTATTAAATGATTTACTCCTTTAATCCACACCATTTATACCAACCAACACCCTTTACTCCTTACTTATCTCTGTAACAGAGCCGCCTCCTGCAGGACTGCTCACTTCTCCTTGGCAGAAATCCTCTTTGTCACTGGTCATTCCTGTTCACTGAGTCATCGTCTTTATAGGGCAGTCCCGGATCTGCATCTCTGTCACCTCCAAAGAGATTATGGTGTCAGATCATTAATTTCAACAAAATCGGATTATATGTGCAATAAACGTATTTTATACATGCCATATACCTGTTAATGCCTCCCTTCTGTAGACCTCCAAAAGCCATATATCGGACTCAGAGCTGCCATTCAAGTGACACCCTATAGTATTCCCCATTCCCCCGCAGCTACATAAAAGTTATGTAAAAAAAAGTTATGTGAAAAAAAAAGTATGCATGACCCTTTTTTTTAATGGCTTACATTTTCTAACAAGTTTAAAGGGGTTGTAAAGGTATATATACATTTTTTTTTTTTTTTTTTTTTTTCTTTTTTTTAATAACAAACATGTTATACTTGCCTCCACTGTGAAGCTCGTTTTGCACAGAGTGGCCCCGATCCTGGTCTTCTGGGGTCCCTTGGCGGCTGTCTCCGCTCCCCCCGAAAAGACTTCTCATGTTCATGCGAGCTACCTCGCATGGTGAGAAGTGCTTGCGGCCATAGCCGCTCACTGTATCACTCGGCCCGGCCCCCCGGCGCGCAGCGTCATTGGATGTGATTGACAGCAGAGCGAGCCAATGGCTGCGCTGCTCTCAATCCATCCACTGTAGCCAATCAGCGGCCAGGCTGATCGGCGAAGAGGATGTCGGGTGCAAGTGCGGGACCTTCGAGGGGTAAATAAAATGGGGGGTTTGGGGGGGGCGGCATTGTCTGATGTGTTGTACATAGAATGCATTAAGGTGAAAAAATGTTTACCTTTTGCAACCCCTTTAACACATTGTGAGCAATTGAAAAAAAATTGCAAAGGAAAATTTTTAAAATTTGGTGACAGGGTCTCTATTTTTATTTTTTTTTTTAAGTGAATCTCTCGTGAAGCCTAATATCTATGTAACTACGTACTGCTGGAAGCTGTTTTTCTCTAGCTGTTTATTCATTCTAGAATAGAAAGGCTTAACCAATCTAGCCTGTGAGAAGAGCCAGGAATGTATGCTTCCATCAGAACACAGGAGCTTTACTTCAAGACGCAGTCACTTTGTGAGTCCGTGGGATCTCACTTTAATATCAGCTGTGAAATGCTAAGCAGTCCTGGCTGCCAATGGTTTCTATTGCATGGCATTAGAATTTCTCATTCTTGGCATGTGTGTGGCTCTTAGAGGCATGGCGATGCTGTTAACCGTGCCTTTTGTAGATTCCCTGAAGTTCCCCTGTGGCTGTGCTACATTACCAGTACAGATTGCATAGTACTACGTGAATGTCTACTAATGTCACGTTAATCTCTTTCAGGAACTTGCCATTGTCCATTGGTATTTCGATGCCCATTGTTACCATCATTTATATTCTCACCAATGTGGCTTATTATACAGTACTAGACTTCAATGCAGTTGTTGCCAGCGATGCAGTGGCCGTGGTGAGTAAACCTTTCTGTGATGGTGATCAAATACTGCATTATTTTCATAGACTTTTTTTTTTTTTTTGTTCTGAATAATGCATGTGAAGTAGAGAGGTGTTGCATCCAATCAGGACTCGTGTTCCATCTAATCAGGACTCAGGTGGCATATTTTAAAGCTATTTGAAGATGTATGCCCTGAAATGGTGAAAAAGAAGACACACAAGCGGAATTTCCATCGGAAAAATCTTGGATGTTTTTTTTTGACGAAATTCCGCTCAAGCTTGGCTTGTATACACACGGTCACGCAAAAGTTCTATGAACTTTCGACTTTCAAGAACGTGGTGACGTACAACACTACGACGAGCCGAAAAAAAAAAAAAAAAATGAAGTTCAATGCTTCTGAGCATGTGTAGGAATTTTGCACGTCGGAGTTGCTACAGACGATCGGAATCTTTTCTCTCAATCTTTTGCTGGCGGGAATCCTGCCAGCAAAAGTCCGATGGAGCATACACATGGTCGTGTTTTCCGACCAAAAGCTCTCATCGGTCTTTTGCTGGCCAAATTTCCGATCGTGTGTACGAGGCATTAGGCACTTTAGGGAGTTTTGGACTAAATCCAAAGATGTCTGATTTATAAATTTTATATTGATCAGGCTTTCATATACAGTGGGGAAAATAATTATTTGATTCCCCCTGCAGATTTTATAAGTTTGCCCATTTACGAAGAAAAGAAGGGTCCATAATTTTTTTTCATAGGTGTATTTTAAATGATAAAGATAAAATATCAACCAAAAATCCATATACACATGATACAAATGTTGTGTTTTATAAATTGAGTTGCAGTTCAGTGAGTAAAAGAAGTAATTTTATCCCCAAGCAACACATGACTTAGTACTTGGTGGAGAAACCCTTGTTGGCAAGCACAGAGGTAAGATGTTTTTTGTAGTTGGTTACCAGGTTTACACACATCTCAGGAGGGATTTTAGTCCGCTCTTTACAGATCTTTTCTAAATCCTTAGGGTTTCTTGGCTGTCAGTTGTCAACTCGAGGTTTCAGATCCCTCCAAAAAAATATATTTTTTTTAGGATTAAGGTCTGAAAACTGGCTAAGCCACTCCATGATATTAATGTGCTTCTTCTAGGTCCACTCCTTTGTTGCCTTGGTGGTATGTTTCAATGGGTCATTGTCATGCTGGAAGACCCATTCACGACCCTTGGAAGCAGGTTCTCATCCAAGAATTTACAAATACATGGCCCCTTCCATCGTCCCCTCAATGCGGCAAAGTCGGCCTGTCCCTTTAGCAGAGAAACAGCCCCAAAGAATAACGTTTCCACCTCTGTGCTTGACTGTAGGGATGGTGTTCTTGGGGTCATAGTCAGCATTTCTCTTCCTCCAAACACGGTCAGTGGAGTTGATGCCAAAGAGCTCAATTTTGGACTCATCTGACCACAGCACTTTCTCCCAATCCTTTGAATCATTTAGTTGTTCATTGGCAAGCTTCAGATGGGGCACGTGCCTTCTTGAGGAGGGAGATCTTTGCAGGTGCTGCAGGATTTAAATCCATGGCAGCGTATTGTGTTGCCAATGATTTGTTTGGTGACTGTGGTCCAAATTGCCTTGAGATCATTCACAAGCTCCTCCTATGTAGTTCTGGGCTGGTCTCTCACTTTTCTCATGGTCATCCTTACCCCATGAGGTGAAATGTTTTATGAAGCTTCAGACTGAGGGCGATTGATGGTTATTTTGCATTTCTTCCATTCGCAAATAATCGCTCCAACAGTTATCTCCTTCTCACCAAGCTTCTTGCTGATGGTCTTGTAGCCAATTCCAGCCTTGTGCAGGTCTATAATCTTGTCCATGATGTCCTTTGACAGCTCTTTGTTCTTGTCCATGGTGGTGGGTTTGAATGGAAGAAAGAGATTCTGTGGACAGGTGTCTTTTATACCCCTAACGAGTTAGGAGCACCTTCTTAAATTTAACAGGGCTAATCTGTGTACCACATGATCGAGCACATACTGTAGCCTGTCTGTGGGAGCCATTTATTGTTGGTTGGTAGGGGATCAGATACTTATATTAGTCACTGAACTGCAACTCAATTTGTATCATGTGTTTTTTTTTTTTCTTCTGTATTTTTGGTTGATATTTTGTCTATCATTTAAAATAAACCTATGATACAAAGAAATTGAAGGGTCTATATATTTTTTTATTTTATTTTTTTTAAGTGGGCAAACTTACAAAATCTGCAGGGGTTTAACCTCTTCCCAACCAGCCGCCGCAGTACAACTGATGTATAAATCATCACCATGGCTCAGTTCTCAGTGCAGAGGCGGCGGGGGACAGATGCTGCATCCACCTAGGCAAGTATGATTTATGGGGAAAAAATAAATTCCCCATACTTCTTTTAACTATGTGACTCTGGGGAGGGGAAGAGTTGAGATGTAAAACTAAAGGATTATTCTGTCCTCCCATGGTGCCTTCCCTACTGCAGCCTAACTTTGGTTTCAGTGAGCTGACAGGTCTTAATATGATGCCTCTTAGTAAAGTTCACCCAGACTGCTCTATGTAGGATTGGGAAATAATTTGCTCATACTCCAGACTGTTATGTAGGCAGTCAAGCTATTTTTAAGTTAATTGAGTCAAGAGATTCAAGCATCACCATCATACTCCACAGGGATTAATTAACATAGAGAATCTTTCTATTACCAGACAATGTCTTTTCCCTTTTTTTTTTTTTTTTTTTCTGGGTCCTGCTGCTCAAATGTCTCACTACTGGTCATTTTCATTGCAGTAATTGTCGCCTGTCTTTGGCTAACCTTGGCCAATTATAATGTTTATGTGACAAAGGAGGAATATGCATGTAGGGTGAGACGCCTCCGAGGGTGTGACCATTGTTTGTGGATTGGCTACTTCTTTAAAGATTTATCCAAACCCAGGGTAAAGCTGTGTATGTTAATTTGCAAACCAGATAAAGAATCCTTTGTTTTGCATATCGGGTATTGCATGCACGTCCATCCCCATCAGAGTTTAATACAAGTTTGCTGTTGTAGTGTAGAGTGTTTTTTTTTTTTTTTAACACATGGTTACTATTTTGTAACTGATTTACTGTCATTCAATTAAATATATTAGTAAGGATCTATGTTCAAAACTATATATCAGAAACTCCATTTAGATGTATACATTTCCTATACCACATTTATTATCTCTACCTTACAAATAGGACTCGTCAAAGAATCTCTCACTTTTAAAGTGGTTGTTAACCCACTTCTATAAAATGCTCCCTTCCCTCTGTAATATTACAATAAGTTCCCCTGTGCCTGTGTTTATATAATAAATGTGCTCTGTCGAGCAGACAGGGGAGGAGGACAGAGGAGCAGAGAGGAGGCAGAGCAGGGCTGCGGACGATAGAGGCGCGTAAACTGACCATGGTGTCAGGGCTCAGCAGCCATGATACACCGTGGTCAGTTTTACAAAGGGGAGGGTATAGCCAGGCAGCATCAGATAGGTATTTTTAGGTGTTACAGGGGTCCTAATGACACAGCACAAACACTGTGCTGTATACAATGCTTTAAGGGAACAGGATCTGTGTGCTTGTTGTGTGGTTTGACATCTCTATCGTATTTGCAGTGGCAGCTGGTGGTATTTTTTTGGGGGGGAGGGGCGCAGCCGCTCACCAGCCCCACACCTACCTCATCTAGGTCGCGGGCAGCACTTCCTCCGGGCGGTGGCTTCCCCTGCATCTCCTTCTGACAGGTGACCAGTGATTTGCTCAGTTTGTAGGGATTTGTACAAGCTACTCTCTCAACCTCTTCTCACCCAGGAGCCAGCAGGGATCGGTAAGCTCCTGATGCATACATACAAGAACACCCATGGCATGTGACTTATAACCAAATAAATAAAAAGGGACATTTCTACAGGGTTTAAAATGGTGTAATGGCAGGTGGTGGTGGGGGGGTCTCGTGTTTTTTTTTTTTTTTTTTAACAGAGCCCGGCTCAGGATTAAGCCCACACTAGTGCCCTCATAGCAAGCAGCTTGCTATGAGGGCACTGGGAAGGGGGGAGGAGCAAGGAGCACCGGTGGTGGGCCCTAGTAGAGGAGGATCAGGGCTGCTCTGTGCAAAACCATTGCACAGAGCAGGTAAGTATGACATGTTTGTTATATTAAAAAAAAAATATGTCCAGCACTAGGAAGCTGATTATTTGCAAGACTGAACTAGAAAAGTAGTGTCTTCTAAAACCATTAATTAATTTCACTGCCAGAGGGGATTGTGAGAGGACATGGTATTGAAGAAGTTACTTTGAATGGAGTGTGCTGAAAATACTGTAACTATGTAGTTGTAGACAGCTGCTGACTTGAACTTGCAACCCCAATTCCAAAAAAAGTTGGAACGCTGTAAAATCTCCATAAAGATAGAATGTAATAATTTACAAATCTCACAAACCTGAATTTTATTCAAATGATTAGAGTACCATTTTTAAAGAAAAAATAAGGTGATTTTGATAGCATTCATTCTGTATTTGTTGTTTTTACACCGTATCCCAACTTTTTTGGGATTCATATAACCAGGGCTCAAAATTTCAAGTCCTGAGCTACTACCCAGTCCTCAAGGGTTACTAGCCACCAGTTGCCCCACCCAACTTTTACCCTGCCCCGCCCCTAATTCCACCCCCTAAACACGCCCTCATAAATCATCTCATATACTCAATAAATCTTAACAACGAGTTTATCCATGCCCACCAGTGCAGCCTGCCGTGGGTCCACCAGTGCAGCCTGCCGTGGGTCCACCAGTGCAGCGGAAGAGAGGAGAGGAAGAGGATTGCTGGCCGGATGATCAGAGCGCCGAGGAACATCACTAACTGCTTTCGTTTCAATAGCAGTGTGTTCTCGGCGTCACAGCCCCGCCCCCTGGCCAAACAACTTTGATACACCTCACTTGTCCTGGACGGATGATCTGTCTATCAAAGTCCCGGGACCAGAGGGCAAGGCTGTATGTGAAAGCGAGTGCGGGGAACACTGATATTGACATGAAAGCCGCTAGTGATGTTCCTCGCACTCTGTTGATCTGGCCGCCTGCTCTCCTCTTTCCCTCCGCGAGCGCTGGGAGAAGTACTCCCATACAACCCACCTGCCGGCGGTGCTCCCCCCCCCCCCCGCTCCCAGGCAGCCTACGCTCGCCAGCCCTCAAAATCCACTTGCAAAATGCGAGCAGGCGAGTGGAATTTTTGAGGGCTGCATATAACGAGTATATGCATTTTTGATGCATTTCCATTGAAATGGGCACAAAGTCGCACTGCAATACACCAAAGTAGCACAGGAGCCTTCCCCAAAGTCTCATCACAGTTGTGTTTCATTGATGTGAACAGACCTCATTGAAAATAATTTCCATTGTTGGTCTATAATTTTTATCTTATAACACATTTTACTTTTGTATTTTTGTGTGAACTTTTGTCTTATGCTTCACACTTATATAATATACCCTGCGACCCTGGAATTTATCTGGTTGCCCTTTTTATGTCAATAAAACTTTGCACCAGGAAATTAATGTGATTTCCATTGTCATGCAAATCGCACCAGATGGTACCCAGTGTGATGCATCTGTGATTTATTAATTTTTAAAGGCAGACACCCATAAAAATTCTGAAAATCTGTTATTTTCACTTAGACTTGCTATAGCCTGTATGATTGCTGTCAATCAGTTCTTTTCTTTGTGCAGTAACCAGAAGAAATTAAAAAATAATGTAACAATTTTTCAGTTTGTCTTCTTTTTGGGATTTATTTTGTTTCAGATGGTGTTTGTGATTAATTATTTTTACATAATATGTGCTTTATGTTTTGCTGTAATTTTGTCCTGTTTTTGTCTTCTCCATCGCAGACTTTTGCTGACCTCGTGTATGGCATATTTAGCTGGACCATCCCCTTGGCTGTGGCCCTTTCCTGCTTTGGTGGTCTGAACTCCTCCATCCTTGCTGCCTCCAGGTTTGGATCCATATCTTGTATTTTTGAAAAGACCAGTCTAGTATTGCAAAAGGCATCTTCACTGCTATACCAGGGCTCCTATGATCTGCTTTGGAAATGGCATGTACTCCTTTTTACCATGCTGACACCTAGGTGCCTGTGGTTTTATGGTCAAATGGATAGTACTGAAGAGCATGCACACTAATCTAGCCAAGAAGTAAAGAAGAATTCCAGATATGGTATATTTTTACATAGGTTCAGTGGTCCAGCTTGGACCAGTGTAACTATGTATATACCATACCTGGCCGATCCCCTGGTTGGTCACATGTAATGTGGATCGAATACGGTTGAAAACGCATTCAATTCGCATATATGTGACTTAACATGCTTACACAATGAGCATAGACACAGCTGCTTATAGTCCTGTACCAGAAACACATGTGACAGGGACAGAACAATGTTGCCTTATAACATTCCATCACTAGGGATTATTTAAAAAAAATATGCAAATTTTAAAGATTGAAAATCGCATGAACCTTTTTAAAGATTATAGGAGTCGAGATGTGCTCAACTTAAGTTAACTGACAATACTCTAATACAGGGGATCCTCATGGAAGACGATAAAAAGGGAATGATTTCTAGAAGTTATAATATTCTCCTTTTTAATGCTGTACAGAATTCCTCCAAGCTGCCTTGCAGATGTGGCTGGGAAAAGGATATCGGTGCCATAGATGGGGAGACATGGGATCTTTTGCCTGACCTCTGCCCCTTTGGTGTCGGTATCTGCCTCTCAAAAATTATCCCATTTATACAGTATCTCACAAAAGTGAGTACACCCCTCACATTTTTGTAAATATTTTATTATATCTTTGAATATGACAACACTGAAGAAATTACACTTTGACAACCTCTGGCTATGACGCCGAGCATGTGAACTCAACTTCTTTGGTCGACCATGGCGAGGCCTGTTCTGAGTAGAACCTGTCCTGTTAAACTGCTGTATGGTCTTGGCCACCATGTTGCAGCTCAGTTTCAGGGTCTTGGCAATCTCATAGCCTAGGCCATCTTTATGTAGAGAAATAATTCTTTTTTACAGATCCTTAGAGAGTTCTATGCCATGGGGTGCCATGTTAAACTTCCAGTGGCCAGTATGAGAGAGTGAGAGCGATAACAAATTGAACACACCTGCTCCCCATTCACACTTGAGACCTTGTAACACTAACGAGTCACATAACACCGGGGAGGGAAATGGTTAATTGGGCCCAATTTGGAAATTTTTACTTAGGGGGTGTACTCACTTTTGTTGCCAGTGGTTTAGACATTAATGGCTGTGTGAGTTATTTTGAGGGGACAGCAAATTTACACTGTTATACAAGCTGTACACTCACTACTTTACATTGTAGCAAAGTGTAATTTCTTCAGTGTTGTCACATGAAAATACTGTATCTGCTACACAGGGTATACAGAACTCCTCTACAACTTCATAGATGGGGGAATCGCAATACCTCCCCCCCCCCCCCCCCCCCCCCTCTGCCCGAAGTGCGAGAGAGATCATGGTGACTTCATTCATATGCTTTGGAAGTACCACAAGCTTTTCCGTTACTGGAAGGAGGTTCTTGATCTCTCAGGTTTTTATGTTAATTATCCCACGGAACCCGGTTGTGTGCCTGTTGGGTGCCCTGGACGAGGAGTCCCTAACTCCGCAAGCTCACACTGCAGTTTTGCCACTGCTGTATGTTGCACGTAAACTGATCGTACAATCTTTGATTGTTCCCAGGGTGCCCACCAGGTGGCAATGGGTGGCGCATGTGTAAAAATATATTCTAAATATATACTTGTGCTAATGGTGTGCAAAATAAACTAATAATAATAATAACAAATGCAGCTGCTATACACAAGATGCTAATCACTTGAACAAATGCAAATGTTTACAATACAGCGCTAGCAAATGCAATATAAGTGAAAATAATGAACATTAAAGTCCATATAAAGTGACTGAAGTGCTCCGATCCAAAAGTGCTTCAGAAATTTTCAGGTGTACCACAACACCCCCTCCTGTGTCCCCACTCACCGGATCCAAAGACCCCCAGCTTTTCAGTCTAGGGGTCACTTCAGGCTTAATGGTGATGGCCAGGAATGGCGGTTTTTGACATCAGATCATCAAATAAAACTTCTTTGTAAAGGTTCTCAGCCAGACAAACAGGTACCCAAAATGAAAAAGGAATGGACTGATAGTGAAGTACCGCTAAAAAAGTATTTATTGCACATGGGAATGGATACTTACAAAAAGTAAGATAAAATCAGGCATAAACATGGTGCTGTGAATGCAAAAACGTTCATTCCACAAAACCGGAAGTGACATCAATAGGAACCGGAAATTACATCTACGCGTTTCACCCTCCCACAGGGCGTCAAGGTCCTTGGGAGGGTGAAACGCATAGATGTAATTTCCGGTTCCTATTGACGTCACTTCTGGTTTCGTGGAACGCACACCATGAATGGCTTTATTTCCATTCACAGCACCATGTTTATGCCTGATTTTATCTTACTTTTTGTAAGTATCCATTCCCATGTGCAATAAATCCTTTTTTAGCAGTACTTCACTATCTGTTTTTTTGGCTGAGAACCTTTACAAAGAAGTTTTATTTGACGATCTGATGTCAAAACCGCCATTCCTGGCCATCACTATTAAGCCTGAAGTGACCCCTAGACTGAAAAGCTGGGGGTCATTTGGATCCGGTGAGTGGGGACTTCAGTCACTTTATATGGACTTTTATGTTCATTATTTTCACTTGTATTGTATATATTTGCATTGGGCGGAGCATGTTAATAAATTATTGATACAGGAAAAGTTGAAGTACCAACATAGAAAAGTCCCACGTAAATTCTACTCAATGTGGCAGGCCTGGCTGGATGTCCCAGGATTAGCACCGCTTCGGCTAATTAGACGGGGTGAGTGATGTAGGAAGTCCATAACAGTGGCTGACTGGGTCTCACGCCACATAGGATCCCATATTGCATTGGTGGGTCGTGTTTGTTTTGTTTTTGGTTTAGCCTCAGGGCTCTGAGGGTTTGGATAGGTTAAAGTGTTATGCCGCGTACACACGATCGGACATTCCGACAACAAAATCCCATGGTTTTTTTTCCGACGAATGTTGGCTCAAACTTTTCTTGCATACACACGGTCGCACAAAGTTGGTCGGAAATTCCAAACGTCAAGAACACGGTAATGTACAACACATACGACGAGCCGAGAAAAATTAAGTTCAATAGCCAGTGCTGCTCTTTTGCTTGATTCCGAGCATGCGTGGTACTTTGTGTGTCGGAATTGTCTACACACGATCGGAATTTACGCGAACAGATTTTGTTGTCGGAAAACTTGAGAACCAGATCTCAAATTTTGTGCAACGGAAATTCCGATGGAAACTGTCCGATGGAGCCTACACACGGTAGGAATTTACGACATCAAGCTCCGATCGCACATTTTCCGCCAGAAAGTCCGACCGTGTGTACACGACATTAGTCTTTATTCTTAGTTACGCTATGTCGCCATGTATGTGTCAATCTTTGTACTTCTGGTTTACATGGTTCTGTATGCACTGACCGGCAGAATATCATTGAATAAGATCTTTACTGTATTCATTTATGTCTCGATACCAATGATATGCCTCCTTTTTTTTTTTCTATTGTACACTGAATGGCATATATCCTGTATTTGTGAATGACAAATATTGACATTTTTTTTTTTTTTTTCCTTCCGATTTAAAAATTAAATAAAATAAATATGAGACTTTTTAGTTTTAAATTGAGATTGATGCTACTGTTATTACAAGTGTTAACCACATGCAGCCAGCAGAATTGAATATGGTTCCTGGGAGAGATCCTTTTGTGACGTCCTTCTCTTATGTGTCATTTTTCTGCAGGCTGTTCTTTGTTGGAGCGAGGGAAGGACACCTCCCTGATATGTTATGTTTAATACACCTGCAGAGGTTCACACCAGTGACGGCTCTGCTCTTCAATGTAAGAAATGTTTATTTTTCTATCCTCCCTTTTTTTTTTTTTTTTTGCAGTAATTTTACTGGAACTTGTATAAATTCTTAGAGGTTGCCGAGATCTCTGAAATTGCAAGAAAAGACATATCTTTCATATGAACAATGAGTGATTACCCATCTTGGTCACAATCACAGACCAACTGCAACCTGGCTCCATGGATCTAAATCTGCCCACACATCCCCCTGTCCAATAAGACAACCCTTCTAGGGGTACTAGTAAGGGAAATAAGTTACCCTCGCTCAGCTGCAAAAAACAGCATCTTGTGGTCGGGCCAGTGCTCTGGATAAGGTGTCTCCACAATTGAACAATGGGATTATTAGTAAATTCCAGCCAGCTACTCGGTATAATCCAATAAAGTGCAAATTCTTATTCGCTGCATGGTAAAACACAAATGTAACAGACTAAAGCGTTTCTGACATGCCAGCCTTCCTCAAAGTACCATAGGTTGTCGTGGTCAAAAACTCATTAGCCTGTTACATTTTACATAAGGATATGCACTTTTTTTGGATTAAACTGATTAGCTAGCTGGAATGTATTATTAATCCCATTGTTTGAGGTCTAACCCTTAAGCCCCGTACACACACTGCGACAATCGGATGACAGATCGTCTGACTTTTTTACCTTGCTAGTTGCAAGTAGAAATCAAATAGAAAAAACACAGTTTAAAAAAAAAAAAAAAGAAATCAAATGGGTTACTAAGGTACTGATTAAACTAAAATCTATTGTACGAGAAAAATTTTCACGCTTGTCCGATCGGATAATATCTGACCGGTTGTGATCGGCTCTCGAAAGCTGTGTACTAATGATCAGATTATCATACCGTTGCTTCAAAAGTGGTATTTGTCGTATGATTTTCAGATCGTGTGTATGGGCCATTAGGGCTTGTTTTTACATAAGCATTGCTCTCTGAAGAGCGGACCAAGGTGGACGGCTTTTCTGAGAGTGTTTGACCTGTTGCCTCCTGCATTAATTTTAAAAGCCGGCAACACTGTGATGCGACCACATTGCAAGGTGATTTTAGCCTGACCTTGTTCACTTGAATCGGTTGCATGTAGGGGTACAATTCTTGTTGCATTGCAAATGTGGTAAATATTTAAAACCCATCTGGCTGCGTTTCAGACACCTTTTTTGTGCCCAGCAACCATGAGTATAAATTTTGGCTTAAAGACAAAGTTAATAATGACTAAAGGGTCACAAAAATAGGTCAATAAATGTATAAGGAGGCACCTTGCAGTACATAACCTTTTTTAATGCTTCAAGATAGGTGACAGGGACACATTAAATAGGAACTGCATTCTCCGTTATTGATCTAAAGTTGCATGTTGGGTGTTGTAACAATGCAGGTAGAAGTTTGGTTATCCACATCCCTACTCTACTACCTGTTTTGCTCTCCTCACATTTCCATTTTTTTTTCTAACTGTGGTCTACTTTTTATTCTGTACCCTTTGAGGTTCTCCTACTTGCTAAGATTTAGCCTTTTATCTCTTTTGACTATGCGTTCTTGCCTAGCTTTTCACTTATTTTTATGTATTCTGCTGTGTTGTTGTTCCTTTAGCCTAGGACATCGAGGCCATCTGTCTGTGTTCTCATCTATTATTTATATAGTTTCCTACTGAACAGACATTATATATTGGCTGCTTGAAAGCCAACTCTTCAACAAGCTTAGTAATTCCTTCATTTGAAGTTTTAAAGAAAGCCTGCAATGAGAAAATATGTGGTAGCCATTTCCAAAGTCTCATTTTGAACATGCTTGTTGCCTGACTGTCTAGCTCCAATAATCTGAGTAACTGCATTGGAAAAAGTACACTGATTAGCCGTTCATTTGCTCTGATTTCTCTAGCTGCATGCTTGTTCCATGTCAACAACCAACTAAGTAGCCGCCTCAGAAAGAAGTCAGCAATGTCAGCCCCCTGGTTTTCTCTCAGTTAAGCTTTTCTTTAGAGACACGACCATCAAGATTTACTATAGTTACTCATATCCCCTCTAGTGAATCAGATATTTTCTCTCTTGCTATGATTGCTTAGAAGTATGTTTTGATGCCCGCGTGTCCCAGCTGTATGCTGTGGTTCTAGCTGTCCACTTTGTCACTAGTGTCTCTGCAGGCCTGAAACATCAAATCTGATGGTTAAAGTGACTCTAAACGATATCCTTATTCTGCTAAATTAATCCATACACAACCATTACTTAGTAGTCCTGTAATTATTTTTCATGAAATAGTTTCTTATTGTGTTTTTCTGCCTCATTGTGACATCCTCCTGTAAGTTCCCTCGTTTATCTGGAACAAGCAGTGCACATTACAGCCGTGGCAAACGGTTTTGAGTGACACAAATATTAATTTTCACAGTCTTCTGCCTCAGTTTTTATGGCAATTTGCATATTCTCCAGAATGTTATGAAGAGTGATCAGATGAATTGCAAAGTCCCTCTCTTTCCATGAAATTAAACTTAATCCTATAAAAAAAAAAAAACATTTCCACTGCGTTTGTGAAGAAGGCTTCGGGGCACCCAAGAAAGTCCAGCAAGCACAAGGACCGGCTCTTACAGTTGATTCAGCTTCAGAATCAGGGCACCACCAGTGCAGAGCTTGCTCAGGAATGGCAGCAGGCAGGTGTGAGTACGTCGGCACGCACAGTGAGGAGAAGACTTTTGGAGGATATCCTGGTGTCAAGAAGGGCAGCAAAGAAGACGCTTCTCTCCCTGAAAAACATCAGGGACAGACTGATCTTCTGCAAAAGGTACAGAGATTGGACTTCTGAGGACTGGGGTGAAGTCATTTTCTCTAACCCCCTCTCTGTTTGGGACATCCAGAAAAAATCTTGTCTGGAGAAGAAAAGGTGAGCGCTACCATCAATCCTGTGTTATGCCAACCGTAAAGCATCTGGAGACCATTCGTGTGTGGGGGGGTTGCTTTTCAGCCAAGGGAGTGGAGCTCACTCACAATTTTGCCTAAGAACCCAACCAAGAATAAAGAATGGTACAAAAACATCCTCCGAGAGCAACTTCTCCCAACCATCCAAGAACAGTTTGGTGAGGAACAATGCCTTTTCCAGCATGATGGAGCACCTGGCAATAAGGCAAAAGTGATAACTGGCTTGGAGAACAAAAAATCTAAATTTTGGGTCCATGGACAGGAAACTCCCCAGACCTCAATCCCATTGAGAACTTGTGGCCAATCCTCAAGGCGGATGAAGAAAAAAACCCTGAAAAAACATTCTGTCAAACTCCAAGTATTCATTATGCAAGAATGGGCTGCCATCAGTCAGGATATGGCCCAGAAGTTGATTGACAGCATACCAGGGCAAATTGCAGAGGCCTTGAAAAAAAGAGGGCCAACACTGCAAATATTGACTCTGTAATTGCCAATAAAAGCCTTTGACACTTATGAAATGCTTCAGCATACCATAGTAACATCTGACAAAAAGATCTAAAAACACCGAAGCAGCAGACTTTGTGAAAATTCATATTTGTGTCATTCTGAACTTTTGGCCAGAGCTGTAGTTGCGGTCATATGCGCTGGTCAATGCACACTACAAATTCCATAGTCCATCTCTGGATCAAGCAAGTGAGGGTGGCTAAGTAGTAGGGCTGGGGAAAAAATTGATTTGAATCTTGAATTGATTTGAGAGGTCAAATCGATGCAAATTTTCAGCAAATCGATTTATTTATTTATTTATTTTTTTTTGTTTTTTCACCAGGACCAGCGCTGACACCACGCCGGTCCTAAGGAGCTGCGGGCAGGAGTTTTTTATGTGAGGCCGTGGCTTCGGCCTAGCCTAAAAACTCCTGCCCGCAGCTCCTCAGGACCGGTGCGATGTCCATCAAAAAAAAAAAACTCTGTGAATCAAGTGTTTTTTTTAAATCGCAGATTTTTTGTTGGGGAGAAAATCGCCCAGCTCTACATGCAGTGGGCCATGAAGCAATAATGTAGCCACCCTCTAACCGTATGTTGGATCACAGCAGCAATACAAAAAAAAGGAATTTTGAGAGTTGGAGGAATGTAAGTGCGATAGAAGGGACATCTTTGAGTTCAATACAATTATTTATTTTAAACCAAAGTTTAGTGTCACTTTAAGTCTCTGAGTATTATACCTGTCTGTATGAAATCATACAGCCTATTGAAGTTTTGCTTTACTCTTGTGCTTTCCAGTTTATTTCTAGTTGGGGAAACGCTCTTCAATTTGAACACTGAATGATCTGTCTCTTGCTGATCAATTCCTTCATTTATCGGGGTAAAAATTGAGAATAGCTAGCGCTGTAATATAGATTTAATGATGGTATTCCCTTTTACAGTGTGCTGCTACCCTTGTATACCTGTCTGTGAAAGACGTCTTCCAGCTGATAAATTACTACAGCTTCAGTTACTGGTTCTTTGTTGGATTGTCCATTGCTGGACAAATATATCTGCGCTGGAAGCAGCCTGACATGCCAAGACCTATTAAGGTAAGTGACAACATTATGATATAGGTCCAGAAACCGCATCATTTGTAGTAGATTAAATGACATTCGTCTTTTATTGGTATTGTGTCAAAATGCCCGAAGGATTTATTGTGTGCAGCTACAGACACTTTATGGCATTAATCTCCCAAAGTGACATAAAACATGTCACTTCCTGGTTCACCGGTGGGAGGACCAGTGAATGGACATTTGCTGAGCTTCCCTAGTGTTACCCTGCCCTGGGCCCACAGGTGGAAAAGTAGAGCTGGGGATGCATGGCGTGATGGGAGTCGGCATACTAGTGGTTGTGGAAGTAATCAGGTGCCTTCAAAGCTGTTGGAATAATTTTACAGCTGACAGCTTAACACGAGTACACACAGCAGCTGGGAGTGTGTTTTAAAAGCCCTTGATCCCAGTACTGTTTAATAATCATGCTGGAGCTCAAGAAGTTAAAGCAAGCCTGCCAGCTTTAAAATCCAGATGAAAAGTGCCTGCAAAAGAAGAGTTAGGCAGGCCATACGTTATGCAATTTTCTTTCCTTCAATTCGTGGTTGCTTGCCCAGCCACTACATCATCGTTGTGGTTGCTTGCTTTTCCTCATCAACACAGCCAGTGTTGATGGGGAAATCCCTTCCGCTGCGCTATTGTATTCTCTTAACCGGAGGTTTACAATGATCGCTGCTGGCAGCTTTAGCCGCTGGTAGTGATCAAACAAATAAAACTCAACAGGCTGGTTATACTGAAGTCGATAAATCAATTGACTTCAGTATAACCAGCCTGCCCATAGATGGATCAAAATTTGGCTGGTTCCTGCTGAACTGGCTGAGTTACGATCCCTCTATGGCTGGCTCTGTATATTAGGTTCTCCAGCAGCCCGTGTCTCCTACTTTTCCCTCCTCCAGCTTTTAAAACTTGATGTGTCAGATGCATCCCCCCCACCGGGCACCGTGGTTCCATCGCCCAGCCACTACATCACCGTTGTATCCTCTGTTGACACGGGTTGGAAAATGGAATCCTGGCACATGGTGGGAAGACAGGCATCTGACAGATCTAGAAATGTTGACTGCTAAAGTGGCTTACAAAGACTGCAGCTCTGAAACGGCGGGACGGTAGTATACACAGGCTGTCAGAGAGGAGTATAAAAGATTTTCTATTGCAGGGACCATTTAATCTGTATGTCTTTTAAACCTGATGGGGGGGGGGGGTTCCTTTGCCATAATTTTCCCAGTTTTCTTCTCTCTCTCCTCGTGTCCATTTTCAAAAGGCATTCAATCTTCCCTTACTACCTGATGTTCTAACCTGCCCCCTTTGCCTATGTGACATCATCTGAGTAAAGAAAAATATATATTTGCCAGAAATCTTGCGAGATCTCACAGTATGTACATGAGATATGCCAATAAGTCACTGGGTAAGGTAGCCTTCCCAGAATGCATTTGTGAGGCCAAAAGTTTTGAGAATGACTGACAGAGATATTAATTTTCACAGTTTTCAAGTCTGCTGCCTCTGTATTTTGATAGCAATTTGCATATACTCCAGAATGTTATGAAGAGTGATCTGATGAATTGCAAAGTCCCCTCTTTGCCATTAAAATTAACTTAAAAGTTCCACCCAAAAATGGAACTTCCGCTTTAAGTACTGGTGACCCCCCTGACATGACATATTTGGCATGTCATTTTTTGGGGGGGAGGAGTGGGTACCCTGTTTTTACAGGCACCCAGCTCCCACTTCCTCCCCTGGCTCCGCGGCACCGGAAGGAAGATCACCTCTCCCTTCTCCCTCCCTGCAATCTTCTGGGACATGTCGCAGGTCCCAGAAGATTGCCCGGCCATTCACAGCGCGGCTCGCCCGGCTGTGAAGCCACAGCCGGGCGCCCACAGGTAGAATGCTGGCATCTCCGAGAGGAGCGAGGCTTCCTGCACCCGCATTGCTGGACCATGGGACAGGTAAGTGTCCGATTTATTAAAAGTCAGCAGCTACACTTTTTGTAGCTGCTGACTTTTAAATGGGTGGAACTCCGCTTTAAAAAAAAAAAACCTTTCCACTGCATTTCAGCCCTGCTACTAAAGGACCAGCTGATGTTGGTGATTCTCTGGTTAACACAGGTGACAGTGTTGACAAGGGCAAGGCTGAAAATCCCTCTGTAATGCGGATTGAGTTAGAATACCAGGCTGGAAGCTTTAAAAGGAGTGTGGTGCCCCAATCTCCCATTAGTACGGATGGACAAAATTAAATATCTTGGCATTTCTATTTCATCATCCGCCCTCAATTGTGCATTGAATCTTGCCCCATTGATAGAAGTCATGAGGGCTAGGTACCTGTATTCTTATATGTTTTTAGACGGTCTCCTCCTAAAAACTATATTGGCCGCCTTTTTTTGGGGCCCAGGTCAGCCAAGATTTAAATTGACAGTACTGCAAAGACCTTGGGGGGGGGGGGGGGGTCTGGCTTGTCCCGACCTTCATAAATATTTCCTAGTGGCTTTGTTGTCACATGTACACACTTGGCTAGTCTCAGATGAGTCCAACGCAGCAATGGTTCTGGAGGCTTGGGCTCCTACGAAGCACTATGAAACCTACTTTACCGCAGGACCTGCGCACCTTTCCCTATGACATTGGCCATGAAAGCCATTGTGAAAGCATGGCTAGCAGCTAGTTCTTTGCGTCCTAAACCCCCTGGGCATATTTCACCACCTCAGATTATACCAGAGAGGATTATCGGAATTTATGTCAATCCCTGACCCCAGTGTGTGGGCACTCAAGGGTATTAAATATGTGGACCAAATATATACTGGGGCCACCTACAAACTTTCGATGACCTGAAACAAAAATACGATCTCCCTAATTCACATTTGTTTAGGTTTCTGCAGCTTAGACACGCCTTCAATAACCAATTTGAGAATTCCCAGGCAGCCTTTTATACTTCAAATCTAGAGGATTTGCTTAGGGATGAATCTCTACACGAGTCCTTGTCCAGCAATTATAAAGAGTTATTAGCCAATGTACATACAGGACTAGATGCTTTAAAAGATAAATGGGTGAAGGAATTTCCCACACTGGACTCTGAGGAGTGGGAAGATATGTGGGAGTGCTCCTTTTCCCAACTGGTTTTGGCCAGGGACAGGCTAATCCAATTTAAAATAATGCATAAAGTGTATTGTACGACCAGGCGTCTACACAAAATATACCCATCTATACCTGACTTCTGCTGGAGCTGTGCCTCACCCACAGCAGATTTTATTCATATTTTTTGGCGCTGTTCCCTGGTCGAGACTTTTTTGGATTGGGGTTGCTGCAACTATTCTGGCAGGCACTAAAATTCAAATCCCACTAGAGGTTGAAGTATGTCTGTTGGGACTTGTGACTCCTCTAGCCCATACCCAGGTATTTGGAACCCCTTTTGGAGATACTACTTAATTACGCGCGTAAAGCTATTGTCCTATGATGGTAATCCCCCTCTGCCTCATCAATTAACTTATGGAAATGTTTGATTAATTCAGCCCTTCCATTATACAAAACTACATATTTATCTAGAGGCTGTGCAATGAAATTCCACAAAGTGTGGGACATTTGGATGGAATCGCCCTACACTAATGACTCTCCAGAAGACTAACATGTAGTTGTATGTTCTATTTGGGGGAGTCGCTCCTGCGGTCTGGGATCTGGGAGAGGGCATATTTTATCATTTCATGAGTCAAGCTCTGTAGAATGTCTGGGAGGAGGATCGGCTGGTAATATTCCTATTATTTCAGCCTTCACTGGCGGTTAGGGCGTGCCAACTGTTTTGATAGGAATAGGATGTTTTGGTTTAGTTTGGTTATTTTGACAGTTTTTTTTTTTTATGCTGTGTATTCAAAGCCTGGGTATGCCCAATAAGCTCTGTTTTATACATGTACTTTTATACTTGAAAAATTCAATAAAGACCATTTAAAAAAAAAAAGAGGGTGGTGCTTGAAATCATTGTTCTTCCTCTGCTATGGTTACCTGCAAGGAAACACGTGCAGTCAGCATTGCTTTGCACAAAAAAGGATTCACAGGCAAGGATTTTGTTGCTACTTAAATGTATGATTTAGGTGCAATCAATCGGATCGTGAAGAACTTCAGGGAGAGCGGTTCAATTGTTGTGAAGAAGGCTTCAGGGCTCCCAAGACAGTCCAGCAAGCGTTAGAATCGTCTCCTACAGTTAATTCAGCTGCAGGGTCTGGGCACCACCAGTGTCGAGCTTGCTCAGGAATGGCAGCAGGCAGGTGTGAGTACGTCTGCGCACACAGTGAGGCAAAGACTTTTGGAGGATAGACTGGTGTCAAGGGCAGCAAAGAAGCCACTTCTCTCCAGGAAAAACATCAGGGACAGACTTGTATTCTGCAAAAGGTACAGGGATTGGACTGCTGAGGACTGGGGTGAAGTCATTTTCTTTGATCAATCCCCTTTTCTGATTGGGGCATCAGGAAAAAATCTTGTCCGAAGAAGAAAAGGTGATCGCTACCGTCAGTCCTGTGTCATGCCAATAGTAAAACTTCCTGAGACCATTTATGTGTGGGGTTGTCTCTCAGCCAAGGGAGTGGCTCACTCACCATTTTGCCAAAGAACACAGCCATGAATAAAGACTGGTACAAAAACATCCTCCGAGAGCAACTTCTCCCAACCATCCAAGAACAGTTTGGTGAGGAACAATGCCTTTTCCAGCATGATGAAGCACCTTGTCATAAGGCAAAAGTGATAACAAAGTGGCTTGGGGAACAAAACCTCTACATTTTGGGTCCATGGCCAGTAAACTTCCAAGACCTTAATCCCATTGAGAACTTTGTGGTCAATCCTCAAGAGGCGGGTGAAAAAAAAAAAAAAAATACCCACAAATTCAAACTCCAAACATTATGCAAGAATGGGCTGCCATCAGTCAGGATGTGGCCCAGAAGTGGACAGCATGCCAGGGAGAATTGCAGAGGTCTTGAAAAAGAAGGTTCAACGCTGCAGATATTGACTGCAAAAACTTAATGTAATTGTCAAAAGCCATTCACACTTCTGAAATGCTTGCAAGTATATCATAGTAATGTTTGACAAAAAAAGAGCTAAAAACACTGAAGCAGCAGACTTTGAAAATGTAATCTTTGTGTCTTTCTCAAAACTTTTGGCAATGGCTGTGCATCACCAGTGCCTGCAAAACGTGTATTGTAATTAAATTTGAGTAACAGCCAATTCAATTTTTTATTTCACTATAGAAACTTGGATGCTTTGATATCGATATGTTGCGTGCAACATTAATTTTTTTTTTTTTCCATTCTTTTTTGGGGAGGAAGTTCCACTTTAGGTTTAGTTTACAATACTGCCAGACGCACTAGAAATTATACCGCTTTGTCTGTCTGGGTTACAATGGGAATTTTGTATTTGGTTAAAAGCACTTTGTATCAGTATTGCACTTAGTACTACCTTATTAAGTGACCTGTATTTTTTTATTTATTTTTTATGATTAACGTTTTTTTCCAATATTTTTTTTCTTTCTCTTTTCAGCTTAGTCTCTTCTTTCCAATCACATTTTGCTTGTGTACAGTGTTCCTCATCGCAGTCCCATTGTACAGTGACACAGTGAACTCGCTCATTGGAATAGGGATTGCTCTTTCTGGCGTTCCTGTCTATTTCATGGGAGTTTATCTTCCAGAGTCTAAAAGGCCACCGTTTATTGGCAAATTATTTGGTAAGTAATGCTGAGAATGAAGTGTGTGTGTGTTTCATAAAGTGCTTATTTTAATTTTATTGCTATACTAACATATGCAACCTGACTGGATCAAATGCAACACTTTTTGGGGACCAGTGACATCAATACAGTGGTCAGTGCTAAAAAAAAAATGCACGGTCACTGACATAGAAGCGGTTAACATCAGGGGCAAACAAAGTGTTAACTCTGTTCCCTATGAGTGCTTTCTATCTTTCTGTGAAATCTGTGTTTCTGCTTAGAAGGAACACAAGATCTCAATTTTTGTCCTCTGGCAGAACGGTGGTCTGCTTTGTTTACAGACTTCCTCTCTCCGAACGATCGCTGGGTTCCCGGCAGACAGTGCGTTCACCGGACCCACTGATTGGCGCGTGCCCCAGAGCCTAAGAAGAGAATGAAGTTCAAGTATGCGATTTTGCGCTTAAGGGCCACCCTTCCACAGTATATGTAAGTGGAGCGGTCCTTAAGTGGTTAAAGAGGAACTGAACAATGCAAGCTGTGCCCAAAAATGCAGAGGGCAAATGACTGGCTGTGGTCCCCTGCAGCTAATCTTTTCAGATGTCAGAATTTGACAGCAATGCTGCATGGCCCCCAAACTCTGGCAGCGCGAAGGAGGGTGTGTGCAGCCCCTCCCGCATGGCTGTCAGATTTTGACATGTGGCTGTATCTGTGCAGCCAGTGCTTCTGCATGCGCCTGCACGCAGTCTGGGTTAAGTGCAGGTTAACAATGCCCATCTTAACGAAGCCTTATGCCATGTTCTGCAGTTTGTCTCTATTTCGAATGCAGCTATCATGTGGCAGGGCTGCTGCTACTTCATGGCCCAGCCTCCAACAAGAACAGTTGGCTACACAGCAGTGAAAATCCGTCCATGCATACTCTAGTGAAATCTACAACACCAATGTGTAACATGGGCATTTTACAAGAAGACAATGACCCCCATAATCTTGCGTAGTCATGAAAGCTCAGACAACACGTGAACCAGCAAGTTAGTAAAGGGATCCTCCAGTTTTAACTTATTTGTCAAACTCTCATAAATGCCAACACAAAGAAAGGAGAGCGCACCTTTCATGACCACTCTGATTATGGGGGGTCATATGGAGGTGTGGATTTCACTACAGAGCTTGCTTGGACTGTTTTCTGTTCTCTCTCTGAATTTCATTTATACTCAAACTTTTGGACTTTATTATTTTAAGCTACAATTATTTCAGTAGTAGTTTTGATATTGCATATCAAAGCCTTAATCTGGCTTGGCATCACAGGCCAGGGAAAATGACTTGAGAAACTGGAGTGAAGTACACTTTGGTTTTGGCTTCATTCCAGCTAGGGGAGATCATTTTGTCAATTTTTGTTTTTCTTCCCTCCACCCAGTGACACCTGCCATGTGGGGGGCCCATGGTGGGAGGGAGGGTCGTGGGGTACACTTTGGAGTTCACAGAAAATGACCAGTTTGCTTTTATTAGAAAGACAATAGTCTGCTTATGCAAGGTTCAAAGCTCCCTACTGCCACCACCATAAGACTGAATTTTCTGAGCCTATAGACTTGGCACGTTGGCCATGTGTGGGGGACTGTCAAACACTTTTGCCAATATACTATATCAACATCCAGTCCTTTGTCTATGTTTTTGATTACTTCCTCAAACAAAAAGCAATTTTGTTTGACAACTTCAGCTTTATGTACATTCATACTGGCTGTTGCCTAAAATGTTTTCTAGCAACTCTAGCATCACCCTTTGCAATGGCCTTAACGTGAGGAATGATGGTGATCAGGCAGGATGTTAAAACTGATCTTCGCCTTTTTTTTTTTTTTTTTTTTATATGCAGTCAATTGGTGGAAGAGTTCTTTTAGACAAATGATTTCTTCCCAATCCAACTGTAATCTGACAGTCTTGTGATGAGACTGTTAAATTGAATGAACATCTTCATGCTTGTCAATAGAAGCAAGCAAATTACAAAGCACACATGATGCAGAAAGGAGACCTGAAAATGTTTTGAAACGCCAATTAAGAGTTCAGTTAATGCTTTAGGCTGGGTTCACACTAGAACACGCTGGGTTCACAGTCTGGTGGGTCTCCATTCACAGTTTCAGGTCAGATTTTAGCCCAAATTTTGGGCTGAATTTGGACCTGAAACAAGACGCACAGGCCTCCTGTGCAATTCGCACCGGAGCCGCTGCGGAGATGTGTGAACCGTCTCCATAGAGAGCAGGTCACAGTCTCCTGCTATCCAATTTGCGAAGGTGTGAACACCGCCTTTAAAGGGGTTCTGCAATTTTAGGGCCCATTCACACCTTCATGCTCTGGTGCATTGCATTAACGTGTGTTTGCATTGCGTTAAGGCAACTTATTCAGTTTGAGCCGCCAGCGCAAAAAAAAAAAACCAATCACCAAGAATACCTTATTTTGCTAGTAGTTTGGGCGGTTTTAATTGTAGCTCTGCTGATAAAAATCTAGAATTTTCCCTAGTCCGTCTTTCAGGACAGCCACCTTAGAGAGACCCTGGCTCCTCCCCTCCTAGGAAACACCGCCTTAATTCTGAATTTAAGCCTCATCCTCCCGCCGGCCCCTCAGTTATGGTGTTTCCTCCGGCGGGGAGACACCGCTTAGGAACCTGTGCTGAGCAGCCGGGGAGGCTGGGGCAATGATTACCTGGAGGTGGAGGAGACAGGGGTCTCTCTACTCTGCCCAGCGGTCCGGTCGGCGAGGGAGCCGTAGCACCGAAAAAACGTCCGCTTTTGCGCACGCCAGCTCCGCTTGGGGAAGCAGGATGTCTGGGGAGGTCCGCCTTTTCGTTCGCCCAGAGGTGGCGCTGCAGCGAAATCCCACACGTCCCCCCTGCACTGTGGGCGGTTTGGAGCTAGAGGCCGGACCGGATGACGGGCGACGTCATTTCCGGTTGGGGGCGGGGTTTTCGTTCGTTTCCGCGTCTTCCGGTTCCGGACGCGGCCTAGAAAGGGGACCAAGCGCTCGGCTGGTGCGGCCTCTTTTACATGCTGTACAGACAGCGTTCGGAGGCACGAGAGACCACTCTTCCTCAAACAGGGATGTCGGAAGCAGAGGCTTCAAAAGCAGCTCCTGGAGATAACAGCACCAGCCACTCTAAGGTAAGGGGAACCCTGGGGAGGTGTTCCCTTACTTACTATTCCCAGTAGCTCCACTGGTGTTTTTTCCTCCCTGGTGGTCGGGAGTTGGGGAGTGTATCCGGGACCCTGGTGGTGGTTAGTCCTGGGGGGGGCACTCCTGGTGGTCCTCTGTAGTAGCGCTGGTGTTGTTATGCTTATGCTGCCTTCTCTATGTTTCTGTGTTTCAGAAAGCCACAAGCAAGTCGCCCCATGGTTCCAAGAGGAGATGCCCTTCATGTAGAACTTCTTTGGGGGACTCTTGGACGAAGGTCCTTTGTAGAGAATGTATTGAGGGGCTAGTGAGGGAGCAGGCAGCAGAGCAGGGGGCAGACCTGGCAGCGTCTGTAAAGGAGCTTTCTAGCACTTTCCAGTCCTTCAAGGCACTTTTTTCCAGTTTCCAGTTGCCTCAGTCCCAGAGCACCCCTCCACCAGTGCAGCAGAGTGTTTCACCTAACCCACCGGGTATTCCCCTAGCTGGTGGGGAAATCCCAGAGGGCTCCAGAGAGGAGATTGAGGAAGAAGTGGGCAGTGCCGCTTCAGACTCCCAGGGGGAGTCAGACGGAGAGGTGTTGGATGGTGAATCCAAAAAGACCTCACGATACAAGCTTTCCCTTGAGGAAGTGGAGGAGCTCCTAGGGGCTATCCATACCACGTTAGGTATTCAGGAGGAAAGGAAGGCACTGTCACTTCACGATCAAATGTACAGTGGTCTGGGGGAACAGAAAAATGTTCCCGGTCCATGACGTCCTGATCGATGCCGTCAAGAAAGAATGGCAGGACCCAGAAAGGAAACCCTTCTTTTCAGGGGCATTGAAACGAAGGTTTCCTTTTGCGGAGGAGGAGGAGCTAGTCTGGAACAAATCCCCCAGACTAGACGCCGCTTTTTCGCAGGTGTCCAGACACACCGACCTGGCCTTCGAGGACATGGGGGTATTGTCGGACCCCATGGACAGAAGGATGGACTCACTCCTTAAAAAAGCATGGGACTCCTCACAGGCAAATCTTAAGCCTGCCATGGCAGCCACAGTGGTGGCACGTAATATGGAGTATTGGCTCACACAAATCAGAGCGCATATTGAAGCGGGCACGGCAAAGGAGACCATTCTGGCGTCTTTTCCAATGCTGCTAAAGGGTGTTGCATACATTGCGGATGCTTCGGCTGAATCCATTCGAATGTCTGCAAGATCCACAGCCCTGACTAATTCAGCCAGGAGGGCCCTGTGGCTAAAGACCTGGCAGGGGGACAGTGCGTCCAAAATTAAGCTCTGTGGGATCCCGCTCACAGGGGATTTATTATTTGGGCCAGGTTTGGAGGCGGTCTTAGATCGTACGGCCGATAAGAAGAAGGCCTTTCCGATCAAAAGGAAGTTTGGGGAGCAGTCTAAAAGGAAGGCTCGCCCTCAGAGAAAATTTGAACCCCCAAAAACTGACAGGCAAAAGAAAAGCTGGGGGCAAAAGGGGAAAGGGCGTGGGAGTGCGATTTTTCGCCCTCCTGAACAGCCCAAAAAGTCTCAATGACAAAGTCACGGTGGGGGGAAGGTTGGGGGCCTTCCTCCCACAGTGGGAGATGATCACCTCCAATCAATTTGTATTGGGGATCATCAGACGAGGATACCGGTTGGAGTTCTCAGATCCTCCCCCACTAAGACTCCTGATTACGGAAATGCCGAGATGTACAGAAAGGTCTGCCGCCCTTCTTTCTTCCCTTCAGGAATTGGAAGAACAGGAGGTGGTGACACGGGTCCCGGTGGGGGAGACAGGCAGAGGTTTTTACTCCCACATCTTTGTGGTCCGCAAACCTTCAGGGAAATTCAGGCTCATCCTGAATTTGAAGCCTCTGAATGTCTCCATCACCTACCGGAGATTCAGAATGGATTCGGTGTACTCAGTGAAGGCACTACTTCCACCGAATTCATTTATGGCATCAATAGATCTAAAAGATGCGTATCTGCATATTCCCATTGCAGAAAACCATCAGAGATACCTCAGGTTGGCAATAAGGACTTCAGAGGAGGTGCTGCATCTTCAGTTCAAAGCTCTCCCCTTTGGGCTATCCTCGTCCCCCCGGATCTTCACCAAAGTAATGGTAGAAGTTCTGGCTTTTCTGCGTCTCAGGGGCATCTCGGTGGTCGCGTACCTCGACGACCTTCTCCTTTTTGCTCCTTCCCCAGAACAGTTGATTCAGGACCTACAGGTGGCAAGAGACATCTTAGAAAACCTGGGGTGGCTCCTGAACCTGGAGAAATCCAACTTAGTTCCCTCTCAAAAGGTGGTTTTCCTAGGTTATGTACTGGATTCAACGAAGCAAAAAGTCTTCCTCCCTGGGGAAAAGATCCAAAAGGTGGACAGGGCAATGTCGTTCCTCCAAGGCAACTGTCAGGTTTCAGTAAGAAAGGTGATGTCAGCCTTGGGCTTACTGACCTCAACTCTCCCAGCAGTTCCGTGGGCAGGGTTACATTTCCGCCCTCTGCAACTTTTCATTTTGAAGGTCTGGGACCACAGCCAGGGGTCTCTGGACTCATTGGTATCAATCCCAACCCAGGTCAAGAGGTCCCTCTGGTGGTGGAGAAAGGGGGCAAATCTGGCGCAAGGCCTGGAGTGGGTCTTGCCGGTGTCCAGGATTGTGACAACCGATGCGAGCGGCTCAGGCTGGGGGGCGCACCTAGACTCCCGGATGATTCAAGGTACCTGGGGGAGGAAGGAATCAGGAAGGTCCTCGAATTGGAGGGAGCTGAGAGCAGTAGACCTGGCTCTCAGAGCCTTTCAGGAGGACCTTCAGGAACAACATGTAAGAGTTCGGTCAGACAACTCCTCAGTGGTTGCCTACATCAACAGGCAGGGCGGCACCAAAAGCGGAACCCTATGGGCCCTGGCGGAAGCCATCCTCAGATGGGCCGAAGCCAACGTCCTTTCACTCTCTGCGATTCACCTAAAAGGGGAGCAAAATCAGGTGGCAGATTTCCTCAGCAGGAAAACGCTGAGAGAAGGCAACTGGGTCCTAAAGCAGGAGGTCTTCGAAATGATAATCCGGAAATGGGGAGTTCCGGCAGTGGATCTCTTCGCCTCAAGGGAAAATGCAAAAGCAGGTCTGTTCTTTTCCATGAACAGGTGGGAAGGGGCGTTAGGAATGGACGCGCTGGCACAGAGCTGGAGGTTCTCCAGATGCTATGCCTTCCCCCCACCAGTTCTAATCCCAGCAGTATTAAGAAAGTTCCAAGCAGAGAGCACTACTCTCATCTTGATTGCGCCTCACTGGCCCAGGAGGCCGTGGTTCTCCATTCTGAAGGGGCTAGCGGTAGAACCTCCCTGGATACTACCAGTACAGGCGGACCTTCTTTCTCAAGGACCAATCTACTGTCCTCAGGTGGAGAGGTGGAACCTCGCAGCCTGGCTTCTGAGGAGGAGTTGCTGAGGGACAAGGGGTTCTCGGATCGCTTAGTAGCTACTCTCCTAAGCTGCAGAAAGAAGGAAACGCAGGCCATCTACTTAAAGGTATGGAAGCTTTTTAATAGGTGGTGCTCAGAAAGCTCTTTTGAGGTGCACAGTTCCGTGGCAGTCTTGGAGTTTGTGCAGGCAGGGGCAGATAAGGGCTTAGCCCTCAGCACATTGAAGGGCCAGGTTTCCGCTCTAAGCGTTTTTCTTGAGAAACAGCTAGCAACAGACCCATGGATAGTAAGGTTTTTTAGAGCCCTGGGTAGGCAGAGGCCTGTCAGAGTCTCCCCGTTCCCAGTGTGGGACCTATCATTAGTTCTACAGGCCCTGACAAAAGAGCCATTTGAACCATTGGAATCTTGCGATCTAAAGTTGATCACTCTCAAGACGGTGTTCTTGGTAGCGATCACCACTGCAAGAAGAGTGAGCGAACTCGAGGCCCTTTCCATTAGGGCACCCTTTTTTCAAGTTTTTTCGGACCGTCTGATTTTTAAGACAGATCTGGCCTTCTTGCCAAAAGTAGCCTCAAGCTTTCATAGAGGCCAGGAAATTGTTTTACCTACTTTTTGTTCAAATCCTGTGAGGGAACAGGAACAGATATTCCATAACTTAGACGTCAGGAGGTGCGTCTTGCAATATTTAGAAAATACAGCTCATTTCAGAAAGTCTGATTCTCTGTTCATATTATTTTCAGGGGCCAGGAAAGGCTCCAGAGCCTCCAGGCGTACAATAGCCAGATGGCTAAGATTAGCCATTACTCAGGCTTATTTGTTTGAGGGGGTAGAGCCCCCAATTGGGGTTAAAGCACATTCAACCAGGGCAATGGCGACTTCTCAGGCAGAGTGGGCTGGTGCTTCTCCAGAACAGATCTGTAGAGCTGCAACGTGGTCCAGTTTTGCTACTTTCGTAAAGCACTATAGACTGGATCTCCTGTCAGCGAAAGACCAAGCCTTTGGTCGTAAGGTGCTACAGGCGGTAGTCCCACCCTAAGGTAAGGTGCTCGCTTATCCTCTCTAAGGTGGCTGTCCTGAAAGACGGACTAGGGAAAAACGGAGTTACTTACCGGTAACATCCTTTTCCAGGAGTCTTTCAGGACAGCACCGGTACCCACCCAGGTTGTTGAATATCTTGGAGGACTCATCGCATAAGACCGTCAGGTAAGATAAAAAGTTTTGTATTTTGACGTGTTCTTGTGTCTCCCCAGTTGGCCGGAGGTACTCTTGAAGAACTGAGGGGCCGGCGGGAGGATGAGGCTTAAATTCAGAATTAAGGCGGTGTTTCCTAGGAGGGGAGGAGCCAGGGTCTCTCTAAGGTGGCTGTCCTGAAAGACTCCTGGAAAAGGATGTTACCGGTAAGTAACTCCGTTTTTTTTTTTTTTGCAAACCTTTTCTCTGTGGGCTTCAGTTAGGATTTCTTGCTACACTGTTGCTTCAGCTGGTATCTAGATCAGTGTTTCCTTTTTTTTTTTTTTTTGGTCAAGGCAAGTTTAGAATTCTTTAAAATCTTGGAGCACACCAGGAGGTGCGTCTGAGGACAAGCTTTTTTTTTTTTTTGCGTGTTCCTGTGTTCTTCGATGTGCTGCCTTATGTGTGTGAAACAAGCAAAGTGTCGCATTTTTTTAAATTGTGCCACACCAAAATGCGTGGTACTGCAGTAAAATGCATTTTAGCAGGCACAAACACATGTGCATTTGCTAGATGCGTGGGGTTGACATTAAGAATTATTGGCACCGGTGCATGTCTGCAAAAGGTAGCTCGTTTTTGTGTGGTGCAGGAAAACCCGCAATTTCGCACATGTTCCCGAACCACACCTGGTGTGAACAAGCCTTAAAATGTAGTTTGTGAGGCAGAGTTCAGTGGACAAGAGGTTGTGAGGCAAACTTGCCTTGTACCTGTAGAAATCAGTCAATGGTATGGTAGCGTCAGTCAGTGAGCAAAAGCATGGAATGCCTACTGGAGAAGCCTCTCTAGGTCAGCCACTTCGCACACCACTGGAGATAAAGGAAGACTTGCTGGACTGCTCTCTTCCCCTCCTCCATCTTCAGCTGCTGACTCAGCCATAGCAGCCACCTCTTTGAAAAGGGAAGAAGGTGGCCACATCCCCCATCCACCACCTCTGGCTGCACTAGGAGAAGTTTGAGGAGAATTGCATGTAAACTCCTGAGGAGATGAGCACACCACAGACGGCTCCCTGTCCCCCGTCCCTGGCCTGTACCTCCTTATCAGCCAGGGAGGCAAGTCGGGGGGGAAATGAAGGATGCTGGGCAGGCTTCTGACACGCTCCTTAGCAACCAATGACATCGTCAGTTGGCAGGATGCACTCAGGCAGACTGTTCAGCACAGAATCCCACAGGAGGTTACATAGTTACACCAGTTTAAAAGGCACAAGACCGGCAGTGCAGTTTTCAGTGTAAAAGTGGCCTACAGAATGTTTTGCCTGCCTTAGTTGGTGATGATTTTTTATTTTTTTGGTTCCTCTGCACTAGCTTTGGAGGCCATACCCAGACCCTGCTGGACTGGACATTTCGAGACTAGCCTGGAATTTCACCTTTGTGCACTAAGCTGTGCACTGTGGGGGAAGGACCACTTTGTCATCCTACTTCACAGTAGCTGGCTTTAACTGCATGTAGAAGCCCAGGTTCTGAGGAACAGGGGCAACTCTGAGTCTGATTCCTACAATAGTAAAAGCTAAAAGAAATCGACTTCTTGCAAGATCTGTTATCAGACAAAGGTGTGTGAATCTAGGGGCTTCCACCCGAGGAGTTTCTGTATTGGATGAATTTTTCTGCAGCTGGGTCTAAACAAGTGTTTTAGTCAGAATTATCAAGGTTCAGGTTTCTGTCCTTTCTGTTCTGTTTCAGAGACCATTGGTATCTCACTTTCTCAAACGACCTCTGTGCAGGGGAGTCTTACATGTAACGCCATCTGCCCATTAACCTGTGAATCTGGTTCTCTCTGCACTTTAGAAACCGCCTTTGAACCCATAAGGCCGTTTTCACACTGGGGCGGTGAGGGCGGCGGCGGTAAAGCAGCGCTATATTTAGCGCTGTTTTACCCGCGGTATTCGGCCGCTAGCAGGTTGGTTTTAACCCCAGCTATCGGCCGAAAAAGGGTTAAAACCCCCTGCAAAGCTCTGCTGCAGCGACGCTTTGCCGGCGGTATTACCAAAGCGGTGTCCCATTGATTTCAATGGGTAGGAGCGGTGAATACACCGCTCCTTCGCCGCTCCAAATATGCTGCTAGCAGGACTTTTTTTACTGTCCTGCTAGCGCACCGCTCCAGTGTAAAAGCCCTCCGGCTTTCACACTGGAGTTAAAGGACCCGCTTTTTTTCAGGTGCTATACAGGCGCTATTTTTAGCGCTGTAGCTCCTGAAAAACGCTTCAGTGTGAAAGGGGCCTAAAAGATGTTCCTCTCTCTACTTTCACCTACAAGGTGATGTTTCTTGTTGCCATCACCTCTAAAAGGTTTCTGAACTGGTGGCCTTATTTTTCAAGAAACCGTTTCTGGTTCTGCATAGGTACAAGGTGGTCATGAGGCCTAAGGTAGTTTCTGCTTTCACTTCAGTGAGGACTTTGTTTTTCCGCACCCATTTTCCTCCATCTCACTTAAAAAAAATGTTCCCCTCCCGCTATCTGGATTTAGTGCCAGGCTGTGATAGTCTCTCAATCCCTGCTTCTTTAAGGAAGACTGAATCCCTTTTTGTGATTCTTGATGGATCCCATAAAGATGCATCAGCTTCTTATTGAACCTTCTCTAGGTGGCTTAGACAATCCTTCAGGCTTTTGATCTCCAGGATCGGGTTCCACACTCTGCTAGATCTGTGCATCCTGAGCTTTTTGGCATAAAACAACTGTTCCAGATTTGCAGTGCTGCTATCTAGTCTTCTGTCCCACACATTCTCAAAGTTCTGCCAGATGGAGCTTGTGGCATTCTCTGATACCAGCTTAAAGCTTAACTCCAGGTTTACTGCCCCTTTAACTAGTTATTTGGGCCAAGCAAAAATTCATTCCTAGAATACAAAGCTGCCTATAAATGGCTGAGCAGCGCTCAATATTGCTCAAATTTGTTATAGGTGTTCGCTATAGATGGGAAGTTTTCATCCCGCTGGCAGAACTAAGTGCTATATGCTGCCTGTAGCTAAAAATACAGCTTATACAGCACGTCCAGCAGGTGCGCTTGTTAGTGTAGCAAATAGTTTGTCTCGGCCAGCTTGACTCAAACTAATTTTAAAGGGACGGTAAATCTGGAGTTAGGTTCTAAGGTCCTTCAGCCAGCTCTTTGAGCTGCAGACAGTGTCCTGTTTTCTGTTTTCTTGGGAATATTAGTGCAACATTGTTGTGTTGCCAATCCATCAGTTAAAATGCTTTTGGATATCCTAGAGGTTTGATTTTCTGTGTCCCTCAATAGACAAGACGAGAAAGTAAGTAGTATTGCCTACTCTCTGTAAAAACCCATTTACAGAAGTCCATTGAGGGACAAATGTCCTGCCACTCTGTGTCCATGGTCATGCGTAATGGTAGTGGCAGGGTTTATCCTGGGCTTACCTTCAGATTTTTTTTTTCTTTTTTATGGTTGCCACTAGAGCTGCACGATTAATCGTTAGAAAATTGCGATCTCGATTCACTCCTCCGACGATCTCTCCTGCAGAGAGTAGGCGATTCTTTCATATAAACAAGTGGAGAGATTATCTGCTTAGAGTCTATTCACACAGGGGCAACTTTGGATCAGACTTGAAGTCGCCCCAAGTCACGCAATAAAATGAATCAATGTAAGTGAATGAGAGCCGTCCCCGTCTTAATGTACACTACTGAAGTCGCTCCCACTTCAGAAAAGGTTCCTGTACTACTTCAATCCGACTTCTAAGCGACTTGTACCCATTGATTTCAATGGAAGTTGCCTCCAAGTCGGATCTCCTGTCTTAACTGAAGCAACTTTAGAACTTGAAACATTGTAACTAACCTTACTTCTTAGATCAAAAGGGATAGAACTTTTTGTGTAAACAAATAATCTGGGCAGTTTGCCAAGCTTTCAACCACATGTAAATGCAGGAACTTTAGCCACTTAAAGTCTAAATCTTTTTCTGCTAGAAAATTACTTGGAACACACAAGCGGTCTTTCAAATGCAATTTTTTGGGAAAAAATACACTTCAATAAATAATAAAAAAACAAAACAGTAAAGTTATCACAATTTTTTTTTTTGTTTAAATGTGAAAGATGTTACGCCGCAAAAATCGTGATCTATCTTCTAAGCAAAAAAAATTGTGATTCTCATTTTAGCCAGAATCGTGCGGCTCTAGTTGCCACTGTCCAATGCTCTGGTAGGCAGCAGTATAAACTGAAAATGTAAGACTTTCTATGGTTAGGGAACAACACGTATATTTGATGTAAAGGCCACAGTAAATGTATAATTAGAGAAATAAGTGCATCGTCTGAAGTTTTTTGTTTTTTTATTTTAACTTCTATTTTTTTTATATTGCCTTTTTAGCTTTCCTCACGAGATGGACCCAGCTGATTTTCAACTGTGTCTTGACGGAGATGGACATGGTAGAAGAGAAAAAGCCAATGGTAAAATCAAAGAAGCCATTATGATTACAGACTTTGGTAAAAAATAAAAAAAAAGAACAAAAACGTTATAAAGAAAAGGCGAATTCATGTGACAAGCATTTTGCTTTACTGAAGACGGTTTCTGTTGCTTTTGTTTGATCAAGAAGAGGCCCAGCTGCAGTGAACTTGGACAAAAAATAAATCATTGCTCAAACTACACCTTTCAAAAGGTTTCACAATTCCAAATCTTAAACGTTTTAAGTGTTCTACACTCCTTTTTAATGTCCGTTTTTTTTTTATTTGTATTTTTGTTTTTTTTTCCTTTTTTTTTAATTGCCAAAAACCTTTTCCACATCCACCAGCAACTGCTCATCAGGGAAACTACTTAACCTTCACAGCCTTCAAGTTTAGATGTGTTACGGGTGAGGAGATGATGTGTGGACTGTGGTTGAGTTCTGTACATGAAAATTGCTGCTCTTCATGTTAAACCCTTGTACTATGATAAAGTAACTATCTAACAGTGTTGTAGACCAGTGTTTCACTACTTATTTTAACTAGGTACCACTTTTATGAAGCCAGTATTTATCAGCTACCCCTTATGGTGACCTTGTTTATCCATATGATCAAAAGGTCAAACACTTTATGTGACTAAACTGATTGATTGGAATAAAATGTGCATCTATTCAGTCAATTTAGTAAGCTCTTAATTGCTTCTGATCGATAGAACAAATCTGTATGAGTATCAGAGCACCAGTTCTATTACAGATTGAATGTTTCTTTAGATTAGATTTTTGACTGATGGGTCACATTTTTGGTTAATATTTTCAAGCGATTGCAAACTGCGGAACAATCATTTGCCTAATCAGGGCAAACAGAGGAAGGAGTGGTAAGGGATGTTGCAAATATAAAGACTCATACACACCACTATTTTCGTTCAACCAATCCGGTGTTACAGCAATCTTCCCTGCCGAGCATTGTGTTCTGACAGGGGGACACCCCCCTGACAGAACACTCTGGTCAGCGCCCTTAGCCATTGGTTGAGAGCGCTAATCGGGAGCCAGTCAGCAGACCCTTTTAACCACTTGCTTACTGGGCACTTAAACACCCTTCCTGCCCAGACCAATTTTCAGCTTTCGGTGCTCTCACACTTTGAATGACAATTACTCAGTCATGCAACACTGAACCCAAATGAATTTTTTGTCCTTTTTTTCCCACAAATAGAGCTTTCTTTTGGTGGTATTTTATCACCTCTGGGTTTTTTATTTTTTGCGCTATAAATGAAAAAAGACCGAAAATTTTGAAAAAAAAAGCATTTTTCTTTGTTTCTGTGATAAAATTTTGCAAATTATTAATTTTTCTTCATAAATTTTGGCCACAATTTATACTGCCACATATCTTTGGTAAAAATAACCCAAATTAGTGGATATTATTTGGTCTTTGTGAAAGTTACAGACTCTACAAACTGTGGTGCGAATTATACAAAATTGATCACACCTGATGCACTGGTGACCGATCTCATTTCTTGTTACCCGAACAAGCCAGGAAAGTACAAATACCCCCCAAATGACCCCTTTTTTGAAAGTAGACATTCCAATGTATTTAGTAAAAGGCATGGTGAGCTTTTTGATGTTGTCATTTTTTTCCCACAATTCTTTGCAAAATGAATTTATTTTTTATTTTTTATTTTTTTCCACAAAATTGTCATTGTAATAGGTTATTTCTCTCACATGGCATGTGTATACCACAAATGACACCCCAAAATAAATTCTGCTACTCCTCCTGAGTATTACGATACCACATGTATGGGACTTTTACACAGCCTGGCCACATAGAGAGGCCGAACATGCAGGGAGCGCCATCACGTGTTCTAGGAGCATAAATTACACATCTAACTTGTTGACTACCTAGTACACTTTTGAAGGCCCTGGAGCACCAGGACAATGACACGTGACACTGACGTGGCACTGATGACAGATGGCACTGATACGTGGCACTGATGACAGATGGCACTGATACGTGGCACTGATGACACGCGACACTGATGTGGCACTGATGACAGATGGCACTAGTACGGGGCACTGATGACACGTGACACTGACAGATGGCACTAATATGTGGCACTGGTGACAGATGGCACTTATATGTGGCACTGATATCATGTGGCACTAATACGTGGCACTGATGAGAGATGGCACTAATATGTGACACTGATGACAGATGGCACTGATACGTGGCACCGATGACACGTGACACTGATGACAGATGGCACTGATACGTGGCATTGATGACACGTGGCACTGATACGTGGCACTGATGACACGTGGCACTTATACATGGCACTGGGGACAGGTGCACTGGGGACAGATGGCAGCGGGCAGGGGGGACAGATGAGGACAGATGGCAGCGGGGACAGATGAGGACAGATGGCAGCGGGCAGGGGGGGACAGATGAAGACAGATGGCAGCGGGCAGGGGGGGACAGATGGCAGCGGACGGGGGGGGCAGATGGCAGAGGGGGGGGGGAGGGAGGGGGGGGGGGGGGGGACAGATGGCAGCGGGCGGGGGGGGACAGATGGCAGCGGGGGGGGGGACAGATGGCAGCGGGGGGACAGATGGCAGCGGGGGGACAGATGGGGGCAGCGGGCAGGGGGGGGACAGATGGCAGCGGGCAGGGGGGGGGACAGATGGCAGGGGGGGGGACAGATGGCAGCGGGGGGACAGATGGGGGCAGCAGGCAGGGAGGGGACAGATGGCAGCGGGCAGGGGGGGGACAGATGGCAGCAGGCAGGGGGGGGACAGATGGCAGCAGGCAGGGGGGGGACAGATGGCAGCAGGCAGGGGGGGGGCAGATGGCAGCAGGGTGACAGATGGGGACAGATGGCAGCGGGGTGACAGATGGGGACAGATGGCAGCGGGGTGACAGATGGGGGCAGGGGGGTACAGATGGGGACAGATGGGGGCAGCGGGCACAGATCGCACATTTTTTTTTATTTTTATTTTTTTTTAACTTACGGCCGCTCGGCCGTTCATCTCTCTCTCTTCTCACACGCTGTCAGTGTAAGGAGAGAGAGCGGCGCTGACAGATGATCTCATATGTTTCCATATGAGATCATCTCTCATTGGACACGCCGATCTCGCTGTAAACGGCCGCTGTGATTGGCCGTTTACAGCGAGATGTGACCGGCCGTGTCCTACGGACACGGCCAGCACAGAACTTCCCCGATGCGCGCTCTCAGGAGCGCGCATTAGGGAAGTAAACAGGAGGACGTCCAGGGACGTCCTCCCGGCAGGGAGCGTCCGCGCTGCAGCCGTCTTTCGGCTATAGCGCGGGCGCGTAGTGGTTAATGGTCATGAGCATTCGACTGCCATACATACGGGTCGAATGTCAGCAGGTTCAATAGAAACCGGCCAACATTCGACCCCATGTGTACTAGACTTAAGTGTGTCGAGGAAGGACTTAAAGTGGGGTTGTAAACCCTGTACTACCACTTTTACCTACAGGTAAGCCTATAATAAGGCTTACTTGTAGGTACCATGCATATCTCCTAAACTTGCACCGTTTGCGCACTGAAGAAACGGCTCGCTCATGCAGGTAGAGTAGAGGAAAAGCCGATAAACGGCACTTCTTGGTTAATATGTAATGAGCTGTGATTGGAAACAGCTGATCACATGGTAAAGAGCCTATGTCATAGGCTCTTTACCAGGATCGGAGGTGCAGTGTGTGAGCCTGACAGACCACATCACCGCGGCTTATCTTGCTGGATGTCATATGATGCCCAGTCAGGATAATAAAAAACACTTTCCGGCCGTCATTCTGCTATATGACGGGTGGGAATTGGTTAAAGTACCTTCTATTGCTCTTGGCCTTCTTCAATTTCCTTTTTGCTGCTGTAATCCAACTTCGTGTGAGAGGGTGGCTACTTGATTTTCCATGGTCCCGCTGTATGTAGGAACATAGCCACCCTTATTCACTTTCACCTGAGGTGACAATGGGAATTGTAGTGTGCATAGAGCAGTGCACATGACCTCAACTAATGTGCACTACTTGTTTCAAACAGAAATCAGGAGAAAAGGAAGAAGGGTTTAGAAGCTCCTAAAGAACGTTACAAGGAGGTAGAAAACTCAGTAAGATAATATTTCATTAAAAATCGATTACAGGGCCATTAAGTAGTGGCGTTTAGTGGCACATGAATGGTGCCAAGTGAACATCGTTTATGTTTAATGGAACTAAAAAGTCTACACACCCCTGTTTAAAATCATCCAAAGACATGCAGGTAGGTAAATTGGCCCTAGTATATGAATGGGAAACTTGGATTGTGGGCTCCTTGAGGGTAGGGACCAATGTGAATGTGCAATGTACAGGGATAGGGACAATTGTAGACGCCACTCAGGTTGAACTGGATGGACTGATGTATTTATTCAACCTTACTAACTATGAAAACTATGAAAATGTCAGGTTTCTGTGATGTAAAAAAATGAGACGGAGAAATAATTTCAGACCTTTTTTTTTTTGTTAATGTGACCTATAAACTGTACAACTCAAAAAACAAACTGAAATCTTTTAGGGTGGGGAGTAAAAATAAAATGTGGTTGCATAAGTGTGCACACCCTCTTATAAGTGGGGATGTAGTGGTGTTCAGAATTAAGCAATCGCATTCAAACTCATGTTAAATAGGAGTCAGTACACACCTGCCATCATTTAAGGTACCTCTGATTAACCCCAAATAAAGTTCAGCTGTTCTAGTAGTTCTTTCCTGACATGTTCTTAGTTGCATCCTACAGTAAAAGCCATGGTTCGCAGAGAGCTTCCAAAGCATCAGAGGGATCTCATTGTTAAAAGGTGTCAGTCAGGAGAAGGGTACAAAAGAATTTCCAAGGCATTAAATATACCATGGAACACAGTGAAGACAGTCATCAAGAGGAGAAAATATTGGTACAACAGTGACATTACCAAGAACTGAACGTCCCCCCAAAGTTGATGAAAAGACGAGAAAAAAAAAATGGTCAGGGAGGCTGCCAAGAGGCCTACATTAACATTAAAGGAGCTGCAGGAATATCTGGCAAGTACTGGCTGTGTGGTACATGTGACAATTATATACTGTATTCTTCATATGGCTGGGCTATGGGGTAAAGTGGCAAGATGGAAGCCTTTTACGTCGAAGAAAAATATCCAAGCCTGGCTAAATTTTGCAAAATACATCTGAAGTCTCCCAAAAGCATGTGCGGAAATATGTTCTGGTCTGATGAAACCAAGGTTGAACTTTTTGACGATAATTCCAAAAGATATGTTTGGCGCAAAAACAACACCACGCATTACCAAAAGAAACCATACCCACCGTGAAGCATGGTGGTGGCAGCATAATGCTTTGGGGCTGTTTTTCTTTGGCTGGTACAGGGGCCTTATTCAAGGTAGAGGGAATTATGAACAGTTCCAAATACCAGTCAATCTTGGCACAAAATCTTCAGGCTTCTGCTAGAAAGCTGAACATGAAAAGAAACTTCATCTTTCAGCATAACGACCCAAAGCATACACCCAAATCAACAAAGAAATGGCTTCACCAGAAGATGATTAAAGTTTTTTTTGGAATGGCCCAGACCTCAATCCCATTAAAAATCTGTGGGGTGATCTGAAGAGGGCTGTGCACAGGCGATTCCCCTCGCAATCTGACAGATTGGAGTGTTTTTGCAAAGCGTGCCAGTCAAGATGCGCCATGCTGATAGACTCGTACCCAAAAAGACTGAGTGCTGTAATAAAATCAAAAGGTGCTTCAACAAAGTATTAATTGAAAGAGGAGGTAAAGTGTGAAAAAAAAAAATAAAAAAAAAAAATACACCCTGCAAGGCAAAGTCATAATGACTTGGTATGCATAGCATACTAGCTCATTATGAATAACTTGCCTGAGATCGAATTTCCCGAAGCGACCCTCGTCCACGTCCTTCGTCGCTGCCATGATACCCGGAGTGACTTCCGGGTATCGCGGCTCCAGCACTGTGACTGGCCGGAGCCGCGATGATGTCACTCCGGCGCATGCGCACAGGAGCCGTCAATGACTGCATGTTCGCCTTCACTTGCGGCGTGCCTGCGCCGTTGTCTACGCCGTAGACAGCGGTGCCCGGTTTTTGTAAAATATCTCCTTAACCGTGTAGGTTAAGGAGATATTTCTTGCACCTACAGGTAAGCCTTATCTAGGCTTACCTGTAGGTTAATGTGGTCCCAGAGGGTTTACAACCACTTTAAGGGTGTGCGCACCTATGCAACCATATTCTTTTCTTTTTTTATTTTTACTTCCCTCCACCTAAAAGATTTCAATTTGTTGTACAGTTTATAGGTTCTATTAAAGGTGGAAAAAGTTCTGAAATTATTTGTCTCTTTTTTTCCATTACAGAAAACTGAGATATTAACAGGAGTGTGTAGACTTTTTTTATATCCACTGTACTTGAATCTAGAGCAAAAACGCCCCCTGGAGTACCCAGATGGGGAATAGTAATTGGTAGTGCTATGTACATTGCTGTTATAATTTTATTTTGGTTCGCATATTAAAATCAAAATTTCTTTAAGCCGAACGACGGCTACAGCGCGGACGGCTAGTTTTGGGAGGCCGTCATATGACAGCCTCCCATGATCATGGACTGCGCACTCTGTGATCAGTGTCCGGAGGACACTGCTCATCGCACATTGAGGTAAAGTCCAATCACAGCTGATCACAGATGTAAACAGAAGCCGGTTATGCGCACTCCTTTCCTCATGACAGCACGAGGAGAAGAGAGCCAATAACTAGCTTCTCTAAAGCCTGGTACACACTACAGTTTATTGCATGGAAAAAAAAAAAAACTGTCAGCTAGGAAACTGTCTGTCTGGTAGGAGCCGCTGTACTAACCATGCAAGGTTAGTCTAGCAATCTCTCCCACGGAGCTGTTGTGGTCTGAACACTCCAATTAACACTCTCTGCCACTGATCGGCTGCTGGTTTTCCAGCATCCACGTCTGACACAAAGCACAAACTACTGGCTTCTGTCAGACAGACCAACATACACACGGGCTGAATGTTGGCCTTTTTTTTTTTTAACAGAATTCTGCCCATGTGTATGGGGCTTAAAAGGGAAATGTACACCTTTTATCGGTGCAGTCTCAACAGTGCTGCCCAATCAGCACACATCAGTGAAGGAGGAATTATCTGTTTGCAAAGTTTTTTTTTTTATAACAAACTTTTTTCGTTTGTTTAGCAAAAAATAAAAAAAACAGTGGTGATTAAATACGACCAAAAGAAAGCTCTATTGGTGTGAAAAAAAAAAAATGGGTAGCGTCGCATGACTGTGCAATTGTCATTCAAGGTGTGACAGCGCTAAAAGCTGAAACTTGGCCTGGGCAGGAAGGGGTTAGTAGGCAAGTGGTTAATGTTTGAATGCGACTACCTTATGCTACAACGGAAAATCCAGCAGTAGTTCCCACCTAGGATTTACTGTAGAATCACCATCCCACAAATTTGGAGAACAGTTCACTCTAGAAACAACTGAATGTAACCTCAACCTAACCCCAAGAATGTGTTATTGGGTGGAGTTTAGAAAAACATCTGACTACAGTCACGTTTTCATGGTGCTGAATTCTATGCAGCAGCAATCTATTGTTAAAGTTCTTCCTGTTTGTTTAAAATGAACAAGCAACAGAAGTTCATATTGTACCATCTAATCCTTTCACCTAGCTCAGTGGTTGTCAACGTATGAACTAAAGGGGTCCTCAAATACATCACCAAAGTGACATTTATAATGTTCGATATATGTAAAACTGTAGACCTAATAGAGGAAATGTGGGTCAAAAAGTGTGCACATGATACGATTTTGGCTGAGGATATGCTGCAGAAGACAGTATGTAACTGGGAACATGTTACATGAGGCTATTAGAGATCAATGTCCCACTCACACTGCTGAGGTCTGAGGGAAGCAGGGACCTAGCACTTTGTTACTAAAAAAATACAGTCCAATGGTGAAGCTTAAAGTGATTGAAAACAACCCATTCATTTTTAAAATATAAATGAAAGGCAAAACTTTTTTGTATGGAATAAAAAAAAAAAAAAATAAAAAGTAAAAAAAAAAAAAAAAAAAAAAAAAAAATACTTTCCCTTCTTTAGAAGTAATCACATTCCCTCTGTTCTCAGCTGCATAAGAGCTGGGGGGGGGGAAGGAGAATCGGCAGCACACTGAACTTCCCAGTGAATGGCTGTGCATGGAGGTGTCAGGACAAGTCTGATCATTGGATGAAAGTACACAGAGTTCCCAGAATAGCTAGAGAACTGACCATGATGTGCTCTCCAGCTTAGTGTGGTCAGTTTTTAATAGGAAAGTGGAAGGTCTGGCGGGAACTCCAGAGGTTTCACAAAGGAAGCAATACAAAGCAGAACAGGATACTTTCTTATACAAGTACATGGTACAGCAGGCACATATCAGAATACAAAGTTTTGGGGTAACAAATGCTTTAAGTGAACCTTCATTTTAAATTGTCTGAATACATCAAAACAGAAGGTGTGCAAAGTCATACAGTGCTTTCATTAGAAAGGAGCCTTGCTTGTGTGTGAAAGTGGTGAATCTTTTGCAGAATTCTGACATTCTTTCTACTAATCAAGGGGTTCTTTGCAAAAGTATGCTGATGGGGTAGCCTGGATGCTTTCCAAAGAAAAAAAAAAAACCTTATGCCCTGTACACACGATCGGAAATTCCGCTAGCAAAGGTCCGATGAGAGCTTTTGGTCGGAAATTCCAACCGTGTGTATGCTCCAACGAACTTTTGCTGGCGGAATTCCCTCCAGCAAAAGATTGAGAGCATGTTCTCTATTTTACGGTCGGAAAAAGTTTCGATCCGAAATGCCGATCGTCTGTACAAATTCCAACACACAATATTCCTATGCATGATCAAACAATTTGACGCATGCCCGGAAGCACTGAACTTAATTTTCTCGGCTCGTCGTAGTGTTGTACGTCACCGCGTTCTTGACTGTTGAAAGTTCAGAGAACTTTAGTGTGACCGTGTTTATGCAAGCCAAGCTGCAGCGGAATTCCGTCGGAAAAACCATCCAAGTTTTTTCAGACGAAAAAGCCGCTTGTGTGTACGCGGCATAAGACTGTGCATAACTTTTGTATTGGTACACCTAGGTTGTGTTTAGCCAATTTTAAACTGAAATTTTATTTGGGCTTTAATTCAAGAACTTTTTCTTGGTGGTAATATTTTTGCATTGGATTTTATGAGGGGTTCTCCAAAGTTTATAAACGAGGGTGCAATTTACTGCCCTTCAGACTCTTTGGGGGCTTGAATGTGGCCAGTGTGAGTAGAAAATGCTTTGCCGTCAATGGAAGTACAGTATACAATTCTTTTGGTATTAGTAGGAGGAATAGTGCCCTATCATTGATGGTGGACAAGGGCCTTGTTTATATCATACAAATCCCCACTGGTTGGACCTTTTTTTCTTGGTGAAAAAGCCAACTCATTTAGGTGGCTCAGGGCTTGGAAGCTGGCTATAATAGAGGCTTTTAGATGGTTCTGTATCATAACTGGACACACAAGTTATGACATTAGTCCAATCTTTAGTTGATAGCCTGTCAAAGATTACACTGCTGCCATTATAACTTATGTTGCTTTACAATTGTGGCTCCAGCATAATAGTGCCAATCTATAAAGCCTGGAGCCAGCAAGCTGATCTCCATATGCAGAGTAGTATGTACCACATCAAAGTGGGCCAAAACAGTCTTGTGATCATGAATTAATGTCAGAAGACTGATTCCTCAAATACAATTTATTTAGGGAGCTACTAAGGGACTCTGAGAAAGTTTGTGACTGCAACTGGTGGCCTGGGCTCTTTCAAGGGCGCTGGAAGATCAGAGATTGATTCTGCCAAGGAAAACAAGCGTTCAAGCCTATGCAGTGCGAAACTGTGAATTTCACCAGAAGGTCTTGTGTGACTGTAGTAGAGGCTCACAACGATAACGCGGGGGGCATTCAACTATGTAGAACCCATAAACTCCGGGTATGAAGCAAGGACTCAAAAAGACAGCTGGGGAGAGTTAGCCATAAATCACTGGCAGTAGAAACAAACCAGAGTTTGGAGTTCCATGTAGCTGATGGTTAATAGGGACTCTATAAAAAAAAAAAAAAAAAAACCTTGCTGGCTTGATGAACATGTTGCATAACATCCAATATGGGTCTGAATTTCCCTGAAAATAAAAAATTCAATAGAAAAAATTGGGCAATAAACCCAATTTTCCACACTGATCAAAGGTAACCGTGACTATGGCCCGACTCCAGCAATTCTCGATTATGTCTAATGACGATCTTCTTTCTTTGAACAATGGAATACATGTCTAAATCAAGTGATCTATGGGGGCCTCCTCCTCCCATTTTAAGGAGTAACCTTGCTTTATTACCAAAAGTACCCATGGCTTGCAGAGGCTCTCTGCTCAGACCCCCCCAAAAAAAAGACAACCTTGTTGCCACCTGTAGAACCCCAACAGACAAACATTCAGATGGCTTTAAGTTTGATAATTTGAGAGTAGAGAAATTTGGTTCCCAGGGCTGCTAGATAGATAAATAGATAGATACAGTGCCTTGCGAAAGTATTCGGCCTCCTTGAACTTTTCAACCTTTTGCCACATTTCAGGCTTCAAACATAAAGATATAAAATTTTAATTTTTTGTGAAGAATCACCAACAAGTGGGACACAATTGTGAAGTGGAACGAAATCTATTGGATTTTTGAAATTTTTTTTAACTAATAAAAAAAATGAAAAGTGGTGCGTGCAAAATTATTCGGCCCCTTTACTTTCAGTGCAGCAAACTCACGCCAGAAGTTCAGCGAGGATCTCTGAATGATCCAATGTTGTCCTAAATGACTGATGGTGATAAATAGAATCCACCTGTGTGTAATCAAGTCTCTGTATAAATGCACCTGCTCTGTGATAGTCTCAGGGTTCTGTTGAAAGCACAGAGAGCATCATGAAGACCAAAAGGAACACACCAGGCAGGTCCGTAATACTATTGTGGAGAAGTTTAAAGCCGGATTTGGATACAAAAAGATTTCCCAAGCTTTAAACATCCCAAGGAGCACCGTGCAAGCGATCATTTTGAAATGGAAGGAGTATCAGACCACTGAAAATCTACCAAGACCTGGCTGTCCCTCTAAACTTTCAGCTCAGACAAGGAGAAGACTGATCAGAGATGCAGCCAAGAGGCCCATGATCACTCTGGATGAACTGCAGAGAACTACAGCTGAGGTGGGAGAGTCTGTCCATAGGACAACAATCAGTCGTACACTGCACAAATCTGGCCTTTATGGAAGAGTGGCAAGAAGAAAGCCATTTCTCAAAGAAATCCATAAAAAAGTCTCGTCTAAAGTTTGCCACAAGCCACCTGGGAGACACACCAAACATGTGGAAGAAGGTGCTCTGGTCCGATGAAACCAAAAAAAAAATCGAACTTTTTGGCCACAATGCAAAAACGATATGTTTGGCGTAAAAGCAACACAGCTCATCACCCTCAACACACCATCCCCACTGTCAAACATGGTGGTGGCAGCATCATGGTTTGGGCCTGCTTTTCTTCAGCAGGGACAGGGAAGATGGTTAAAATTGAGGGGGAAGATGGATGCAGCCAAATACAGGACCATTCTGGATGAAAACCTGTTGGAGTCTGCAAAAGACCTGAGACTGGGACAGAGATTTATCTTATAACAAGACCATGATCCCAAACATACAGCAAAATCTACAAAGGAATGGTTTACAAATAAACATATCCAGGTGTTAGAATGGCCAAGTCAAAGTCCAGACCCGAATCCAATCAAAAATCTGTGGAAAGAGCTGAAAACTGCTGTTCACAAACGCTCTCCATCCAACCTCACTGAGCTCGAGCTGTTTTGCAAGGAAGAATGGGCAAGAATTTCAGTCTCTCGATGTGCAAAACTGATAGAGACATACCCCAAGCGAATTGCAGCTGTAATCGCAGCAAAAGGTGGCTCTACAAAGTATTAACGCAAGGGGGCCGAATAATTTTGCACGCCCCACTTTTCATTTTTTTTATTAGTTAAAAAAAAAGTTTCAAAAATCCAATAGATTTCGTTCCACTTCACAAAAAATAAAAATGTTATATCTTTATGTTTGAAGCCTGAAATGTGGCAAAAGGTTGAAAAGTTCAAGGGGGCCGAATACTTTCACAAGGCACTGTATATCTCTTTCTGGCCTGTAAGATCTAAATTCCCAGAACTGTTCCTTGCCGCTAACCAGCTGTTACCTTCTTTCCTGCAGATTTAGGCAGGATTTTTACCCAATGTACTGTCTCCTCTTGCATCTTGACAAAAATAATCTTTGCCCCATAAAAAAAAAAACAAGCAGAGTCCTTGCATAGATGCAGGGTCAGCCAGCCAATGCTTGTGCTCTTTTGGGCACCATTGAATACATCATTACCCTAACCAATAGCTTGACCAGGTCTACCACTGGCTCAGCTACACAATCTGCAGCTACTCAGTTTCTTTAGTGCTGAATGAAAAGTTTCTTACCGCCTTCGCTAAATCCACTAACAAGCCAGACTTTCAAGGCCCTTAGCACAGAAGTTAGGGGTATCACTGGCTGAGCAAGAGAACATGTAGGTCCTCTGCTCAAAACCTCGTCAATGATCACCAAATCTAAAACGTCAACGGAAAAAAAAGTGGGCATGACCCGTTTCAGATTAGGACAATATTTCCTGTTTCTGCAGATGCAGATTTTTTTTTTTTTTTTTTATATATATATATATAAAAATATTAATCATTTGCTTGCCATAAGCAGCATGCAAATAGCATCTTGGAGGGCATTGCTGGAACCAAGCCTCATGTCTAGCATGGGAATGAGCACTTTGAACAAGGGGAGCAAGCAAACAGCGCTGATCACTCAGCTCTCGGTTTGTAGCCTGCAGCCAGCTGGTGACTGTCAATCACCGTTTCTCTGCTCTGCCCCTCCCGCATGCGCTAGGAGCAGCTGGCACAGGCTCTAACTGAGGGGCTGAGCCAGCTGCTGGTCCAGGCCTCAGTGGAACCTGACCATATGGTCGGGATATTTTCAGAACCTGGACCTGGTTTGTGATGAAAGCCTGCGGTCAGCTGAAACCAGGTTAGGAGTGTAGAACTAAACCGCACTCCTGTGATCCATAGGAGGAGAGGTATAGCCAAAAGAGCATGCAAAATCAGGTACAGCATGTTCAGTTGCACATGATACAAATCATAGTTCCTTGCATGCAATGAGACTGTGTGTGTGTATAAATTTTTGAACTTATAGACCAGCCTTCTGTATATAGATATACTGTAATCAAAGCAGAGCAAGCATTCGGCAGTTTTATTTACCACAAGACAGGAGGCACATTATAGAGAATATCTTCCCCCATACAGCTGTTTTCCATGTTGATACACTGGACTTGTGGAGCACCAACAGTATGACCCTTTCACTGCCACCAGACAACTGCTTTCCCCAAATTACGCATAAGGACCACATCACACTGGTGATCCTGATGCTAACAAACATTTGCTTGCTAGAAAATACACGGAGCACACAAACCTGCTTTGTATGTGTTACTCCCTCGACAGTTCAGCCAGGAGCCATCACTGTCAAACCCGAGTTTCCAGTGAGAGAAAGTGCCTCCTTGATCCTCCAACAGGCTAAGGAGTGGCAGAACTGTGACCTTCAAAGCAATCCTGCCTCTGGCGAGTTCTCAGCGATGACCACATCGCCAGTGTGATATCGATAAGATGACACTTTTCTGTATGCACTTGGCTGTTGTGTGCTAAAAACATTTCTACCTGCTTGTATAGGTTAGACAACGATGCATTGAGTGCATACTGTATTCCTGTAAACATTAGATACATGGCTTATTACACCTATACTACATTACCAAAAGTATTGGAACACCTGCTTTTACATGCACATGAAATTTAATGGCATCCCAATCTTAGTCTGTAGGGTTTGCAGTCTCCGCTCCAATTCATCCCAAAGGTGTTCTGTTGGGTTGAGATTAGGACTCTGTGCAGGCCATTCAAGTTCCTCCTCCCCAAACTCGCTCATCCATGTCTTTATAGCCCTTGCTTTGTGCACTGGTCCAAATCATTTAGTAGAGGGAGGATTATGGTGTGGGGTTGTGCTTGGCCCCTTAGTTCCAGTGAAGAGAACTCTTAAGGCATCAGCATAGCAAGACATTTTGGACAATTTCATGTTCCTAACTTTGTGGGGGAACAGTTTGTGAATCGCCCCTTCCTGTTCCAACATGACTGCACACAAAGCAAGGTCCATAAAGACATGGGAGGAGCGAGTTTGGGGTGAAGGAACTTGACTGGCCTGTACAGAGTCCTGATCTCAACACAACAGAACACCTTTAGGATGAATTTGAGTGGAGACTGCAAGCCAGGCCTTCTCGTCCACACCAGTGCCTGACCTCACAAATGCGCTTCTGGAAGAATGGTCAAACATTCCCACCATAGACACACTCCTAAACCTTGTGGACAGCCTTCCCAGAAAAATTGAAGCCGTTATAGGGTGGGCCAACTCAATATCGAACCCTATGGACCAAGACTGGGATGCCGTTAAAGTTCATCCCAATACTTTTGGTAATATAGTGTATGCACTCAGTAGTAATGCATTCTAGCACATTTTGTAATGGTTTAGAAACAAAGTTGAAAAACTTTTTTTACAAATTGAATCTCTTCTCAGAGCCATAAAATATACATGCAGTAGCATGGTGGATAGGCTTTAATGCCTAACCACTGCACATGTGTGTCCAAAGTACTCAGAGGTTCTGTGCCAATGCCACGCTCCTAGAACATTAACCAAGCTGCCACAGACAGCTCCTGGTTTCAGTGATCAGGAACTAGCAAGATGGGCTCCTGATCACTGTTACCTTTGTGAGAGCCAATCACAGTGGCCACGTGTTCAGCAGGCATAGGAACAAGTTTGCAATCATGCGAGAACCAATCACAGAGGTCACGTGATCAAGACACAACCTCTGCTTCTCGCTGTTAGTGGCCGTCGGGAGTCGTGCAAAGGAATTTAGCATCTTACAGTGATATCAGGATCAATTAAAATATCAAGAAAAGACCACACAGCAAGTTGTAAACAGTATTTACCAACTAAAAATAGAGTTTATTTTTATGCAACATTAAAAAAAAAAAAAAAAAATAGAACCAATATAAAGCACAGCTACACTTAAATAAAATTGTGCGAGGCACAATCTTATGTTCAATCACCTCCACTGTATTACATATTAGTTGGGAATAAAATCCACTTCCCACCCAATACAATGTCCTGCATTGTTTGCATTTACTAGAGATTTAAAAAAGAACCCGTCAGTTGATAAATATGGGAGCCACAATTAGACTTGTTTTTGAAGGACTCACCCTAGAGCTGTCATCCTGAACTATCCCTTAGATCAGTGATGGCGAACCTTGGCACCCCAGATGTTTAGGAACTACATTTCCCATGATGCTCATGCACTCTGCAGTGTAGTTGATCATCATGGGAAATGTAGATCCAAAAACATCTGGGGCAATCGAAATCAAAGTATGTGCTTATCAGCTGCAATCATACTTCACTGACTTCATACTTGTTCCAAGACACAAACTCATTAAAGTCATGATAAACATAAGAGCCCAGAGCCTGCTCCTTCAAAAACAAGTCATCCATAGCCGCTATTCTGCCAGGCTCCTATTAAAGCCCACCTAAACCATCAGTTTAAATCCACTAAATACATTCCAGGTTCATGAAAACCAAAAAAAGTTGTGTTTAGGCAGACCAGTGCAAATTTGTAATATTAAATCATTAAACGCCCTATAAATAGCAGGTATGTCATTGCCAGTGTGAATGAGGCCTAACACTGGTCACATATGCGATTAGCTTTTGCATGAAAGTTTATATTGGGGTAAAAGTTTGGATTCTAAAAATCTCCAAACTAGAATGTTCAAAACATGAAAAACTAATACAACAAGCAGCATCTTCCCCATAAACAAGGTTTAGCGTTACAATTCAGCTGTGCATAAAACCAATGAACAGTTCTGTCTCTGTTTAGTCTAAAAACAGACCATTGTTCTTCATCCAAATCAGAGAGATACCCTCTAAGCACAGGACATCACATTAGCCATAGTCCTCTTCCTCATTCAACTTGCTCATGGTCTTCTGCTTGTATGCCTTCCAGGGGTCTCCTGCGTGTCGCTCTTCCTCATCACTGTCTTCATAATAACCTGTACAAGCACAAGAATGCATAATAAAACAGCAGCAAACCTCAATATAAAAAGGAGCAATATAGCATTTGAAACAACTCTAGCATCCTATAATAAAAATGGAGGAAATGGAGCTTTTAATACACACATTTCTCACCACCAATTCTCAGTGACTTAAAGCTGCAGTAAACTCTTCCATTTAAAAAACAAGCGCACACACTTTTCCCTGCAAGTTAAGGGCATACTGTGCTGATATGCATTGCATAATAGCACGTTATGAAACTTACCTTAACCGCTTCCCGACCGCCCACTGCATATATACGTCAGCAGAATGGCACAGGCAGGCAAAAGCACGTACCTGTATGTGATCCTTTAAATGCCTGCCCGTGGGTCGCGTGCGCGCCGCGGTTGGGAGCTCCGTGACCACGGCCGTGGGACCAGCGGACCCGATCGCCCCTGGTGTCCCGCGATCGGGTCACGGAGCTTAAGAACGGGGAGAGGTATGTGTAAACAAACCTCTCCCCGCGCTTCCTACTCTGCCTGTCATTGATTGGCTGTTCCCGGTCATCGGGAAAGCCGATCAATGACGTCAGATGTCAGCCCCGCCCCCTAATGTAAAAAACACAACACACGTCACAGCCCATAACCCCTCCCCTCCCCCTAGTGGTTAACTCTTTCACTACAACTGTCATTTATACAGGAATCAATGCATTTAAATAGCATTGATTGCTGTATAAATGACAATGGTTCCAAAAATGTGTCAAAAATGTCCGATGTGTCCGCCATAATGTCGCAGTCACAATAAATAAAAAAAAAAAAAAAAAAAAAAAAAAAAAAAAAAAAAATCGCTGATCGCCACCATTACTAGTAAAAAAAATTTTTTTTAAATAAAAATGCTATAAAACTAACCCCTATTTTGTAAACGCTATAACTTTTGCGCAAACCAATCAATTGCCAATTGCGATTTTTTTACCAAAAATATGTAGAAGAATACGTATCGGCCTAAACTGATGAAAAAAATTTTTTTTTTTTTTTTATATATTTTTTTGGGGATATTTATAGCAAAAAGCAAAAAATATTGCATTGTTTTCAAAATTGTCGCTCTATTTTTGTTTATAGCGCAAAAAATAAAAACGCAGGGGCGATCAAATACCACCAAAAGAAAGCTCTATTTGTGGGAAAAAAAGGACGCCAATTTTGTTCGGGAGCCACGTCGCACGACCGCGCAATTGTTAGTTAAAGCGACGCAGTGCCGAATCGCAAAAAGGGGCCTGGTCCTTTGGCTGCCAATTGGTCCGGGGCTGAAGTGGTTAAAACAAAGCCCTCTAGCGGTGAGTTGACACCACTGACAGGGCTTCCATCTTCACCCACTCATCCTTCTGTGTTTACAGGATTTCCATTTGGGAGTATCTCACCCAAAATCAAATTTTTGTTGCAGGGGATGCCCAAAGTCTGACTTATATCTTAGTGCAGACCTCTGTAAAAATCAGTGAGCCAATCACAAAAGCATTAAATTACATTTCTGGGGGGCGTTTTGTACACCATCTGTGTACAGAACACCTCCAGCTAACCATATTGCATTTTACAGAAGATTACAGTGCTGCAGATTGAAATGGAATTCATCATAAAATTCAATTACAATATGATTTGAATAGCAAATGTACATGCTATTTTTTTTTTGCAGTTGCAGTTTTTTTTTCTCCTCATGAAAGATATCTTTTAACCAACCACTTCAATACCATGCAGTTTCACCCCATTCCTGCCTAGGCCAATTTTCTGTGCTGTTGCAGTTTGAATGACAATGCAACATTGTACTCAAATTTTTATAATTTTTTTGGAGACAGCTCGAGCTTTCTTTAGGTGATATTTAATCAATATTTGGTTTAAGAAAAAAAAAAAAAAGTTTGTTTCTGTTCAAATTTTTGTAAAATTCATTTATTTTTCTCCTTCATATGTGTACACGGATGAGGCTGCACAGATGAGGCTGCCCTGATGATCAGTGCCCTGATTATCAGTGTAAATGTCCCCTGTCACACTTGCCAGTTACCAACTCTCTTCTCCTCACTCTGACAGCGCGTGAGGAAAGGAACGGGCAAGTTTGGTTACATGCGATTAGCTGTGGATTGGACACAGCCGATCACATGCTGCGATTGGCCCTTTACCCCAATCTGCGATCAGCTGTATCTGAAGGACACTGATCACAGAGCGTGCCACAAGGGGCATGGTTCTGGGAGGATGTCCATGGATGTCCTCCCAGAACTGGACAACCACGCCGTGGCTGTCTTTTGGCTATGAGGTGGATGCAAAATACTCTTCTTGTGCAGTTCTACAGATCATACATGTGTATCCAATGACAGAATATTTTAACTCCATATAACAGTGGTTCCAAGTTTTTAATTTCCAAATTATGGAAGTGAAAAACGGAAGACAAAAGTCATGCAGGGTCCAAGTAATATACTATATTTACAGGTGGCTAGATTTTGTGCTTGCTCATCAACTGATCCTTCACAAAACCTACACATAGATCCCGATTCTCAAATGCTGGTAATGGATTGTACAATTTCAGAGTTTTCACCAATGCATTTTGACAATGGGCCTTGTTTATCCAATATCTAAAGGAAGATTAGGTTTGACTGGTTTTAACATAATAGGGTTTTCTCACATTTTGTATAAATTACAGCTTTGTACACCAGTTATAGCTCAATATTACCAAGCAAAGAGAGATAGAGATTATATATACCGTATTTATCGGCGTATAACACGCACTTTTTCCCCCTTAAAATCGGGGGAATGTCGTGGGTGCGTGTTATACGCCGATACCCAAAAAAAAAAAAAAAAAAAAAAAAAAAAATCGGTTGCGTCGCCGAAAAATGGCGACCGCGGCCGAAAAAAGCCGAAGCCGGCTGTTCAGCTCCGCTCGTAGTCCCGCCTCCCTGCGCTCGCTCCCGAAACAGCAGGGAGGCGGGACTCCGAGCGGAGCTGAACAGTCGGCTCGGTCTTTTTCGGCCGCGGTTCGGTCTTTTTCGGCCGCGCATGCGCGGTATTTCTCGCGGCGGGAAATTTAAACGATGGCGAACTGCAAATGACACTAGCAAGCTGCAAATGACACGGGCAAGCTGCAAATGACGCTGGGCAGGTTGCAAATGACGCTGGGCAAGCTGCAAATGACGCTTAAATGTAATTTTTTTTTTTTTTTCCCTAAACTTCTCTCCTAAAACTTTTTTTCCTTAAAATTCCCTCCTAAACTTGGGGTGCGTGTTATACGCCGATATAGATTATATATATATATATATATATATATATATATATATATATATATATATATATATATATTTATATATATATAATTTTGTGAGTTACCCGTGTATCGCTCCTCCCTCTCACTGTTGTCCTCATCATCTTCATCAGGATAGTCATTTCTCCAGTTGTTTTCCTCATTCTCATCATCCTCGTCATCATAAATTTCCTCTGGCTCAACATCTTCAGGCACCTGCCAGGGAGCACAACATGCAAAAGTGACTTCAGTTTAAATGGGGAGACAAAAAAACTACAATAAGTAGTATAAAACTAAAAAATATTTATTGAAGTAAAACAATATTCACTGTGAAATTGGAGTGGAAGTGCCTGGAAAAGGGGGCACAATAATCCACCCACATTGGTAGCCTGGCTTTCATCAACTGTTCTGTGGCACAAGATGCAGTCAGCAGAAGACAGGGCTGCAGCAAGCACACGATCCTTGTGAAACAACCACCAGGGTCCTCGCTGGCCAAAAGTGGCAGCTCAAGCTGTCAAACTTAGTGCCCATTTCTGGATCAGCTGTCTCCTAGGTGACATGTTTCCAGGGTACAACCCTCCTCCTCAAGCATGGCATACAGAGACTGTGGGTGACATTTATGGAACATTCTATTGTCACAGAAGGGGGAAGGACATTGGCTACTGCAAATATTAATTTGGCCATACAATGATTATAAAAACTCTTGTGCAAAGAATTAGGAAAATACAAATAAAAATCAAGAAAGTTAATATAAAATCTAATTTACAAAAACACGTGCGTATTTATAGTTATTATGCTTTTTTATTACGTACAAATACACGCACAGCTGGTATAGAAAAGAATCACCCCCTTTTAAAAAGATCACATTTTTTGCTTTGCAGTCTGAAATGAAGACAGACACAGTTTGATTTATCCAGCTGTAGTGGCTTGTATAAGGAGGGTTGCAAGAAAAAAAAGAAAAAGCCACTCTACAAGAGAAGCCACAATTCAGCTTTGCCAAAATGCACTATGGCTGCAACTAACGATTATTTTCCCAATTGATTAGTTGGCCGATTATTCAGGTAAAAAAAACATCAAAACAGTGTGGTGTATAAAATTAGTTAATAAAATGTAAAGTTAATTTTTTTTTTTTTTATTTAAATAAATGTAATTCTAATGCCTTATTTTACCTCCAGTCTATCAGCCTCCAGCTTATCTGGGTTCAGATGTTGATCTTCCCTACACAGAGCCCTTAAAGGGGTGTTTCAGCTGAAATTTTTTTTTTTTTTTTTTTTTAAAAGTCAGCAGCTAAAAAAATAAATAAAAAAATAAAAAGTAGCTGCTGACTTTTAATAAGTACACTTACCCTCCCAGGGTGCCCGCGATGTCGGCCGTGGAGGCCGAGATGTCCGTCAGCGCTCCGGTCCCAGCGTCGTCATCCTCAGTAAGGGAAACAGGCAGTGGAGACTATGGCTTCACTGCCCGTTTCCTACTGCGCATGCGCGAGTCACGCAGCGCTTTGTGAATAGGACGCGCTGTGTTAGGGAACACACAGTGCGCCCCATTACCCAGAAGACAATGCGGCGGACGACAGAAGAACGAAGATCACTGCGGAGTAGGAAGGAGGCAGATTAGGAAGACTGCCTAGCAACAGGTATTTCGGATCAGGTAAAAACATTTTTTTTTTTTTTCCCAAAATATTAATGCTCTTTTTTTTTTAGGGTGGCCCTCCACTTTAAAGTTATTGTAAATGGTGAATTTTATAATTTTTTTTAAAATAACAAACATGTTATTCTTACCTGCTCTGTGTAATGGTTCTGCACAGAGCAGCCCTAATTATCCTCTTCTGGGGTCCCCCACCGATGCTTCTGACTCCACCCATCTTCAGAATGCTCTTATAGCAAGCCGCAAAGTATAGTATAGAGCAGTGATGGCGAACCTACGGCACACGTGCCACAGCTGGCACGCCAAGCCCTCTCTGTGGGCACACCAGGGGAATCGCCCAGCCAGGCACTTGCACTGATGGAGGAGCCGGCTCCCTTCCTTGCATCAGTGCCAGTGACCTCAGCAGGGGGGTGTGCAGCCAGTCATCTTGTCCCATGTGCAATGTTTAGGGGGGTGTAAAATTATTTTTACACTGTCCTGATTGTGCAGCTCATTGCCTCCCCCGGATCCCTACACCTACGGTAAGACATTCCTTTCTGCAGGCACCCTATTCCAGGACATCTTTGGTTCAGTCTGTCCCTCTGGTGCAGCCTGTGAAACAGCGGGGGGGGGGGGGTCGCTGCTTGGAGTCTTAGCAGATCATCCATGGCCATGGGGAGAGGTGCAGTGGCTGCTAGCTGATCTCCCGGTGGCAGGTATATCAAGGAGCGGCTGGATGGCGGGGATTCCTACAATACTGCCTGGGGAGAGCTGGACGATGAGGCCATGGAAAGTTGTTTAATTCTGTGTTGGCACTTTGAAAGAAATAAGTTGGTTTTGCATCGCGGTTTGGGCACTCAGGCTCAAAAAGGTTCGCCATCACTGGTATAGAGTGTCCCTGGAGCAAGGTAAAAAAATCTCTGCCTTTAGAGCCACTTTACATCACTTCTTTCTCCTGCCCAGGACTACATGTCCCATGAGGCATTGCTCCTCACACATTCAAACTCACAAATTCTCAGGCACATGTATGGATTGTGTACTGAGCTGTATGTATACAAATAATGCACTCTGGATGCAGGTCAACAAATCGATTATGAAAATACTTGTCAACTAATTTCATAATCAATTATGTCGATGAGTTGTTTCAGCCCTAGATCGGACCGGGATCTAAAAAAAAAAAAAAAAAAAAAAAAATAGATCGGACCAATCCATTTTTAGATCGGACCAATCCATACTAGGGCTGCAACTAAGGATTATTTTCATAATCAATTACCTGGCCAATTACGATTAAAAGCCTCAAAAAAGTGTGGTGTATAAATTTAGTTTAGTATTTTTTTTTAATAAAATTCAATTCTAATGCCTTATGTTACCTCCAGTCTATCAGCCTCCAGCTTCTCTGGGTTCAGATGTTGGTCTTCCCTGCACTAAAGTGATTGTAATGGCCCATGTACACACAGACTATGTTGACTGACGACCGCGGGAAAGGCAGCGCAAAAAAATAAAATAAAAACAAAAACACACACTGCGTTTTGCACCCGCCAGTCAAAACGTTCCTATCCTCAACGCGATTCGACATGTCCCATGTGGCATTGCTCCTCACACATTCAAATTCACAAGTTCTCAGGCACTTAGTGACATGTATGGACGGTGTACTGAGCTTATGTGTACTGCACTGTATTTCCTGATATGTAAAACAAATAATGCACAAATGTATGTAGGTCAACTAATCGATTATGAAAATAGTATGTCAATTAGTTGTTTCAGCCCAAAAAAGCACCTTGAAGATTCTGTGGCCGCATGGATAAAGGTGTTATGGTCAGATGGGGCTAAAGTTTATTTATTTGACCTCAACACCAAACAATATGTCCGGCGGAAATCCAATAAAGCTCACTATCAAAATAACACCATTCCTACAGTAAAGCATGGAGGTGGTGATATCCTGTTATCGGGGTGTTTCTCTGCAGTAGGGACTGGAGCACTTGTCAGGATTTTTATGTTTTTGTTTTTAGCGCTGCACTATTTTCTATTTATTCAAGGATTGCAATATATTGACCTTGAGTGTTCAGCTGCTTACGATAGGAGTATTATTGCTGTTTTGCGCTGACTGAACCCATTTGTTCACTTGTCAGGATAGAAGGAAGAATGGATGGGGCAAAATACCATAAAATTCTTGAGGAAAATCTGCTGCCCTCTGCCAGAAAGTTGTCAATGGGAATAAGGTTAACATTCCAACATGACAAATGACCCAAAGCACACAGCAAAAATTACCACAGTGGTTGAAGGAGCAAGAGGTGAATGTCCTTGCATGGCCTAGTCAGAGCCCAGAATTAAACCCCATTGAAAAACTGTGGAATGACTTGAAGACTGCTGTCCACAAACAGTCACCATCTAATTTAACTGAACTTGAGCAAAAAGAGTGGGCAAATATTGCAAAGTCTAAATGTGCAAAGTTAGTAGAGACATATTCCAACAGATTATTACGGGCTGTAATTAAAGCAAAAGGTGGTTCATCAAAATACTGACATAAGGGGGTGATCATTTTCCAACTCAGAGATTCGGTTCTTGATTTTTCTCTGACATGTTGGTGGTCTATCTTTCACTTGGATGTCATAGGTTGCACTCAAATAAAATAATACCCCCCCTGTGTGTTCATTTTAGGCTGCAAAGCAACAAAATGTGATTTTAACTTGTGTAAAATGTATGTAATCTTGAATTTTACTAACTCTCGCAAAAGAAAATATCTGCATTATAAACATCCAATTCCTCATTTAACCACTTCAATACCGGGCACTTAAACACCTTCCTGCCCAGACCAATTTTGAGCTTTCAGCACTGTCGCACTTTGAATGACAATTGTGCGGTCATACAACACTGTACCCAAATAAAATTTTTATCATTTTTTTCCCACAAATAGAGCTTTCTTTTGGTGGTATTTGATCACCTCTGCAGTTTTTATTTTTTGCTAAACAAATCAAAAAAGACCGAAACTTTTGAAAAAAAAATTTTTTTTTTGTTTCAGTTTCAAAACTTTGTAAATAAGTAAGTTTCCTCCTTCACTGATAAGGCGGCAATGATGGGCACCGGTGAGGTGGCACCAATGAAGTGGCACTGAGGTGGCATTGATGGGCACTGATAGGCGACACGGATGGGCACTAATGGGCGGCACGGATGGGCACTACAGATTGGCATCCATCAGTACAAAAAAATGCTGCCCATCAGTGCCAAACAATAATGCATGCCAATCAGTGATGCCCATTGTGGGCACTGATTAGCATCCATTGTGGGCACTGTCATCCCTGGTGGTCTAGGGTGGCATACCTTGTGATGGGCATCCCTGGTGGTCTGGTGGCATCCCTGGTGGTCCAGTGTGGGCATCCTAGGGGGGGGGGGGGGGGGGGGGTGGTGGGGGTGGGGGGGGGGGGGCTGCGCTGATAATTGATCAGCACAGACCCCCCCCCCTGTCAGAGGCGCAGCCGATCGGCTCTCCTCTACTCGCGTCTGACAGACGCGAGTGAGGAAAAGCCGATTACCGGCTCTCCGTCGGAGACTCTTTACCAAGATCGTAGTTGCGTGGTGTCAGACTGACATCCCGCAACAACGATCGCCTAGGGGCGCGCAGCGGCTCAAAATCCTGAGGACGTCATATGACGTCCTGTCAGGATTTTACAACCACTTTGCCAACGTCTTTTGACAATGGACGGGCGGCAAGTGGTTAAATCTTTAGGTTTCGGGTGTCTAGTTTATATATCCAATATTTTTCCCAGTTGCAGCCTACATAATCTCTCAGAATCTGGGGGAAATCTGTATGAATCAGCTCCAACTACTTTAAGTGCTTGCACACTTTTGTATGTTTCCACGCAAAATGTTGTGGGAGACTGTTAGAGGTATTTGCGCTTTTGTAATTTTCTTTCTACACTGATCTAGCAAACATTTTTCAGGCAATGGCTATCAGCTGCAATGCTTCCACTAAAATAGAAGCCTTGACTCAGACTGCCAAAGTTGCTTGAGGTTTATTTTTATGCTAGACTTCATGAACTGCTGATCAGATTTCCCAAGGTTTTTAGCATCACGGAAGGAGGGACGGGAGAGGGCTGCTTGTAAAAAATGCAAGGTTCTCACTTTTATCTACAGTATAAGAAGGAAAGGATTTATTTAAAAAAGGGAAATCATACTGTGTCCAGTCTGGAAGGGTAGAAAGGCTTTAGACATCTATGCCTGCCAGTGATTGATAAAGGATGATTGAATACCTTTTCATAGAAATGCATGTTGATATTCTGCACATGTGCAGAAGAAGCAGCTATCCAATTGGACAACTTTGCAGCAGTACCTGTGTGGTTTCTAATGGGCCTCACAGTAAAGATCTGGTAAGAGCAAGGATGAGGAAGTACAAGGTACAAGATTTTAAAGGTGGGGGGGGGCTCACACTGCTGGGGAAGGGGGTCAGTTTAAAGGAAGTACAGTTATTGAGCATAGATTATGGAGGAATCCTTTAAAATTGTACTTCTTACCAGTTCCTGCTCACACGAGTATGGCTGAACAGACAAAATGTCCTGAATCCAGTTCGGTGGAGCAGCTTCTGCATAATATAGGTCATACACAAATTCGTCTGGGTTCTCCCTGTGCTCAGCTCCTGCATCAGACAAAGTCAGTTGCTCCCGAATCATTTTCACAGAGTTGCAGGTAATTGTTTCAGGGTCACTCTCCTGCAAATCAAGGACATATTATCAACATGCGACAGTCAAATCCCTTTCTTTTTTAAATGGTACAGAAGTCTGCATAATGGCATTGAAGTCCCAATCATATGCTTTATTACATGAGCCCTCAAAGTTATTCTTATTGTTAAAAGGGGGGAAAAAAATAAAAAGTAGGAGTAACAAATCTGGTAAGTGTCCCGATATTAAAAAAAAAAAAAAAAAAAAAGTCAGCAGCTGCAGTATTTGTAGCTTCTCACTTTTTTTTGGGCGGAACTCCACTTAAGGAGAAAAAAAAAAAAAAAACTATGGCCTTCTTTGTTTTTGTTAGATGTATCTGTGACAAAGATCAATCTTCACTGATGCAGAGAGCATTGCTTATCTCAAGGATGCTCCTACACAGTACACTGGATAAAGGGTGTCATTGTGAAACCCGCCCAGGGGGGTGGTGCTATGATGCCCTGCCCTCTCTTGTAGGACTGAGGGTATCTTTGCAGTGCAGATGGAGGAACTCTAGAGCACAGCTTCAGGTTAAAAAGGTGAGTATTGCAGCCAAATTATTTATTTTTTTAGAATTGCCTGGAGGACCATATCAACAAACAACAATTTAAAGTGTTTGTAAAGTCGTATTCATTTTTTGTTTTGCAAAACAAACATGTTGTACTTACCTGCTCTTTGCAATGGTATTGCACAAATCAGCCCCCCATCCTCCTCTACTAGGGGTCCCCTGCCAGTGCTCTCAGCTCCTCTTCTTGGTGCACCACCATAGGAAGCCGCTTCATATGGTGACACACCTGCAGGCTTGCTCTCGAACTTTGCTGTATGCGTCTAGTTACACAGTGTGGCTTGGCCCCTCCCCCCGCTCTCTGAATTGATCAACAGCTCCTGCTGCAGAAGAGAACAACGCTGGATCGATAAAGGAATCAGCTAACGATTTTGTTGTGTAATAATACATTCAGTGTACTCTGCCTTCCTGTGACATAATAAAAATAAATATAGTTTGTACAATTACAGTTTATCAGCCATAGTGACTGTGCCTTGCTGATCCTTTTACATCACTGCCAGTATGACTGGCAGGGCCTGTCTTCCAGTTACGGATATTTTGCTGCCACTAATGACATGAAGCATTTAAGCAAGTGCAGCCCAGGGGGGACAACCAAGGCTCCCTCCATAGATACAATGGAGGGGTGATGTATCCACCAAGAGACCGGAAATGTGTTATGTGTAGGATTATCAGTTGAAAATAAAACTAGTAAGCAGCAATATAATAAAATTTTTGTTCAGTTCCTAAGATCACGTGTAAATAGGATTTATTTTTATAAATAAGGAGGATTTGTTTTAAAATAATAAATTCAATGCATGTGGCAATGCTGACATGGGAGCCTACAGACCAGCCACTTGGTAAGTCCGTGATCTATGCATTACAGTCTTATAGTTTTTCAAACACGACTAATATTCCCCAAATAGGAGAAAATTTAAAAAAAAAAATAGGAGTGGAAGGCTCTTTTATGTCTGAAATTCAAACATATTTCAATTAGCGGAACACTGACCTTCAAATTCCCCTTTTCATCTTCCTCATGCACCATGTCGAAGACTTGGAAGCTGCCACTGGCATTGATTGGGGAGTCTGGATTTTCACTAACAGAGGCCTCCAGCTTCTCCAGTACCGGCTTCTGCTCTGTGACAGGGCCGGCAGGTTGACTGTTTCCTGGAGCACCATCCTGATCATCACATTTTGGGCGGAGATTAGAGATCAAGCGGTATCTGCTGTCTTGGCGTTCGGTCTCTTTCTTAGCACGTACGTCTTTCTGGATTCTGTGGAAACTCCCTGAGGAAGGATTAAGTGCCAGGGCAGCACGGTCACGGGACATAGCCTCATGTACATACTTCTGAATAGGTTCATCCTAAATAGAGACAGAAAAAAAAAAGGGTCAACATTTCTAAACATAAACCTCCACTGGTGGAATTCACCCGCAATGTGATTGCATTCATCTGCCCTTGCAGGGTCACTTCTTGCTGAGGACTGAGATTCTGCCACATGAATCCACTTACTGTTGACTGGCTCATTATCTCTGCCGGAAGTCTATTCCAGGCCTTTCAGCTTCACAGCCGGGTTCCCTTACCTGTAATGACAGCGGTTGCACCCAACAGTCGATCTGAAGATTGGCTGGGATGCCGACATCTCGTCTAAGTCATCTAAGTGTCCATATAATAAAAAAGTCAGCAGCTACAGCATTTGTAGCTGCTGACTTAGTCCCCCCCCCCCCCAGGTGGACCTCCGCTTACTGATTGTTTGCTAGAGGTCACTGCACATCATTACCGCTCACCCATTGGTCGCTAGAGGATACTGCACATCATTACCGCTCACCCATTGGTCGCTAGAGGATACTGCACATCATTACCGCTCACCCATTGGTCGCTAGAGGATACTGCACATCATTACCGCTCACCCATTGGTCGCTAGAGGATACTGCACATCATTACCGCTCACCCATTGGTCGCTAGAGGATACTGCACATCATTACCACTCACCCATTGGTCGCTAGAGGATACTGCACATCATTACCACTCACCCATTGGTCGCTAGAGGATACTGCACATCATTACCACTCACCCATTGGTCGCTAGAGGATACTGCACATCATTACCACTCACCCATTGGTCGCTAGAGGATACTGCACATCATTACCACTCACCCATTGGTCGCTAGAGGATACTGCACATCATTACCACTCACCCATTGGTCGCTAGAGGATACTGCACATCATTACTGGTTGCTCACTCATTGGTTGCTAGATCACTACACATCTTTACTGCTCACTGGTTGCCTGCAACTCAGTGTCCCCCTCTGAAAGCTGCTTTCATCTTGCCAATGCTTTTTTTATTAATCTCTCCGTGCTGGTGATAGAGAAGAATCAATACACAGCCCGCTCTGTGTGTTTGATCTCTGCAGGGCTGACCAGAGAAGGGGGGGTAGTAAGGCAAGTGAGGGGACGCAGGGAGTCACTCTGCCTCACTTTCTGTCACATAGGGAGAAGCAGGGTGAGCAGGCTCTAGTAGCACACAGAGCTGTGCCTCTCCCCTGTCACATAACGGGGGGGTGGGGTGGCTACACCCACTACACTGGGAAAAGTATATGAGGGCAGCGCGAGGCTCAAGGGACAGCTGCTTTGGGCCTCACAACAATGTCTGGGCCCGCAGTAGCCCCCTTTGCCCCTGGAGCCAATGGTTACCGCTGCTCTTAGCCAAACCTGACAAGCACAGTGCTGAATCGATACAGGACTCAAGTAGATATAAGGGGGGGGGGAGCACAAAGGTTTTTAACCTTATTGGGCTTTTTAATTCATTCAATGGTAAAAGGATATTTCCATATTGGTATTTGGGATCTGGCCCCCCAGTTCCCAATCATTAGACCCCCTTTCACACTGGAAGCATTTTTCAGGTGTTTTAGCAATCCCAGTGTGAAAACAATCTGCAATCCGAGTGCTTTCAGACTGGGGAGCTGCGCTGGCAGGACGTCAAAAAAAAAAAAAAAAAAAAAGTCGTGCAAACAGCTTCTTTGAGGGGCTTAAAATCAATGGGCAGCGCCTTGGCAACGGCACTTTTAACCCTAGCAGGGAGTTAAAAGCGCCCCAAAAACGTCAGTAAAGCTCCGCTAAAAGTTGCAGCGCTTTACCGCTGATGCCCAGGCGCTGCCAGTGTGAAAGGGCTCTTAGTGCGAGTGATCAGCCTCTGTGGTGGGAGAACAAACACAGCGCGATATATATATATATACACACACAAAAAACCGCACAGAGAAAGACCCACTTCCATGACACCACATATACGCACTTTGGTCAGGAAGGGGTTAAGCAGCTCTGTTGAAGTCTTTAGAACCCAGGAGATCACCAGTGACAACCCTCTGACAGGTGACAAGGGCCAGGCACCTGACGAGTGACAGCTCTCTGCTGGATCCTCTTACCTGCGAGCTGACAGTGGCGACGAGTCTAAAGATCTCTCTGGTGACCTGGTCGGCGTCCCCTTCCTTCGCCTCATTCTCAGCCCGCAGCCTCTTACAGCTGATAAGCAGCGCCTCCGCCGGGTCCGCTCCCCTCTTCCGCTTCACTCGCAGCACCTCCATGGCGTGCATGCTGTTTGGGCGCAGGATAGTGACGTCACGTTCTCCGACCTATCGCAGCGCCCATCTTGTGTGTGGCAGGACACGTGCTTCCGGTGCCGGGGATTGTGGGAAGATGGTGAATTGCAGTCACTGAGCACTGTGTGTTTGAGGTATGTGATAACTCTGAGTATGAAGCCAGTCATTAGAACACGTGGGGAAATGTTTATACAAATGTGAAGAGAGAGTATAGGATCTGCTGCTGTTGGTTCCTCCTGATAGCAGTTCATTGGATTCTAGGAGCTCCTATTATACACTGAGTGCAGGTACCTAGAGGTATCCCTGTCCTCACACCCCAATCCCAGGGGCCCTGAGGAGGAAAGCTCACAATCAATGAACACTCCAGGCAAGCAGCTACCTTACACAGATGGAATACATAGAGAGCTGGATTACCTTTCACAGTGGTTGGATTTCTCATCATTCAGTCTAGAGATCACTGAGCTCAGCACAGCCCCCAACCAGCCAGGCTGCTGACAAATGCTGTGCTAATTCACCCGCTATCATCACGCCCAATTATTGATTGATCTTAGGTGATTGTAAAGAAATTTAATTTTTATTTTTAAAATAGCAAACATGTTATACTTCTCTTCTCTGCAATAGTTTGCACAGAGCGGCCCGATCCCCCTCTCCTGGCTGTGTGTGTGTGTGTCCATTGACAAACACAGAGCAGCCAGAGCCCCTGCTCCCTCCTTACATGCTGTGATTGACAGCAGCAGGAGCCAATGGCTCTTGCAGGCTCTGTGTGTAAGCTGTTTTGCCATACACGATACAGTGTACAAGCAGTTACACATTAACAGGAAACCTCAATGAACAACCACAGCGCTTAAAGGGGCTGTAAAGGTAAGTGTTAAAGCGGAAGTCCCACAAAATTTTCTTTTTTAAAAGTCAGCAGCTGTTGACTTTTAAAATAAGGACACCTACCTGTCCCAGGGTCCAGCGATGTTGGCCCCCGAGGCCGAACCGTCCCTCGGTCCTTGGATGCTGCCGCCGCCATCTTCAGTAAGGGAATCGGGAAATGAAGCCTTTTGCGGCTTCACTTCCTGGTTCCCTACTGCGTAATCTGGTCCCTGCTGTCTCTGGGACCCGTGTGTGTCCCAGCAGACAGCGCGGGGCGGAAAGAGGCGTAGACTCCCATGGTAGTCAATGCCTGGAAGTGGGTGCAAATACCGTCTTAGACAGGTATCTGCACCCCCCTCCCCCCTGAAAGGTGCCAAATGTGGCACCGGAGGGGGGGGTTCCGTAAAGCGTAGATTAAATTTTTGTGTGAACCTCCACTTTAAGGTGAAAAAACACCTGTCAGTGACCGGCCCACAGCCCCCCCATTTTACTTACCTGAGCCCTCAAACTTGTCCCACTGGGACAAGCCTTCTCTCTGCTAGGGGGTTCTCGGCTGCTTATTGGATAGATTGACAGCAGTGCAGCCATTGGCTCCCGCTGCTGTCAATCAAATCCAATGATGCCGGGGGCTGGGGCCAGGTCCTGCATTCGGTGTCTATGGACGAGGAATGCTGGACTCGGGAGTGCGCCCGCATGGTAACACCCTGGGAGAAGCGCTTCTCCCAGGGGGTTATCTGATGCAGGGAGGAGCCAAGAGAGCCGCAGAGGCTGTCGGACCTTGTAGTTTTCAGTTCACAGAACTCTATGAATGAGTGCTGCAGCAGGGTGGGCGGAGCCCCTCACATCTACGTTCTGTACAGATTCTGACAGAGAGCGAGGGGAAGAAGATCCCCCACCACCTGTGACATTAGGGAGCTAGGGAGGTGCGCTGAATATGGGTGTAACGTTACAAAAAATGAACCTTTCCTTTAAGGCACAAGATATAGCACAGTACTTTTGCCATGTCAATTGTCCCTTTCTATGCTGTACAATACCTGGTTGATCCTGCCTGTTCATGGCTGCTGATCTTTGATAGAGTGGGCAGTTTACATTCTTCCGTCTCCTCAGCGTCTCTGCATCTCCCCCTCACTTTCTTCCTGTCAGTTCCGTAGTCTGTGTGAGAGTGGATCTCCTCCCCGCCCCACTCCTCTCTTCTCCTCTCCTGTATCTATTCCCTGCAGCTGCTCTAGTGCTTGTAAAGTAAAGAAACATTTATTAAATACTTTGATCCTAAATGTTAAGTTTTTCAAGTCTATTTCTAATTCTGTCCTCTATTAGCCATGAGGGTGCTTCCTGTGACGTGTTATAAAGATTAACATTACAGTCTTGGTTACTGAAGCCCACTGATTTCCTTGTGAAGACTGAGGAGAAGAATAAATTCAAAACCTTTGCCATCTCTCCATCTTTTGAAACCAGATTTCCTTCATCATCCTTTATGGGGCCAATATGTTCTGACCTTTCTTACTATTTATATACTTAAAGAATTGCTTTTTTTTTTTTACTTTCCTCCGCTATGTGCCTGTCGTGTTCTATCTTAGCTGCCCTGATTGCACTCTTACATTTCTTATTGCATTTTTTTGTAAAGTTGGAATGCTGACGATGACCCCTCAGCCTTGTATTTTTTGAAGGCCCTTTCCTCTGCTTTTATGTGCATTTTTACGTTCGCGTTAAGCCACCCAGGACCTTTGTTGGCTCTTTTAAATTTATTTCTTATTGGAATGCACTGGCCAATACCTTTTATTTAGTATGCTCTTAAAGCACTCCCTGACAAACTTCAGACTTCCGTCTCGGAGAACTTGTCAGAAGTTATCATGCTGATAACAGATGAAAGGAGCAGGAGACAGCTACGGGATATAGTGCTTTGAAGAGAGATAAGAAAACACTGCAGATATATGTGCCCAGCTCAAATTTCATGAACTGGGTTTACATCCACTTTAATATAAATAAAGATCCTGCCTGTAGAACCACGTTATAGTCTACATATATTATGTCTTCTGCCCTGATGAAAAGGAAAGCCTAGGTTCTGAAACGCATTGGCTTTTGGTAATTGTCTTTGGAATAAACTTATCCGAATATTATGGTGTGATGCTTCAGCTCTAGACGCATTTATCTTCATTACAACCTGAGGTGTAGAAGCTGACCGTCGAATACACCACCATCAGACAATTGGATGAGAACAATATACAATTTTAGAGTTAACAGGACTTCAGGGTGCCAGCACCTTTAATCTACTCTTTTTAGGAACACAGCACATTCCAGTATAGCAAGAGAGGGAGGCCTGATCTTTCTCTGATGCAGTTTCACTTTCACTTACAGGTCGCCTCCCCACTCCCTACCTGTAACTGGACAGTGAAAATAGAAGCAGCACTCCAATGAGCTCATCTGTCTGTCATTCTGCACTCGTCTTCTGTTAACATGCACCTTGCACTACAGCACACCTCATTGGCTCTTTGTGCTGCTTTTCCCTCCACCTCGCTGTGCAGTAGAGCTGCACAATTAATCGTTAAAAAATTGTGATCTTGATTCAACCCCCCTGACGAATTCTATTGCAGAGTTTGCCATTCTTATCTGCTCACTCATCTGTCAAAAAGAAAACATCCGGACAGTCTGCCAAGTTTTTAACATGAAACATTGTAACTAACTCTTCCTTCTTAGGCCCCTTTCACACATGCGGACCGTATGTCCGTTTTTCATCCATCCGTTTTTGGATGAAAAACGGACATACATGCATGTCTATGGGGCAGCGGGTGTCAGCGGATGAGCATGCGCTGACACCCGCTATTGTCCGCCTCCGCAATTGTCCGGTTCTGCAGACGGAGGAAAATCCTATTTTTTCCTCCGTCTGCAGAGCGGATCGGATGAACACGGACAGACGGTCCGTGTTCATCCGATCCCCCATAGAGGAGAGCGGAGAACTGACAGGGCGGTCCCTGCACAGTGTGCAGGGACCGCCCTGTCATCAGTCGGCTCAGCGGGGATCAGCTGTGTGATCCCCGCTGAGCAGCGGATCTTCACGGGGCGGATCATTACGGATCCGCCCCGTGTGAAAGGACCCTTAGATCAAAGGGATACACTTCTATGTAAAGAAAAAATCCAGGCAGTCTGCCAAGTTTTTAACAAGGTGTAAATGCAGGAAGTTTAACCACTTAAAGTCTAAATCTTTTTCTGACACTTGTTTCTTAAGTTAAAATCAATATTTTTTGCTAGAAAATTACTTGGAACCCCCAAACATTATATATATTTTAGCAGAGACCCTAGGGAATAAAATGACAATTGCTGCAATATTTTGTCACACTGTATTTGCCCAGCGGTCTTTTAAACACAATTTTTGGGAAAAAATACACTTCAATGAATAAAAAAAAAACGAAAAACAGTAAAGTTAGCCCAATTTTTTTTGTTTTAATGTGAAAGATGATGTTACGCCGCGAGAATTGCGATCGATCTAAGTAAAATAATTGTGATTCTCATTTTAGCCAGAATCGTGTAAAGTAGACTGCAAGAGGCTGATATCAAGTCGGGTTCAAGTATTTACATGGGTTGCATTAAAAAAGACGCTTAATGAGAAGAGAGTTGCATTCATTTGTACCAGTTGTTACACCCACCCATGTTTGTAGTAATTACCCTTTAACACACTACACCTGTCAGATTGGCTGAGCTGGTAACCAATGTAAAAGTTTTCCTTTTCAGGTTTCTTCTGCAGTAACATCCCGAGGTGAATGCTTGCCCAAACATGGTTTTCTGTGGCCGTGTTAACCCTACAACAGGGGCGCTAGATTGGGTTGAAGAAGGCGAGGACTATGATTATCACCAAGAGATTGCCAGGTGAGTTTTTGCAAAAAGGAATCAAAGTATGATATGCGCAGATACCTCACTGGTATAACCATGCCTAATATTAAAAAAAAAAAACAGCTATTTGCTGGTTTTCAAATAAGGTACATTTCAGTCATGGCACGTCAGATATGTAATGAAAGGGGCCTACATATATAATAATATGCTGTACAATTGTGACAAATATTTATATGGCTACAATGAAAATCAATGTATTTTCTGTGATCATAAGCACCACCTAGTGGCCATAATGCAAGATTTTTTTTTTTTTTCTGATGGTATTAGAAAAAGCACTAAAAGAAAGCATTTTTTATTAACGCAGAACTATGGGCAAAACATTTTATTTATTTTTTTCATTTTACATAGAGCAAGGGAGGGTTATATCCCCTGTCAGATTTTTTTTTTTCAGCGTCTGTATCCCATTGGGGAGATTTACCTTCACTTCCTGTCCCATAGCCAAAAACAGGAAGTGAGAGGAAAACTCTGCAAATCACCAGAGCTAGTGTTCCCATTGGAGGATTTCCCCTTTTTTGGGGACAACCCAAAATTTGGGATTTTCTTTTACTTTCAATGATAATGGTAAACAGGACAAATTGAGAGGGTGAATCTCCTTAATGGGGCACAGACAGCAATAAAAAAAACTGACGGGGTTCTAATCCCTCTTCACTTTATCCAAAACTAAAAAAATAAGTTTTACCTTCAGTTATACTTTAAGGTCTGTGTTGCTGTTGGAAATGTCCCCTGAATTCTTTCTGGAGCCCAGAAGAGCAGTAAAATCCTGACATCTACTGGCAAGAAAAAATAAGTTCAGCTCCCCATGTTAATTTAAGATTAGGACACTTAAAGCTCAACTGCAGAAACTTGAAATGATTCCTTGCATTGGGGCTGCACCAACAATGCAAGGGTTGATTGCTCATTTAGGTCTAGGGGACTTGTTAAAGTAGATTTACTTGTCCTCCACTCCTCTGCACTGCTAGACCTGTTCCTGCAGCATCTTCTTCCCTATGCTGCAGCAGTCCCGATGTCATCAAGACCAATGCAGGGTCTATGGGGGGTGCCATCTGCCGGGGTGCAGAGGATCAAGTGGGTTAAATGGCTTCTCCTCTTCCCTAAACTAAAAGAGCAGTTCACCCTTGCAGTGCGGGTACATCTTCACGTTTCCTAGAGTTGGTCTTTAAAAAGCGCTTGAAGACCAGGCCTTTTCTGGCACTTTTTTTTGTTTACAATTAGCTAGACAATTACTTAGAACCCCCAAACATTATATGCTTTTAAAAGCAGAAGCCCTAGAGCAGGGGTGCCCAACCTTTTGAAGAGCGAGGGGCACTTAAGTGCCCTGGTAAGTGGTTGCAGGCCACAATGAGTGGAGCGGGCAGATGACAGGTCCATGTTCAATCCACATATGCAGTGCGGACCCAAACACAGCCCACTCTACGCTATGGGCCCTCTGATCCGATCTGCCCAGTTAGAAGGGGATCTTTTTTTTTTTAGCAGATCAGATTGGAGGTAGGTTGGTATAAACAGACACCATCCGTTCACATCTGCCGCTCCATAGAGGTGAATGGAAGGTCCCATTTGGGTTGGACCGATCATGTGAAAGGGGCATAGGGCTGCTTTTACACTGATATGCTGCGGTTTACCCACACCGCGCAGTGCACCTGTGGCTTAGCTGCATTTTGCCATAGACTTCTATTATATCCTGCAGGTGTGGTGCACTTTCTGAAAGTGCACCAAACTCGCAGGTAATAAGCAAATTCTATGGCTCGGTGCGGATCAGTTTGAAAGCAGCCCAGTAACTATTGCAGATTTGCAGAACAGATATGCCCATATATACACTGATTTTTTTTGTAACAAACTTACCTTTAATAAGTCTTCTATTCACATATCACCGGCTGTTGCTGTCCCAGGCAGAGTGCATTTAGTATCACTCCACCTGTGACGGGAGTCGGTGCTATACAGCAAGCATCTTCTTATGCGGCTCTGCAGCCACTTGCTTTCTCTACCGCCGGCTTCATTTACAACACTGATGCTCTGGAATGGTGGATTGGCAACCCGGGCCACTGGTTGGTCACCCCTGCCCTAGAGAATAAATTGGTGGGTGTTTTTGTCACATGGTATTTGCACAGCGGTTTTTAAAATACAATTAAAAAAATTAAATAAAAAAAAAAAACATTTTAATTGTAATGCAATAAAACACAATACTTTACCCATTTTTTTTTTTTTATATAAAAGATGATGCTATGCCGAGTAAATAGATACCTGACATGTCATGCTTTAAAATTGAGCATGCCCATGCAACGGCAACAAACTACATAAATTTTACTATTCATAGGCGACGCTTAGCCTTTACAGGTTACCACTTTAGATGTACAGAGGAGGTCTAGTGCTAGAATTACTGTACATGATTAACATTCACGGCAATTCCTTATGTGTGGGACTATCACTGGTTACATGTGTGTGGGACTGACACGCACATTCGCCTTTGTGTGCGAGCACGTAGTGATGGTTGCACTTTAAAATTGTATTTATTTATTTTTATCATTTTTAATGCCGTCACAAGGAATGTAAACAACCATGTTACAGGTACTCTTGCATGCCCTTAAAAGCATTCAGAACACCAAGATCTGTGTTTTAGAATTCTTTTGATTTAAAAAAAAAAAAAAAATGGTGCCATCTGGGTTACCATAGCCAAACTAAGCTCACCTGGTCGCTCAGGTCTTCCGGTAGGATGGGAGAGCTGAGAAAGAGCTTCCGGTGGGACGGGAAAGCTGCGGAGGGGGGGGGGGAGAGAAACGCCCACTCTCGCTTCTTGTAAAAGCAATCCAGCAGCTAGTTAGCCACTAGGGTTGCTTTTCCAGGAGAGCCAATCGCCGGCTTTAAAAAACAGCATCGGGGTGATGCCTGCAGCTGTAGGTATCATCCTTGCATAACCACCGAAGTCCACGTCCTTGGTCTGAAAGTTAAGAGTACAGCTGAATGTTAGAAATTAAATCACATTTGTGCTCTAATATTATACTAAAGCCATGTGGTGTTTGAATACATCAGGTACCGTCCTGGTTCCTGAACTGATATTCTCAAAATATTTCTTTCAGATCATCCTATGCTGATATGTTGCATGACAGAGACCGTGTAAGTATGACAAATATTTGTTGTTGGCCACTGCATACATTTAAAAAGAAATCCCCCCCGGGTTAATTTAGAAGATTATTTTACCCTAGCGGTCCAAGTTCTTATTCTTTAACTTGAAAATAAATGAATGGGCTCAAGCTTGTATTCATTTTTGCTAGGATTTTTGATTTAGGTATTAAAAAGACACTGTGCGTATTAGGATACAAAGATTGTATTATACAACCCCTGATCCCTGCCAGTATTGTTTTGCCTTTGATACTGGCATGATCAATCTCTGACTTATCTACTGTCATAGATTTACATACCCAAGAGCTTCTGTTTTGAGTTCATTAGATACATTAGACAAGCTCATGTGGCGGGGAATCCCCTCTCCCAAAATGCCCTGGCTGTTTTCACCTCAACAGGGCAAATATTGTGCAAGCTTAACATTAGCTTATGTGTGTATGTTAAAGACCAACTCCGGGCACAATTACTTTTACAGGTTTACAGCAGCAAAACATTCCATTTCCTGAGAAGTTTATGGTCACCATAAAGGGCACACTTCTACCTCCTGCAAATCAGCTTTTTTACATGCTGGGATTAGTACAGCTCCCGACCATTCGCAAAACACTCAGCCCCAGGCTTTGCTTTGTGGATAGCCAAGGTGTGAGAGGTGCGAAGAACTAACTACAGCACCTGGGTCTACCAGACCTGCAACACCTACATCTGGAGTGGCCTGTAAGTACAGCCGGAGCTCTACTAATCTTGGCATGTTGACAAGATAATTTACAGTACTTGACATACTCACATACTGTATGCATATGCTAAGCTGAATTTGCTTTCATGACTGATTACCTTCTGAGGAAAAGGAATGTTTGGCTGCTGTAAACCTATTAGGGTAATCTTGCCCAGAGTTGGGCTTTAATTTGAGATGTTAATCCTAATAAGCATGGCGTGGTGACAGTGTCTATTTACGTACTTTGATTATGTAATCTCTTCTGATGGGAAGGTTCAGACTGTAGGCAGAGTCACTGATTGGCTCTTCTTATGCCCCGTAGCTGAGATCACCCTCACCAATGCCAGGAGTGAAGGTACAATAATGTGGAAGAAAATAAGGTGTCTGCCATCAAGAGACCTTTGAACAATTCCCGCATTAAATAATTTACACCACGATTATTTGCACAGCTCAGATAAGAGCATTCTCTGGGAATAATAGGGCCAGTAAGGGGTTAGCAGGTCGAGTGAAATTTGCTACAAATCAGCAATGCTTGATGCACAATTGGTAACAGAGGCTTAAAGGGATTATTGTTTGGCTGTGCCACTGCCCCTAATTAGGAGTAAAGCTGGCCATACATTAGTGGAACTTAGTTTGAAATCTTCCCTTTTAAGAACTTTGGCTTGATTTTCTAATGGACAAATCGACATTCATATCCGACCGCACTGACAGGATGCAGGATGGAACTTTTTTTCTCAAGCAAATTTCTAACAGTGAATGTGCTCGTCATTCAGGAAAATCTATTCACTCCAAAACTGAACTTTTTAAAATTAATAAATGTCATACTGACCTGCTCTGGGCATTGGTTAAACCAGAGCAACCCGATTCTCCTCTTCTCGGATCCCCCGCTAGCACACCTGGCTCCCCCCGCGCCGAGTGCCTCTATAGAAAGCCGCTTGCAAGCATGCTCAAGTCCCCCATAGCAAGAGGCTCGCTTTTGGAGGCACTTGGCAATGGTGAGAAGCCAGGACTGCTGGCGGGGGGCCCCCTCCAAAAAAAGAGGATCGGGGCTGCTCAGTGCAAAACCATTGCATATAACCATTAAAAAAAAAAAAGTTATATGACAGCCTTTAGAATCCCTTTAAAGCTGCCCATAGATGGATTAAAATTTGCCTGGTTCAGCAGGGACCAGACAAATTTCAAACCATGTATAGGCACTGCGGTTGTACAAAAGTTACTGTACTGATTGACTCCGGTACAAATGCCCTGCTGGCTATAGCCTGCAGCGCTGATCAATGTACAGCCCTGGCCAAAAGTTTTGAGAATGACACAAATATTAATTTTCACAAAGTCTGCTGCCTCAGTGTTTTTAGATCTTTTTGTCAGATGTTACTATAGTATACTGAAGTATAATTACAAACATTTCATAAGTGTGAAAAGGCTTTTATTGTCAATTATGTTAAATTTATGCAAAAAGTCAATATTTGCAGTGTTGACCCTTCTTTTTCAAGACCTCTGCAATTCTCCCTGGCATGCTGTCAATCAACATTTTTTTTTCACCCGCCTCAATGGGATTAAGGTCTGGGAGTTTCCTGGTTATGGACCAAACATTTTCAATGTTTTGTTTGTTCTCCAAGTCCCTAGTTATCACTTTTGCCTTATGGCAAGGTGCTCCATAATGCTGGAAAAGGCATTGTTTATTGCCAAACTGTTCTTGGATGGTTGGGGAAAGTTGCTTAGAGGGATGTTTTTGTACCATTCTTAATGGCTTAGGGAAAAATTGTGAGTGAGCCCACTCCCTTGGCTGAGAAGCAACCCCACACATGAATTGTCTCAGGATGCTTTACTGTTGGCATGACACCGGACTGATGGTAGCCCTCACCTTTTCTTCTGTGGACAAGGTTTTTTCCAGATGCCCCAAACAATCAGAAAGGGGATTCATCAGACAAAATGACTTCATTCCAGTCCTCCGCAGTCAAATCCCTGTACCTTTTGCAGAATATCAGTCTGTTCCTGATTTTTTTCCTGAAGAGAAGTGGCTTTTTTGCTGCTTTTCTTGACACCAGGATATCCTCCAAAAGTCTTCGCCTCACTGTGCATGCAGATGCACTCACACCTGCCTGCTGCCATTCCTGAGCACAATCCCGCAGCTGAATCAATTGTAGGAGACGGTCTCGGCACTTGCTGGACTTTGTTGGGCGCCCTGAAGCCTTCACAAATGCAGTGGAAATGTTTTTTTGGGTTTCTATGAGATTAAGTTAATTTTCACGGCAAAGAGGGACTTTGCAATTAATCGCAATTTATCTGATCACTCTTCATAACATTCTGGAGCGCTGTAAATACTGAATATCAGCTGTCTTCAGGCTGGTCACATGACTATTGGCCGCTTTCCAGCTCTGATGGGTGGCTTCTGCGGAGGAGATGAGCAGCCATGGGATCTCCCTCTGACATCAGACGGAGATCATGGCCCCTCCCACAGAAGACATCTATTAGAGCTGGAAAGCAGCCGCGAGTGATGAGACCGGCCTGAAGACAGCTGATATTCAGTATTTACAGCGCTCGTTTTTAAATACACCTTACACATTGTGCTATGCCAGCCTCTAGTAGAGGGGCTGGCATAGACTTATAATAATGCCTTAAAGCAGAGGTCCGCTGAAAAAAAAAAAAAAATATATTAAAAGCCAGCAGCTACAAATACTGCAGCTGCTGAAGCCGACCTGTCCGTCCGCTCTCGGCCGCAGGGATCTATGCCAGGAAGTGGGAGAAAATACCTGTATTAGACAGGTATCTGCTCCCTCCTCCCCCCTGAAAGGTGCCAAATGTGACACCGGAGGGGGGGAGGATTCCAAAAAGCGGAAGTTCCATTTTTGGGTGGAACTCCACTTATAAAGTGATTTGTAAGGGTATTTTTTTGTTTTTTTTTTAATAACAAACATGTCATACTTACCTCCACTGCGCAGCTCGTTTTGCATAGAGTGGCCCCGGAACCTCGTCTTCTGGGGTCCCCCGGCGGCTCTCGCGGCTCCTCCCCACATCTGAAGCACTTCCCCGAGTGGGTTACCTTGCTGGCGCACTCCCGAGTCCAGCATTCGGCGTCCATAGCCGCCGGATGCAGGACTCGACCCCGCCCCGGCGCCCGCATCATCGGATTTGATTGACAGCAGCAGGAGCCAATGGCTGCGCTGCTATCAATCTATCCAATCAAGAGCCGGGAGCCTGTGGAGAGAGAGACAGCGTGTCCCTTGACGACTGAATGAAGGGGTTTAGGAAATAAAACGATGGGGGGCCGATGACTGCCAGGCGTTTTTTTACCTTAATGCATAGGATACATTAAGGTGAAAAAACAAGAACCTTTACAACCCCTTTAACAACCACTTTAAGTTTTGCATTTTTATTTATTTTTTGCTGTCTTGTTGGGGATTGTCATTAATGTGTGTCAAGCTTCAGCTAATGTCCCAGGAATTAGGTTGAAGACACCCATAAATGGTCCAGTGCCACATAAAATTATATGCTTGTCCTTTTTCATGATCCCGATCATTTTGTACTCTCAGAACTCACAAATCTGTCTTCCGCAGAATGAGAAGTATTATCAAGGAATCCGTTCTGCGGTGAAGAGAGTAAAGGAAAGAGGGGAAAAAGTCATTGTTTTAGATATTGGTACTGGAACCGGACTTCTGTCAATGATGGCGGTCACAGCCGGAGCAGACTATTGTTATGCTATTGAGGTAAGCAGTCCATCTCATTTTATATTTTTGTTGGGTGGATGTACTCATTGGCATGTTTTCTGTACACTATCCCTAATTTTTGTGAAGCTTGCTGACAGAATTTCATCCCTGGAGAGGGCATTCAAGGCAAATATTATTGGTAACTTATAATTGTGATTTTATTGCAGGTGTTTACTCCTATGGCAGAGGCAGCTGTACAGATAGTAAAAGCCAATGGCTTTGGTGACAAGATCAAAGTTATCAACAAGCATTCGAAAGAGGTGACAGTGGGACCAGGTGAGACGTAGTTCTACTTAATGTGGTGCTCGGTTTTTCTAAATAATTTAATAGTGTACACAACAGAATTTCATTGACAAACTAAATAATGGTTATTGGCAGGATTATTATCTTTTATTTTTATTATTATCTTTTATTTTTTTTATTGTGCCAAACTTATTTTTTTTTTCATTGACACAGGGAACCTGTGAATAAAGTGTTAGCTAGGGACTTCAGTTGTGTTTGAAAAATATTATTTAGCATTAATTTAACCACTTCTCGCCCGGTCAATAGCATATTGACGTCCAGGAAGTGGTTCTGTTATCCTGACTGGGCGTCATATGACGTCCTTCAGGATAACGTGCCGCCGCGCCCATGGGGGCGCGCATCGCGGCGATCGGTGGAGCGGTGTGTCAGTCTGACACACCGCTACACTGATCTCGGTAAAGAGCCTCCGGCGGAGGCTCTTTACCACGTGATCAGCCGTGTCCAATCACGGCTGATCATGATGTCAACAGGAAAAGCCGGTGATCGGCTTTTCCTCACTCGCGTCTGACAGACGTAAGTAGAGGAGAGCCGATCGGCGGCTCTCCCGACAGGGGGGGTCTGCGCTGATTGTTTATCAGCGCAGTCCCCCCTCAGATGCCCACACTGGACCACCAGGGACTCCACTAGGACCACCAGGGAAGTGGGCAACATGTGGATGGCCAGGTATGTACCCCCTGGCCATCCACATGTGCAAATGATGCCCATTCTGTGCCAGTCAGTGCCCACAAATGGGCACTGACTGGCACCTTTATGTACAAATAAAAAAAAAAAAGTGGTGCCCAGCAATGCCACCCAGCAGTGCCACCCATCCATGCCCACCTATCAGTGCCCATCCATGCCACCTATCCGTGCCACCCACAAGTACCCATCAGTGGCACCCATAAGTGTTCATCAGTGCCGCCTATGAGTGCCCATCAGTGCTGCATACCAGTGCCGCCTATCAGTGCCCATCATCAGTGAACATCAGTGCCGCCATATCAGTGCTCGTCAGTGCAGCCATATCAGTGCCCGTCAGTGCAGCCATATCAGTGCCCGTCATTGAAGAAGAAAACGTACTTATTTACAAATAATTTTAACAGAAACAAAGAAAAACTAGTTTTTTTCAGCAAAGTTTTTTTGCGCAAAAAATAAAAATCGCAGAGGTGATCAAATACCACCAAAAGAAAGCTCTATTTGTAGGAACAAAATTATAAAAATGTAATTTGGGTACAGTGTAGTATGACCACGCAATTGTCATTCAAAGTGCGACAGCGCTGAAAGCTGAAAATTGGTCTGGGCAGGAAGGTGTCTAAGTGCCCAGTATTGAAGTGGTTAAAGAATAATTACAGTCATAGGTATTGTATACACATGGACCAATGTAGCTATATATATATATATATATATATATATATATATATATATATATATATATATATATTACACACACACACACACACACACACACACACACAGCCGATGCCCATGGAAGCTGGAAATCACTGAAGTACACACCACTACTACAGTGATCTCTACCCGCTTCTGGGTCACGTGCATGAGCAGCTCACCAGCGAGGTCAGCCGCTTGGCATGGGCGCTATTCAGAGAATGCTTTGCATTTTCTGACTGAATGTAAAGAGTTTTACGATTGAGGTGGAAAGGAGGGATGGTGATGTCACACACTCCAACTTCTTCAATCAGGGAACGCTTTGCATTCATTCATAGGATGCAGAGCATTCTCTAAATGGCATCTGTGCCACGTGGCTGACCACCTGTGTTCAATAAGTAGAGGTACAGCTGCTCTGCATATGACCCAGGAACAAGTGGAGATCACTGGAGTAATGGTGTCTACTTTAGTGATTTCCAGCTTCCAGTCGCATTGGTCAGGTATGGTACAGTATATATATATATGTGTGTGTGTATATATATATATATATATATATATATATATATGTATATATATAAAAATGTTGGTCCAAACCGAACTAATGTAACTATGTAAAGAAGAGCCATACCTGGAATTTGTTTTTTAAATGTTCTGTAAAGGCTATTTTTTTTTTTTCTTAAAAAATACAGTCGCTTACCTCCTCTTTGGAGGTTCACCACTGTCCACTCCTTTTTCTACTGAGTGCCTCCTCAGCAAGGCCTGTGCTAAAGAGGCACCTGTGCGGGTACAGTCCCGAGATGTTCTGTGTGCATCAATAGACGCATACAGCAAGCCACGCCCCCCCCATTCCCTCCTTACAGGAGTTTGACTGACAGCTTCCTGTGAGACCAGGAAGAGAGGAGAACAGGGCTGGAACCAGGATGGCAATGAAGTGGTGAGAGGTGTCAGGTGAGTGTTTAGGGTTAATGAAGGGGGACAGTTAGTGGGGCGTATTTTACCTTAATGCAGGGAATGCATTGAGGTAAAAAAAACATTTGGCATTTAGAACCATTTTAAAGTGCACGTGCAGGAATAAAGTTGTAGGAGAGAGAATGCATGGCATTTAAAGGCTTAAATATTTCTCTGTATTGTTAATATCAAAATGCTTTGCACGAGTTGTGTAGTGTGACTTTTTTATTTGCTGATACTTGAGCTTGTAATACAGTTAGAGTCAGATTGCTTAATGTGGCTCTGAAGTCAAATATATTATACCTTTAATGCATTCCCTGCAGTAAGCTAAAAAAAATATCCTACTACCTGGAAGCTGATTGGTTTCTATGCACAGCTGCACCAGATTTTGCACTCTCCTGTTTTAGAAAATCAACCCCACTGACAGCAGCAGGAGCCCTTGGCTCCTGCTGCTGTAAGTTGAATCCTTGAAGAGGAAGAAGGGGAGGGAGGGTCCAAGCCACACTGACACACTCAGTGTTACATCATCTTTTATATTATACTAAAAATGGGTATTCTAATGTGTTTTTTTGCACTAAAATTCAAGTATATTTTTTACACAATATTTGCATTTAAAAAAAAAAGTTGCGGAAATACCATGCAACACTTGCCATTTTATTCTCTGGGCCTCTGCTTAAAAAATATATATAATGTTTGAGGGTTCTAGTAATTTTCTAGCAAAAAAAAAAACCCTGATTTTTACATATAGGAAAGAGATGTCAGAACTGGTTAAACAACATTGGCTATTGGATGACTCCAAAGATTCTACAAACCTACAATTAAGCCCTAGCAGGGAGGTGAATGCATCAGAAGGTGGTGGGTGGTGTTGCTGCTGCTGGGTGAATAGCTGGTTTGCACTGAAAATAATTTTGTCTTTGAAAGCTGTAATTTTCATTGTTGTATTACACATTTCAAATTTTTGGTTACAGATGGAGACATGCTGCAGCGTGCTAACATCCTCATCACAGAACTGTTTGATACTGAGCTTATAGGAGAAGGGGCCCTGCCTAGTTATGAACACGCTCAGCAAAATCTTATGCAGGTATAATGAATTCAAACATGCAGTGTTTAGTGTTTTCAGTGGAAGATGAAATATATTCATCATAGATGAACTCTGGGGTACATGTCAGTATTCTGTAGTACTGTATACAAATCTTTATAATCCGCAATCACCCGTATGACGATCAGTCGTTGCTTGCCTATTTGTTGGCTGGGCATTCCTTTGTTTCCTGCTGACTCCTCTGCTGCTCGGTTATTTTGGTTATCGTCTGTGACTCATTGGCTCCCACCTCCTTATGATTCCTCTGCTGTTGCTCTCTCACATGAACCATCCTATCCACCTGTTGCTCCTGCTGTCTGTCCTGTGTCTTCTTGTATACTCATTGCTCCCATTCATGTGGCTCATACTGCATTATCCTGCCATAGGCACTTTAAAGCCCCATACACACGCTCGGATTATCCGAGGACCAGGTCCGTCGGATCATGTCCGTCGTACTTTGTCCGATGTTGGTTTTGCGTACACACGGTCGGACAAAGTTGTCGGAAAATCCGATCATTCTGAACGTGGTGACGTTTGTTGCCTACGACGGGACTACGTTGAGGCTAGTAGCCAATAGCTTTGGTCTTGTAATGTGATCTGAGCATGCGTAGCACTTTGTCCGTCGGAATTCGCTACACACGATCGGATTTGGTGTGATCGGACTTTGTTGTCAAAAAATCTATCCAGCAGGAGATAGGACTTTGTCCGTCGGACAATCCGATGGAATCTGTCCGATGGTGCCTACACACGGTCAGAATTTCCGACAACATTGTCCGATAGGACAGAATCCATCGGAAAATCCGACCGTGTGTATGGGGCTTTATTGTGTCCTGGTACATGAGCACCTACCTACTCCTATTTATCCCTTTAGGTGAGCCATTCACATGAAGGAACACTACTTAGCAGATCTCTTTTTTTTTTTGGCCTATTTCTGCACTCCCTGTCCTGCCCCTACACTGTTCGTTGTCCTCACCATGCAGACCTTTGCTTTTTATAGTAGTTGGAAAATGTAAATAATATTATACAATCTGATTGTAATGTAGTAACACAGGACTTAAAGCCTACCTAAACCCGTTAATTTAACTGTTTCCTAAAACAGTTACATTCAAGGTATGCCGTGAATCAGGGGTTGGTAACCTACGGCCCGCGGGCTACACCATGCCCCCCACCACTAAGTGTCTGGCTCGTCAGTGCACGTGATGAATTCACGTGCACCTGGCCGTGGACATTTTAACCCCAGTTGGCTTTCTTGGGCTGTTATCCCAAACAGAGGGAGGGGATGTCCCGCGCCCTTTCCCAGGCTCTCCCGTCCCACTGGGAGGCCTGAGCGACCAGCCGGCAGGCCGGAGACCCGAACAAAGCCGATGTTCTGTCAGAATCAGAGACCCATCACAATAGGTTACAGAAGTGACGTTCCATCGCGGCCATCTTGGTACACCCTGCACACGTTCGCAGTAAGCCTTACTGCAGACGTGTGCCGTCGGATGCGTCCCGTCTCAGATCTAGTAACCCAGAAGCGATTTCATGCCATCACTTCCAGTTTACAGAAGACTTAAAGGCGCCAAATTTTAAACAATATTAACAATATTTATATATATATAAAAAAGAGGATATGCCTTTACAATCACTTTAACTTTGCTTTGCCATTCAAAAGTAATATGTAATATTAGTGGTACCTAAGGTCCAATGAAAGTACTGTATAGTGTGCATACTGTATAGCTTTATACTTGTGTTTTTCTTTCTGTCCATCTCTTCTGATGCATACTTACAGGAGCGGTGGGAAGCAGTGCCTCATCGAGCTACAATATATGCGTTAGTGGTGGAATCTCGCAGGCTTTGGGGCTGGAATAAGTTATTCCCCATAAACTTGGACCAGGGGCTCATCCATGCTCCAGCCGAAATTCAGACCTGTCCTGGAGCTCCATCAGTGTGTGATGTCCAGCTTAGCCAGCTGAGCCCAGATGATTTCAAAACACTTAGTGACATCATGGCCATCTTCAGGTGAGAGCATTTTGTTTATGCAAAAGCGTGGAAAATATGCCGCAGATTTGCCGACCAAAAAATAGCTCTCCTTAAAAGCATTTAAAGCGGAGTTCGTCTTTTTTCAGTCTAAGTAACTGCTGACTTTTAATAAACAGACACTCACCTGTCCCACGGTCCAGCGAAGTGGACCCCCGAAGCCTCAGTCTTCTCCACGGCACCGGCATTGCTACTGTGGGCACCTGGCTGTGACAGCTTGCGGCTTCACAGCCGGGCGCACACTGCGAATGCGCAAGCCGTGCTGCGCTCTCCTAGTAGCCAGGTAATTCTTTGGGACCTGTGACTTGTCCCAGAAGATTGCAGAGAGGGAGGGGCCACCTAGGGGGTGAGGAGGAGTCGCCTAGCTGGCCAAGCAACAGAAGGAGGAAGAGGGTCAAAACCAGGTACCCACTCCCCCCCAAAAAACATTACATGCCAAATGTGGCATGTAAGGGGTCGAGGAGTGCTTAAAGCGGAAGTTCTACTTTTGGGTGGAACTCTGCTTTAAGAAATAATTTTCAGATAATTGTTGAAAAAGTGATCCACATCACTTCTTATTTATGCAACATATTTCTGTAATATTTCTGCCACAGTCTAGTTCATTACACTTGCAACCAATGTCCAAAAACTGGAAAACAATCGCAGATTGGTCAAATATATTTACAATCACGCGTAACTGTTTTACATCATTTAGATAATTTTGCAAGGTTTGCATACGTATGGCCATCGAATTCTAAGATCATAAACTACATGGTTTTAGCTATTGGTTTCAGCAGGTAAGTGTTATCTGAGTTTGCATATAGTGTGCTGTACTCTTTTTATGCACTCTTTCAGTTCAGTGAATGTTTGATTATATGTTTACATTCAAAGTTTTGGCCCTGATGATGTGGGTAATGTGTGGTCCCTGAAACACGTTGGATGTGGCACCTGCTATAGTTTTGGAATTCAACTTAATCTTGGACTCCCAAGTCTTGGTGTGGAGCTCTGATTTTCACACTCAAACCCACCCATCGCATATACACCCCATTGGGATATTACCACTAAATTTTTGTCTAATAAATTTACCACTTGCTGACCAGTTAACTTCAAGTGGTTATACTGGGATGATGCAGGCATCATTCTGGTACCGTTTTTAGAGCTCGCGGTCGGCTGCCTTGTAAATGCAATCCCACCGACAATTTTAAAAACATGACATGTTTGGTATCTACCGTATTTACTTGGCGTAACATCATCTTTTATATTTTACCAAAACATTGGGTTATGTATTATTATGTTTTTTTTTTTTTTTACATAATATATTAATTATTATATATAATACATAAAAATTATATTTGTTAAAAAAAATTGCGTTTGAAAAAAATTGCAAAATCCACCCTTTTATTCTGTAGAGCCTCTGCTTTTTAAAAAAAAAATAAAAATCTAGCAAAAAATACTGATTTTTACATGTGAACAAAAGTGTCCGAAAAAGGCCTGGTCTGCAAGTGGTTAATTAGGATCTAAGAATATCTACCTAAGGTCAGTTTATCACATTAAGCAGATGTTAGAAAACCGAAAGTTGCACGGCATTTGGAAACGTTCAGCTGCACAAGGTTGAATAGGAACTACGAATGATTGGCACATCTCGGTGTAACAATTGGAGATAGAGCAATGCTGCGTTCATAAATGCCCCTCATTCTTTTTACAGCTTAGAAATAAAGTGCTGCAGAAAACATGCTGCAGAGGACTCTGGAGCTCCACCTGTTGGCTGAACACTGTAAATATTCTATATTTATATATAGTATTTTATATTTACTCTACTAAAATACATTTTTAGAAAATCCTATAATAAATGTCATATGATCATTTAAAACGCAATAGTTTCCATGGCTGGCTTTTACACTAATGAATCGAGTCTCAAGTGCTAATATGGAGAACTGAGTACGTTGGGGGTGCTGCATCCCTTTTATGACTTTTAATCTGAAGGATGTGTATTACTCAGATGATAGTAAAAAGGACTTTTAGGCTTTGTTCACACTGCCGTGACCGGAAAGTCGCATTACTTAAGTCGACTTCCACGCGACCTCATTGCGGCTTGCTTGCGACTTCCTTAACAGAAGTCAAACAGGTTGTGATTAAGTCGCCCCAAAGTAGTGGAGGAACCTTGTTCTAAGTCGCTGTGATTTGAGGCACACTGATTAAACCTGTTCCATTGCAGTTAACCACTTTCTGCCAGCACTATAGCCGAAAGACGGCTACAGCACGGGCTTAATTTGAGCCAGCTGATCAGATTGGGGTAAAGGGCCAATGACAGCGGCCCTTTACCACGTGATCAGCTGTGTCCAATGACAGCTGATCACCGAAGTAAACAACCCAGTTATCGGCTTTTCTTTCCTCACGCTGACAGCATGAGGAGGCATGATTGTTAGTACTGCCAATCAGTGCCCACCAGTGCTTCCAATCAGTGCCGCCTCATCAGTGCTCATCCGTGTCACCTATCAGTACTCATCAGTGCAGCCTGTCAGTGCCCATTAGATCAGCCTCATCAGCGCACATCGGTGAAGAAGAAAAAAATACCCGTTTGCAAAATTTTATAATAAACTATTAAAAAATAAATATATATATATATATTTTTTTTTATTGTTCGCTTGTTGTCACTATCTCACCCCTTTCTCTGTTTTCAGAGTGGATTTCAGCCAGCAGGTCAGCAGTGCCACTGTCATTCATCCTGTGAAGTTTACATCTGTGGCCAATGGTGCCGCCCAGGTTGTTCTGTCATGGTGGGACATAGATATGGATCCTGAAGGCACAATCAATTGTACTATGAAGCCAGGGTGGCTATATCCCACTGACCATACTGTCCCGGTAAGTGATGGAACAGTCATAGTAGGCACTTTTAGAAAATGTTGCAGTTTGAAGATAAAAAATACTTTTTTTAATGATAATTTACAGTCAAAGTATACATTTTTTTGGCATTTAACCACTTCAGCCCCGAAAGGTTTACCCCCCTTCATGACCAGGCCATTTTTTGCGATACAGCACTGCATTATTTTAACTGACAATTGCACGGTCGTGCGATGCTGTACGCAAAATTGATGTCCTTTTTTTTCCCCCCACAAATAGCGCTTTCTTTTAGTAGTAGTATTTGATCACCTCTGCGGTTTTAATTTTTTTTGCGCTTTAAACAAAAAAAGGCTACCATTTAAAAAAAAAAGAAAAAGTGTGTGTGTGTGTGTGTGTGTGTGTGTGTGTGTGTGTGTGTGTGTGTGTGTGTGTGTGTGTGTGTGTGTGTGTGTGTGTGTGTGTGTACCGTATATACTCGAATATGAGCCGAGATTTTCAGACCCTTTTTTAGGTCTGAAAGTCCACCTCTCGGCTTATATTCGAGTCACCGCCGTCTGCCTACATGAACAGCGTGTCATGCAGACAGACGGCGGTGTTCAAAAGCCGCGCCGCCTCCTCCCGCCCGTCCGTGATAGGCGGACACTAATTTTCCCAGCAGTACAGTGTTCCGCCTATCACGGATGGCCTGTCATTCTCATCTCATGGACGAGGATGAGAGAATGTCCGTGATAGGCGGAACACTGTACACTGACTGCTGGGGAAAAAAGTGTTCCTCCTATCACGGACGAGGAGGCGCGGCTTTTAAATTGTAATGGCGCCTGTAATACACGCTGTGGGGAGGACAGAGCGGGACCGGGCCCAGGACCGAGGACCCCGGACACAGGACCCCGGACCCACGGATCGGCGGATCGGCACAGGTAGGCTGCAATGGGGACACGGGCTGCAATGGGGACACGGGGGTCTGTACAGGGGACATTCAGATTGGCATTGCTGACCCTTTTTCCACTTACAGTAGCTGCTGCATTTTTGCCCCTCGGCTTATACACGGGTCAATACATTTCCCCATTTTTTTTGTGGTGATTTAGGGGCCTCGGCTTACACTCGGGACGGCCTATACTCGAGTATATACGGTATATATGTGTGTGTGTGTGTGTACATTTTATTTATTTTTTGCTATAAAACACATCCAATAAAAAAATCTAATTTGTTCATCAATTTAGGCCAATATGTATTCTGCTACATATTTTTAGTTAAAAAAAATCATCGATCGGGTCCCAGATCCCTGTGTGGAATCACAGCGGGAGCTGCTTGCCGGCGGCAGAACAAAAATCACCCACCTGTAGGTGACTTTGCGCAGGAGGTGTCTCCTCACTTATTAGGTATTGGTTGAAAACTGTGTTATAGCGTATTGTGCTGTGTATAACATTTTTCTGTTTTTTTATTTAATATCTAGTGGCGGGATCACTGGATGCAGTGCGTGTATTTCCTGCCTGAGGAGCGGAAGGTGACATTGGGGGAAGAGCTCTGTCTCACAGCTTATCAAGATGACTATTGTGTATGGTACAAGCTTATAAAACCTGGGTAATTCAAATTCAGCATAGTCACAATTGACATTTTAATTTTCTGTTGATATTATGTGATGACATTTTAAGCGATGTTAAAGTGGTGTTTCCACCAAAAAAAAAAAAAAAAATAGCTTAAAATTCATAAAAAAATAAATAAAAAAATAATTGGGAAAAAAAATTAGTTTTACTCACCTCTAAATGACTGTTGCTAGGGGGTCCCTCGTAGTCTGCCTCCTTCGGTGCCCGGGCACTGACATCACTTCCCCTCGGCGCAGTCAGTCATCTGGGACACGTGACAGATCCCAGATGACTGCGTGGCATATCACGGCGCGCGGCACCGCTCGCGCATGCGCAGTGGGTGCCCGGCTGTGAAGCCACAGCCGGGTGCCCACAGTAAGAATGCCGGCGCCGCAGAGCAGGGGAAGGGGGGGGGGTCTTCCATCCCCCCGCATCACTGGACCGCGGGACAGGTAAGTGTCCGATTATTAAAAGTCAGCAGCTGCAGTATTTGTAGCTGCTGACTTTTACATTTTTTTTTTTTAGGGGGCACCCCACTTTTAAACCCAAAAACAAAAATGTAATAAATTGCAGCTTACCAATTCTTAGATTTGGTGGATGCATTTGGTTTTTATTTTTACCTGGTGATCCAGCCAGTCAGTCTGATATTTTTCAACTTTAACAGACCAAGCTGGCCAGACAAAGTAGCAGTTAGTGTTTAGACAAACCTTTTACCACTGTAAGGGGTGCTTACAATGATCAACTTAATTTATTTAAAACCTTTATCCCGAAAGGGGAAAAAAATGTTTGCTACAACTGCTTATAAAGTGTTATAATCTGGAGTTCAGCTTAAATTTGTTAGTAAAGCCTATCTAAATCTGCTATCTTAATGCTCATCTCTCCCAAAACTGACAATGCTGCTGTCCAAAGGTGTCTGCTTTACTACTTCATCCAGACTTCCTAGGACAGGAAGTGTGTTAGGCCCCTTTCACACTGGGGGGGAGCCGCGGCTATGGTAAAGCAGCGCTATATTTAGCGCTGCTTTACCGTCGTTTTAGCCGCGGTATTCGGCCGCTCGCGGGTCGGTTTTTACCCCCCCCGCGAGCGGCCGAAAAAGGGTTAAAATGGGGTATTAAAGGGTAAAGGGTATTGCCGCGGTGTCCCATTGAAATCAATGGGTAGGAGCGGTATAGGAGCGGTGAATACACCGCTCCTATACCGCTCCAAAGATGCTGCTAGCAGGATTGCTTTTTTTACCGTCCTGCTAGCGCACAAGCCTGCCGGCTTTCACACTGGAGTGAATGGGGCCGCTTTTTTCAGGCGGTGTACAGGCGCTATTTTTAGCGCTGTACCGCCTGAAAACCGCACCAGTGTGAAAGGGGCCTTAGTGGCTGCATTACCAGGAGAAATAAAGGAAAAAAAGCCTAAAAAATAAAAATATTGCAGCCACCACATCTTGGGAGGATTGGTAGGCTGCAATATATATTTTGGGTTTAATACTGCTTTAAAGCTGATGTTTAATTTGGTTATATTTTGCTTTCACTGGCTCTCCATTTCCCCCTCATCAGGCTAATATAAGTATGAATTAAAACCTGTCTTTTTTCATTACATACCGTATTTTAGATTGTGATGTCATCACTAGGTCTTTGTACCTCTCTATGCAATGCAGACAGGTCAAGTTTAAAAAAACGATTAGATAAGAACCTGAACGACCACAACATACAGGGATATACAATGTAATACTGAAATATTATAATTACACATATAGGTTGGACTTGAGTCTTTTTTCAACCTCACCTACTATGTAACTATGTTGGTGGGAGGGGCTGGCAGGGTGCACCACAAAACACAATTTCTATTGTTTTGGTGGATAGTGATGGGACAGTTCAGACTGTTTGTTCAATTGTTTCAATATTGAATGTGAGATCTTGGGGACAGAGAACTTATATCTGCCACATGCCTTTACCTGTTGAATTTTGTTTCCTTAGGAAGCAGTCACTGCAGAACAGGCTTTATGTCTGCATTATTTATTTTTAAATACAAAAGATTTTATATAAAGGTGTGTAGTGCATACTGATCTTTTCTTGTAGCACAGGAGAGGCCTGGCCTGGCACATATTGAAGCTCCCCTTCACCACAAAGAGTCTGTATGTGCAAAACTACATTTATAAGTTAAAGGGGGAAAAAAACATTTAAAAGTCAGCAGCTACAAACACTGTAGCTGCTGACTTTTAATAAGCAGACTTGCCTGTCCTGGGTGCCTGCGATGTCGGCCGCCCGAGACCGTCCGTCCCTCGGGTCTCGGTTCCCGGCGCCACCATTCCAACTAAGGGAAACAGGCAGAGGAGCCTTACTGGCTTCACTGCCTGTTTCCTACTGCACATGTGCGAGTCGCTCAGCACTTTGTGAATGGGGAACGCGCTGTGTTGTGGGACACACACAGTTCCCATAACACACCGCGCCCCATTCACTAGAAGACGACGCTAGGAGCAGAAGACCGAACAACTCCGCAGAACAGGAAGAGGCAGATTAGGACGATCTGCCTAGCAACAGCCATTTCCAATTTTTATTAACATTTTTATGAAGTTTTTTTTTTTTTTTTCAGGGTGGCCCTCCACTTTAAAGAATCTCTACAACAAAAATAATTCTTAGGCAAGCCATAGATGATACAATTTTCTTTCCTTCCACTACAGGCTCAATTCCGCCGTCAACACACTCAGTGTTGATAGGGGAATCCTTCTTGCAGCATTATTGTGTTCTGCCAGCAGGAAACCTTCCCTGCCAGCAGAACACAATAATCACTGCCGGCTGCTATAGCCAACGGCATAGATCGCATGCAAATATTCTGAAAGGCTGAAAGGCTGGTTGTACTGATGGATCGACTTCAGTACAACCAGCCTGCCCATAGATGGATCGAATCTCTGCCAGTCCCTGTTGAACTGGCCGAGATTTGATCAATTTATGGCCAGCTTTAGCATCTAAGAATTTAACATTAAACAACTTTTACTGAGAGAAATATAATGTCCTATACCGGCTCCTCTCACCATACGCTGCGATTCCTAACACTGACTCTTACATCCTAAAGTGATGTTTGAGTCAGTAAGAGGAACCCTGGTTTTCAGCGAGAGCAGCAGATATTCATTGTGATGTGCAGTCGTTCCAAGCAGCTATAACAAATTATCACAGATTGGCTTAACTAAATGAATGCAAGCTGGTCATGCTGTTTAGTACATATTTGCTGTTTAGGTTGCTATATAATGTTGCAGATGGTTATATTCCAATCTCATGTGTGCCACATTCTAGAATTGAAAACATGCTTTTGTTGTTTTTATTGGAAGCAGAATTGAAAGTGCATTGGTGATAATTAAGCCTCTATATTGCAGCCTGGAGAAGAGCAGTTCAGTATCAGATGAACGTCCGGTGTGTCACTGCGGAGCTCATATCATTTGGAACCGTACACGCTTCGGGGAACTAAACGACCAGGGAAGGATGGCAAAGTATAAAGCCGCCATGAGTAAGGTAATGGAGGTGTGGAATGGTTGCCACTGTAATAATAGGTAGCTTGCCTTTACATATTTTAAACCTCTATGTTCTGTAAGGCTTCTTAGCTTCAAAGTACTTACAATATGTAGTCAAAAGCTGAGAATCAAATCCAACACACCTTGCCGCACATAATGCAATTTTTGCATGCCTCTTAGTGCTTGAAATCATTGCTTTTAATAATCGAGTAATCTTTTGATATAAGAATACAAAGTAGTTAAAGTGTATCCTGTCTGCTCAGCTAAGCAGCAATTGAATGGGACTAGCCTGTATAATTTTATTTTCTAGTACACTCCTATTTCCAAATCTAATAAACCCATATTTTATTCACAATAGAAAATAGGAAACATATCAAATGTCTAAACTGATAAAATGTAAAGTTGGGACAAGACCATGTTTACCACTATGTAGCATCCCCTCTTCTTTTAATAACAGTCTGTAAACACCTAGGGACTGAGGAGACCAGTTGCTGGAGTTTTGGGGGAGGAATGTTTGGGTTTATGAGATTTGAAAATCATTGCATTCTGTTTTTATGTCGATTTTACAGAGTCACAACTTTTTTGGGATCGTGGTTGTATATTTCAGCTTACAAAACGGACATCTGGGGATGTTTCACAGGCGGGTCACTCCCCACCTCTATCTCTAACTGTTCTGGACAGAGGCAGTCAACAAGTGAACAGGCTATGCTGGGCTTTGTAGTTAGAAATCCCATTATTTTCTACAGATAAACAAGATAAACAACATTCTAAGACCAGTGTCGTAGCATTACAAAGAGCATGGAGTATGTTAGTTTCCTTTAGTTTGATATACAAGGCCGTGTAGCTACGTCTACCATGACTTATTGACGGGTCAGTGCGCACCACTATTCTCTCATTGAGCGGTGCCCACTTATTACACATATGCTAGGGCTTTTGTTGTTGCGTTAGTCGCGTTTTCTTCTAGGGTGAAACTCTGTGTGTTGCAATTTTCTGATGATACTAAAGGTTGTGGTTAGTGTGGTCGTGTATCACTGTAACATATAAAGTGAGTAACTTTCACTTTTACGTTCTCTGAAGCCCATATATAGAATAATTGCATGGACAACTGCTAGGTTTGAGCATTCTGCACCAATTCTATGTAAGTGACTGACTAACCAGCACTGTTGAAGCTGTGCCAAACCTCCCCCATGTATTTGAAATATCGCACTGCAGAATGAAGATGGTAAACTAGTGAAATACAGGGCACTAGTGTCTCTAAAAGAAAAGAGGAAGAATGACCAACTATAATGACTTCTGTACTAAAGACTGCATAATTTAATTCTATTTTTCTTTGCTCTAATGTAGTGTTTTTTTTTTTATCACTCATGCAGATCCTGACACCAAGCTCTGTGTGCTTGTGTATAAGTGATGGCAGTTTGCTACCCTTGCTGGCTTATTCTATTGGAGCAGCTCAGGTAATGTCTGTAACCCTTTTGGTGAATATCTAAAGTAAAAAAAATGACATGTCTAACTGATCAGTTGATCCAGAGATAGTCATCTCACAGTATAAACAAATCTTTAATTTTATGTAGAAGTTGAGATTGGCTCTGCTGTCTTTAGTCTTAATGTCCGCATTGATCCTCTAATGTGATGGGTGAGCTTAGAAGTATGGTATTTAAAACATACTGCACATACTCACCTAGGTGGATGCAGCATCTGTCCCCTCAAAGCCTGAGAACTGAGCAATCAAACACTGCTGATCGCTCAGTTCTCGGTCTTCAGGCTGCAAAGAGACAATAACAGTCAAGGGCTCTCTGCCCCTCCAGCTCTCACTGGAGTGCCGTGCTGTGCAGGGGGCAGGAGCGGTGTGCTGAGAGGCTGAGCCAGCTACCACTCAGGCATCTGGGTGGATCCCAACATTTGAAATCGGGATCATCCAGAGTCTGGAGCAGCTGAGTGACATCAGCAAAAACCAACAAAAGTCCTAGCGCATGAAAGTGTCCAGTCAGGTGGGTATGGAGAGTTAATAGCCGGCCACTGCTCCCAATCTCATGAGACCAGATGAGACAAAAATGGAACAATACAAAGGGGGAAGCGCTAGTCCGGTATGTAAACCCGACATGACAGAAAGTTACAAGAATAAAAACTGTAATAAACGAATCCCAAACAAACAGCATCCATAGCCTGGCAAAAGGATGAAATTAATTCACTGCAACTCACGATTTAGGTAGAGGCTACAGCTGTGTCTGGTGGAATGGATGTCTGGAACTCCTGGGAGTGGGCGGATGGCCCGATGGATGTAGGCTCCGTCCACAGATCTTATGGGGGCTCCGCTGGGCTAAACACTGCTGTGGGAAGGATTCGCCAGTACGAGGAGCTTGCTAAACTCTGGGAGCCGCACTCAGAAGCTGGTATGGAAACTCCGGGCAGAGCAGGAGCCGAGACCAGTGGAACATGGACCCACAAGAAACAAAACCGAGAAAATCAGTTCAATTTAAAAAAAAAGAGTGTGTGTGTGTGTGTGTGTGTGTGTGTGTGTGTGTGTGTGTGTGTGTGTGTGTGTGTGTGTGTGTGTGTGTGTGTGTGTGTGTATGTATGTATATATATATATATAATGTGTGTAATAAACATGCCAATCCATACCACACGGTCAATCCTCTTTTTCTGATACAGCTGGGAATGTCTATTCCATTAGACAATTTATTACTGTTTGATCCAATACAGTTCATTAGAGTTTTTACTCTTTTAAACTTCTGTCATGTCGGGTTTACATTCTGGACCCCTTTGTAATGTTCGAGTGACATCAGCAGACTGCGGACTTTAGCCTACTGTTGGTTGAATATGGGTCACAGGAGTGCAGAACTAAGTGCACTCCTGTGACCCTTAGGAGAAGTAGGGCCAAAATAGCTTTGGCCCTACTTCTCCTTTAATGATAAGGCGGAAGGCCTTGGGGGACAGATGGTATAAGATTTTAGGAAAGTGAGACATGTAGTTGCTTTCTGTTTTAAGTGGGCTCTATTGACCTTTAAACTAAGTGCAGAGCTTTTCTGATTCTTGTACGATTTTCTGTGGCTCGCCATAACCTTTTTGGTTGTATTGTCTCGTTGGGCTCCAAGCCCTGCTCCATAGAAGGTTTATGTTACACTGCAATAATAATGACCAACAAACCTGAAACCGCTGTAGATGGTGTGCAATTGTTGCCTTCATAATATTAGGCTAATATTAGTATCTATGCTGTTCTGGATGCAGAGTTCATCCATGGGGCAGAAAGAGATGACTTATGTGACTCTTCCCACTATTTCAAAATGTGAAATAAAACTCTTAATGTTTGAATTTGTAATTGTGAGATATGCATATACCTTCAGAAACAGGCGGATATAATGAGTTTCTACTAGAGATGAACCGAATTTCAGTGGCCGAAACATATCAGTAGAAATTTTTTTTTTCTCTGCATTTTGCCAATAGAGAAAAAGGTGCAGTTAATGGCGCCGAAAAATGCATGCGATTTTACCACAATTTTACTGCGCTTATGGTGGGTTTTTCATAGGTCACATGACTCAAAAACTGCATTAAAAACGTAATATGGGAGCGTTATTGATGTGTTCTAGCTGCGTTATCAATGTGTTTCAACAGGGTGGTGCATTTTTTGGTGAGTTTTTTGTTAACTGACCAAAAATGCAGCAAGCAAGATTTTTTAACGCCACAACAGAAACGCAACGGCCCAGTGTGAAGACATAGAAAAGAGATGCATTTTTCTTGCGCTAAAGGTACCGATAATGGCTGACAAATTCATATTCATTTAAATTCCTGATATTATGCCGAATATGATACAATTGAATATTAAAAAAAAATGACTTTTCGGATTCGGCTAGGTGCATCCTAAATTTTCGGTTTTGGCAAAATTCCATGCAGTGCACCTCTAGTTTCTACTTTAGTAGTGGTATCAGTCAAAGTTTATGTTGCTTCGATATGCACTTTGTGATCTGTTTGTTCAGTATTTTTTTTAACACACTTCAATAAATTATATTTTTTTATTTCGCAGGTTTACACAATTGAGTCTTCTTCTATGTCCAAGCAAGTTATGGAGAAGGTTTGTGTACATTCTGGATTATACACTACAATGGATATATTTTACAGTAATGTAAAGTGTGCTGCCCAGAGTATTTGTTTTCTAGAGCAGGTTAATGCAGAAAGTAATACCTTTTTATTGGCTAATTTAAAGAATATGTTGCCTCAACATATTATCATAAAACTTCTAACTTGTCACTGACATAACTGATGCTTATGTTTGTTTTGGGTTGGTGGCTCAGAAAGTAATAATGCCAGGCTTACAGTGAGGGAAATAAAGTATTTGATCCTCTGCTGATTTTGTATGTTTGCCCACTGGCAAAGAAATGATCAGTCTATAATTTTAATGGTAGGTTTATTTTAACAGTGAAAGACAGAATAACAACAAAATATCCAGAAAAACACATTTCAAAAAAGTTATAAATTGATTTGCATTTTAATGAGTGAAATAAGTATGTGACCCCCTTCACAAAACATGACTTAGTACTTGGTGGCAAAACCCTTGTTGGCAAGGGTCAGATGTTTCTTGTAGTTGGCCACCAGGTTTGCACACATCTCAGGAGGGATTTGGTTCTGCTCCTCTTTGGAGATCCTCTCCAAGTTATTAAGGTTTCAGGGCTGATGTTTGGTAACTCGAACCTGCAGCTCCCTCCACATATTTTCTATGGAATTAAGGTCTGGAGACTGGCTAGGCCACTGCAGGACCTTAATGTGCTTCTTGAGCCACTCCTTTGTTGCCTTGGTCGTGTGTTTTGGGTCATTGTCATGCTGGAATACCTATCCATGACCCATTTTCAATGCCTTGGCTGAGGGAAGGAGGTTCTCACACAAGATTTGACGACACATGGCCCCATCCATCGTCCCTTTGTTGCGGTGAAGTTGCCCTGTCCCTTTAGCAGAAAAACTCCTCCAAACATGGCGAGTTGATGCCAAAGAGCTCGATTTTGGTCTCATCCGACCACAACACTTTCACCCAGTTCTCCTCTGAATCATTCAGATGTTCATTTGCAATCTTCAGACAGGCCTGTACATGTGCTTTCTTGAGCAAGGGGACCTTGCGAGCGCTGCAGGATTTCAGTCCTTCACGGCGTAGTGTGTTAGCAGTTGTTTTTTTTGATGACTATGGTCCCAGCTGCCTTGAGATTATTGACAAGGTTCTCCCGTGTAGTTCTGGGCTAATTCCTTATCGTTCTCATGATTATTGAAACTCCACGAGGTGAGATCTTGCATGGAGCCCCAGACCCAGGGAGATTGACAGTAGTTTTGTGTTTCTTCCATTTGCAAATAATCGCACCAACTGTTGTCACTCTTTCACCAAGCTGCTTGGTGATGGTCTTGTAGCTCATTCCAGCCTTGTGTAGGTCTACAATCTTGTCCCTGACATCCTTGGACAGATCTTTGGTCTTGGCCATGGTGGAGAGATTAGAATCTGATTGCTTCTGTGGACAGGTGTCTTTTATACTGGTAACAAGCTGATATTAGGCGCTTGTTACCTTTTTATAGAAGACACCTAGGAGCCAGAAATCTCCGTGATTGAAAGTTGATCAAATACTTATTTCAATCATTAAAATGCAAATCAATTTATAACTTTTTTTGAAATGCCTTTTTCTGAATATTTTTGTTGTTCTGTCTCTCACTGTTAAAATAAACCTACCATTAAAATTAGACTAATCATTTTTTTGTCAATGGGCAAACGTACAAAATCAGCAGAGGATCAAATACTTTTTTTCCCTCACTGTAAAGTGGTTGTAAATGCTGAAGGTTTTTGACCTTATTGCATTCTATGTACAGTTCTCCCCACAGCCCCCCTTTATACATGAGCCTTCTTATCTCCATCCAGCGATATAGTATAATATGTTTGTTATTTAAAAAAAAAAAGGGGGGGGGTTTACAATCATTTTAACAGGCAGGCAGCTAGTATTTTCATATGGTCAGCAATGGAAGCTTCGATCCGACTTGCATATGACTCATACTTACAGAGGCAGCGTGACGTCACACTGGTCCTGGAAACTGCCGGGCGGCCATCTTTCTGCTCACTGCATGCTGCTACCTACTGTCCGGCAGACCTGTCAGCAATCCCACATCACTGCATGGCCAGTTAACCCTTCCCTTTGCTATCCAAAACGTAAAGAGATTTTTTTTTTGGCTGGAGTTACACTTAAAAAATGTACCTGTTCTAACTTACATGCAAATTCAACTTAAGAACAAACCTTCAGAACCTATATTGTTTGTAACCCGGGGACTGCCTGTAGAGCAAGGGTCTCAAACTGGCGGCCCTCCAGCTGTTGCGAAACTACAAGTCCCATGAGGCATTGCAAGGCTGACAGTTACAAGCATGACTCCCACAGGCAGAGGCATGATGGGACTTGTAGTTTCTCAACAGCTGGAGGGCCGCCAGTTTTTAGACCCCTGCTGTAGAGGGTTTATTTTAAAGGGACAGTACACAAAAGACTAGTAGTTCACTGATATGTGTATTCTGGTAAGTAGGACCACCTACTGGTGAAACTTCTTGTTATTACTGTGAACTTTAATACTCAATTTTTAAGCATATTCATTCAGCTGTGTCCAAGGGTGAAAAGGTGTCGTCATACACACCTAAATATCACATCATACTTACTGTATATACAGATGTGTATACATACTGTATGCACTTCCCCTGTGTCTTTCCGGCATATCAAATAGTAATGGAGAGAGGAGGTGAGGAGCTGAATTTATGTCCACAACACTTTTGCATATGTAATGAGGTGGCTAAACTTCTGGGTGGTGACAACATTGGGGGATCAGCCATTTGCATTGAGCCTGAATAGCATTGTAGGCTCAGGACAGGAAATTGTGTCAGAAACAATAAAAGGACCAGGCGCATGAATGTATCCAAGAAAACGTATAAAAAATAATACTGATAAGTCAATGATAATGAATTTTGTTATTTTCCGGGCCGTTGCTCTCAAACTCAAAAAGACCAGATGACAGGAACAAATATTAACAAAAGGAGTGCAGTTCCAGTAAAATAATGAAAATTTTACAGTAGCGATTATTTGCTCTTTTTGTACTATAAAAGGCTCATTTTTTTTTTTTTTTTTTTTTTTTTAACCCCATTATGTTACTGCCTGATTTAATCGATTTATGAAAATAGTAATCGATTAATTTCATAATTGATTAGTTGTCAATTAATCGATTAGTTGTTTCAGCCCTAATATATATACGGTATATACTTGAGTATAAGCCAAGTTTTTCAACCCCTTTATTTTATGCTGATAATGACTCGACTCGAGTCAAGCATTTTTCTGCAGCAGTGAATGACATTTTCCGACCCGACTTTGGGGCCCCATATCTCGGGCCCACATGGTGCTAGGAACCCCAAATTTGGTATGCAAACCCAGTGGAACTAGCCCTACAACATATCCTAGCCCTACAAGAAGGGGTTCCTAGCACCAAGTGGCCCCGAGATACGGGGCCCCAAAGTCAGTTCGGAAAATGTCATTCTCTGCTGCAGAAAAGTGCTTGACATTTTCCGAACCGACTTTGGGGTCCCGTATTTTGGGGGACACTTGGTGATGGGAATCCCATCTTTGTTGTAGTGCTAGTTCCACTGGGTTTGCACACCAAATTTGGGGTTCCTAGCACTAGATATGGGGCCCCAAATTCGGTCAACTGTGTCCATCTGCAGCAATGTTATTTTTGGGACCCTTTGGGTCCAGAGACCCCACATTTTGGCTGCAGCTAGGGGGCATCTAGAAACCCTTAACTATCAAGTTTGAAGTTTGGGGGACCTATGGCATGCAAATGGGCACAATGAGGCATGCAAATGGGCACAGTGAGGCATGCAAATGGCTACAGTGAGGCTGCAAATGGGCATTGTTGACCCTCTTTTCCACTTACAGTAGCTGCGCATTTCTCACAATAGGCTTATACTCGCGTCAATACGTTTTTCCAGTTTTTTGGTGGTAAAATTAGGTGCCTCGGCTTATATTTGGGTCGGCTTATACTCGAGTATATACGGTATTAGAGCTGCACGATTCTGGGCAAAATGAGAATCACAATTTTTTTGCTTAGAATAAAAAGATAACGATTCTCTCACGATTCACGCAATGTAAAATCTTTCACATTATACAAAAAAAATTGGCTAATATTACTGGTTATTTATTTTTTAATTCATTATTATTTTTTTTTTATTTGAACGAGCGCTGCGCAAAAACAGTGCGACATAAAATATTGCAACAACCACCATTTTATTCTCTAGGGTGTCTACTAAACAAATATATATAATGTTACATAGTTGCATAGTTAGCTAGGCTGAAAAAAGACACAAGTCCACCCAGTTCAACCCTAAAAAAAAAAAAATATCGTACAATCCAATATACCCAATTCTGTACCCACAGTTGATCCAGAGGATGTTTGGGGGTTATAAGTAATTGCAAAACAAAATGATTTTAACTTGAAACCAACAAATGTCAGAAAAAGGTTTAGTTTTTTCACTTGCACACAAAGTCTATACCATTGACAAATTGTTACCAAGTTTATACTTAAGTTCAACTTATAAAGAATGTTTTGATTCTTGGCAGACTGCCCAGTTTTTCTCTTCCTTTCTATTGAGGGCTGTGGCTTCAGAAGAGCAGAAAGAATTCTTTGCATAGAAAGAATTGTTTAGTCAAGATTGCGATAACGATTCTTGACGACTGTGCAGCTCTAATATATATATATATATATATATATATATATATATATATATATATATATATATATATATATATATATATATATATATATAATTAGAGAGAGAGAGATCCTCGTTTTTAAACCATGAGGGGAAATTGTGTCAGTATGAGGGAAAGGGCAAGATCGACAGGTAAATTCTAAAGAGTGTCTGAGAGTTAAACAAATTAGCACATTTTGCATAGACATGTTTAATAGGAAATTTGCCTAATATTGATGATCAGTTTTGCCTGGAGAGACACATTAATACAGAATGCTTCCTGAAAACTCACCCATAAACATAGTTATTATTTTCTATTCTTTAGCTTTTACTAACCAACCATCTCAAAGAGGCAATTCCAGTCCTACAGAAAGCACCAGAAAGCATTACTGCTGCTAATCTCGGGGACAAAAAGGTAACTTTTTTTTATTTGTGTTGGTCTAATATCGAGTTTTTAATCATTAGTGTTACCTGACCATTGGATTCTTCATTTAGGTCTCTGCTTTGATTGGTGAGCCATTCTTTACCACCAGCCTCCTTCCATGGCACAATCTGTACTTCTGGTATTCCCGCACTGCACTGTCAGACAACCTTGCTGAGGGCTGCACTGTGTTCCCCATGGCTGCTTCTCTTTATGTACTGGCTGTAGAATTTAAGGTAAGAATGAGCAAACAGTGAGGGATATATGTGCCAAACATTCTCTGGCTTTGGTCTCAAAGGATGACGAAACCGAACACCAAAAATGTAATACATATTGCCACATACCGGTCCTTAGATGTATTGGCTGCATTCGTTTCCACTTTCAACTTGAGAACATTTTCAGAAAGTGTAAAAAAAAAAAGTGGAGTTCCAGGCTTTTTTTGTTTATTAAAAGTCATCAGCTACAAAAAGTTTAGCTGCTGACTTTTAATAAACAGACACTCACCTGTCCCACGGTCCAGCAATGCGGCCGCACGAAGCCTCGCTCCTCTCCCCCCTCCCCTCCTCTCCGCGCCGCCTCCATTGAAACTGTGGGCACCCAGCCGTGACAGCTTGCGGCTTCATTGCCGGGCGCGCACTGCACATGAGTGAGTTGCGCTGCGCTCTCCCAGTGGACAGGCAATCTTCTGGGACCTGTGATGTGCCGAGAGGGAGGGACCGCCTAGGGGGAGAGGAGTCGCCTAGGTGGCCCATAGTCGGAAGCAGGAAGTGGGACAGGCAGTCCCACTCAAAACTAAGCACCCACCCCAAAAAAAATTACATGCCAAATGTGGCATGTAAGGGGGCGAGGAGTGTTTAAAGCAGAAGTTCCACTTTTGGGTGGAGCTCCGCTTTAAGTACTGTATTTATTATTTGTGTTCTTGTAACATCCTGTGAGCTGAACAGGAAGCAAAAACAATCTTTCTTTACTACTAATCACACCACCCTCAATGTCGATAAGCAAAGGCAGAAATTAAATGAAGGGGGGGAAAAGCCGCCTCTTTTCTAAGGGCTCCCTTCGTTCTGAGCCAGTCTTAAACGGAATAAAAAACAGCTCCTGTTGTCCCTCTTTTGGATTGTGTAAGCTGTGCTGTCAGTCCTAGGACTGTAATGTAGAAGGTGAACACAGACACAAACATATTCAGGTGTCTGGGCCATAGAGTTTATTTTAAATACCCTTTTATTTTGGAAGTTGACTGTGTTAGGTTGATATAGTTCTTATTATTGTATAGTGAAGGTATACATAGTCCTCCAGGTCCCAATATATAGCTGTATATAGAGTACCTGCTAAAGCTCCTGAGGAAGCGCAGCAGCGCGAAACATGTAGAGCTACATCAACTTACACCAAGCTTGCCTGGTTACTGGTAGTCACAATATGGCGTCCATACCATGGATGTAGTTAGGGCTGTTTTGTGTTGTAGTTGGTGTGACTAGTATATCTTGGTTAGCAGACCACTGTGTGATTTTATATATATTTTCTTTTTTTCTATGTTTTAGAATAATTTGTAATAAAATGTATACTTTTTTTAAGGCATTGTTACTGTCTGATGCCTAAAAAGTCCATTAGGCTGCTTTCACACTGAGACGCTTTGCAGGCGCTAAAGTGCTAAAAATAGCGCCTGCAAAGCGTCCTGAAAGAGCCGCTAAATTCACTCCAATGTGAAAGCCAAAAATAGCACCGGTAAAGCGGCGCTAAATATAGCGCCGCTTTACCTCCATCGCCCGCCTCAGTGTGAAAGTAGCCTTAGTCTTCTAAATCTACATATAGCTGTATATATTATTGAGGGGGGTCACCGGTAAAGATACAAATAAATAACCAAATCGAAAAAACCCTGGTGTAGACTCTACCTCCTCCACATAATTCCTGAAAAAAATGAAATATATACCAACCTCCACAATACAACACTTTACCTGAATGACGCATGTCGCAAAAACTTTATTAAATACCATTCTAAATCATAGACAACAAACAAAAAATCTTAATCACCAAAAGATGCCCTCCGATATTTCATCATAGTATAAAGAGATATTAATCATATGTGCAATACATGTATACAAATCTCATTTTGATATGGAAGAGGTACATTCATCTCAAGGATGCAAATGTAGCCAGGATAACTCAAACTGAAAGTCCTACCAAATGTATAGGGCTGTAAACTGGCATGTAGTTATTTAACTGTGAAAGCTCATACAGTTGTGCTCATAAGTTTACATACCCTGGCAGAATTTATGATTTCTTGGCCATTTTTCAGAGACTATGAATGATAACACAAACTTTTCTTTCACTCATGGTTAGTATTTGGCTTAAGCCATTTATCAATCAACTGTGTTTACTCTTTTTAAACCATAATGGCAACAGAAACTACCCAAATTACACTGATCAAAAAAAGTTTACATACCCCAGTTCTTAATACCGTGTATTGCCCCCTTTAACATCAATGACAGCTTCAAGACACACCTAGTGCTCTGAATTGAGACAAGTACACACTATAGAGTGATATGCTTTGTTCATATTTGTGGTAATTAAAAATAAATGGTGGCTCAGCAGAAAAAATTAAGCTTTGACTGCAATATTCACCACCAAGTAATACTAAAAGCAATTATTTTTTTTTTAAATAACAAACATATAACATATTTACATAGTAGGTGAGGTTGAAAAAAGACACAAGTCCAACTTATGTGTGTGATTATATGTCAGTATTACATTGTATATCCCTGTATGTTGCGGTCGTTCAGGTGCTTATCTAATAGTTTTTTGAAACTATCGATGCTCCCCGCTGAGACCACCGCATGTGGAAGGGAATTCTACATCCTTGCCACTCTTACAGTAAAGAACCCTCTACGTAGTTTAAGGTTAAACCTCTTTTCTTCTAATTTTAATGAGTGGCCACGTGTCTTGTTAAACTCCTTTCCGCAAAAAAAAGTTTTATCCCTATTGGTATTGTATTTGTAAATTTAAATCATATCCCCTCTTAAGCGTCTCTTCTCCAGAGAGAATAAGTTCAGTGCTCGCAACCTTTCCTCATAACTAATATCCTCCAGACCCTTTATTAGCTTTGTTGCCCTTCTTTGTACTCGCTCCATTTCCAGTACATCCTTCCTGAGGAATGGTGCCCAGAACTGGACAGCATACTCTAGGTGCGGCCAGACCAGAGTCTTGTAGAGCGGGAGAATTATCATTTTATCTCTGGAGTTAATCCCTTTTTTAATGCATGCCAATATTCTGTTTGCTTTGTTAGCAGCAGCTTGGCATTGCATGCCATTGCTGAGCCTATTACCTACTAAGACCCCCAGGTCCTTTTCCATCCTAGATTCCCCCAGAGGTTCTCCACCTAGTATATAGATTGCATTCATATTTTTGCCACCCAAATGCATTATTTTAAATTTTTCTACATTAAACCTCATTTTCCATGTAGTTGCCCACCCCATTCATTTGTTCAGATCTTCTTGGAAGGTTTCCACATCCTGCAGAGAAAGTTATTGCCCTGCTTAGCTTAGTATCATCAGCAAATACAGAGATTGAACTGTTTACCCCATCCTCCAGGTTTTTTATGAACAAATTAAACAGGATTGGTCCCAGCACAGAACCCTGGGGGTCCCCACTACCCACCCCTGACCATTACGAGTACTCTCCATTTATCACCACCCTCTGAACTTGCCCTTGTAGACCGTTTTCAATCTATATACTCACGCTATGGTCCATGCCAACGGACCTTATTTTGTACAGTGAACGTTTATGGGGAACTGTGTCAAATGCTTTTGCAAAATCCAGATACACCACGTCTACAGGCCTTCCTTTATCCAGGTGGCAACTTCTCCTCATAGAAGGTTAATGGATTCTTAATGAATCCATGCTGATTACTGCTAATGATACCGTTTTCATTACTAAAATCTTGTGTATAGTCCCTTATCTCCTCCAAGAGCTTGCATACTATTGATGTTAGGCTAACTAGTCTGTAATTCCCAGGGGTGTATTTTGGGCCTTTTTTAAATATTGGTGCTATATTGGCTTTTCTCCAATCCGCTGGTACCTTTCCAGTCAGTAGACTGCCAGTAAAAATTAGGAACAATGGTCTGGCAATTACTTGACTGAGTTCTCTAAGTACCCTCGGGTGCAAGCCATCCGGTCCCAGTTATACTTGCCTGTTCTGTGCAACGGTTTTGCACAGAGCAGCCCTGATCTACCTCTTCTCGGGTCCCCGTCAGGGGTCCTGGCTCCACCCCCTGCCAAGTGCCCCTGTAGCAACCTGCTTGCCATGAGACACACAGAGCGAGACTGGGCCCCGCCCCCACTCCCTTGTCACTGGCTCTGATTGACAGCAGCTGTAGTCAATGGCGTGAAGGTAAGGTATGTATTTAGGGGTGGCTGTAGGGGAAGCTGCATGCAAAAGGTTTTTTTACCTTACTGCATAAGATGTAGTATATGTATAAACAACTTTAAAGCCTCCCAGATCACTTTTTCCTGCATTTAGATGTTCCTGCTTTAGATCCGATTAAACCCCTTTAGTTGCGGTTGCTCCTGTTTAGAGTGTCTAATCGGATTTCGGATGCACAGAATTCTGTTTTCTCTAAATGCAGGTAAACTGATGATAATGCAGAAAAATACTTAATACTCACCCAGTGTGAATGGCAACATTGCAAATGCATTACATGCATTTATATGGATTTAGAAACATCCTCTAAATGCATATAAACACAGGTTTGACAGTGCTGGTGTCAATGAGGCCTTAGATGTAGGAGCCATAGTATTGCTGTCCCTGGTTTTTAGTAGGTAATACTAAGAATGTTATGCTGCAGACGTTAGTAAAATCTCAGAATGATCCAGTCATTGCACTTTTCAGTTTAGAAGAAAAATCAAGAATTAAAAATAATTGCCCTGTAGCATGCTGTCCTTTTCCACTCTCTGTGCCATTATATCTAAGCTATTTAAATACATCAGTTATCTGTTCTTATGAAAGCCCTGTGGCCTCTTCTATTGGAGTCACGCTTCATGCGTCTTCAATAGAGACAACCCAGGCCTATTATACTTGCTGCCTGCATGGTGGCCTGTATGTTCTGATTAAATTCTGTGTACCTCGATAAATACCTTACCTTATTAAGTGCAGAGAAAATTGCTGTATGGGATTTTTAAATGAAATGCATTTTAAATGTAGAAAACATTCTGAAATCTAGAAAACATTGGAATGAATGAATTCATGTTCATGATTAACTCGTGAGACCGGCAAGTGATGGTTCGGAAAGCTTCTTTTTTTATTTTTTTTTACATCTTTTATGACATTACCACTAATATGTATTTTCACCCATAGTTTGGCAAAATCTTATTACAATTGCACGTTGTGTGTGTGTATGTATGTATATATATATATATGTATATATATATATATATATATATATATATATATATATATATATATATATATATATATATATATATATATATATATATATATATATATATATATATATATATATATAATATATATATGTGTATGTATGTGTGTGTGTGTCTGTGTATAGCAACCCCCGTACACAAGGTCGGAAATTCCGACGGAAAAGGTCGGAAAAGGTCGGAAAATCCGCCGGTGTGTGGGCTCCATCGGACTTTTTCTGTCGGAATTTCCGACGGAAAAAATTTGAGATCCTGCTCTCAAATTTTCCGACAACAAAATCCGATCAGACTCTTGTTTTTAATGTAAATAATCCCTGAGTGTCTGACATCTTGTTTGCTAAAGCCCTATGGCCCCTTCCACACAGGGCAGGCTCCGCTAGGAGTTCACATGCTCAGCGGGGTATCTGTCCCCTGATTCCCGCTTATGCAGAGCTCACACAGTTGGCTCTCGCCTATGGGTGGTCGGATATAAAACGGACTGCCTGTCCCTTTACACCTGGCTGCCATCTGATCCGCTAGATGGAAGGGGGACCGATCGGTCCGCTCGTGTGAAAAGGGTCTATATATCATAAACAGATGTCCTGTCCATCCCGCAACCTCCACCTCCATACCAATTTTTACTTTTTTTTTTTTTTAGTGGGGGGGGGGGGGGGGTGTGTGGGGGGGGGGGGGGGGGGGGGGGGGGGGGGGGGGGGGGGGGGGGGGGGGGGGGGTTGTTTGCTGGGTCTGGTGGATACTCTGACTCATCTTAGGGCCTCTATACAAGGAAAATTATTCTTCTCCAATGGAAATCTCCATCTGCCCCAACTTTAACCTTGTGGGAAAAAAATAGTTAACACTAATTTACCACTGTACAAGGCCACCTATTTAGCGAGAGTATGCCCTAAAAAGTTCCACAAGGTTTGGGACATTTTGAGTTGAGGACATGTCTACTAACGCTGACCCTGATCCTCCGAACTAGTAGACTACCTAACAAAAGCAGGTGAACATATGTGTATAGGTGAACCCACACCTAACCTGCATGTCTTAGAGTTGTGACTTCCATCTTGTTACCTTTGCTTAATGCTATCCCTGAGTAGATGATACCTATAATATACCAACAACTTTACCTGTTATTGGAGCATGTAGTTTTGTCCTAGTGCCAATAGTGGCATTACTGCTAAGGTTATTTTTTATATAGTTTAGTTTATTGCCATGTTACGTGCTGAGCCTGGGTATGCCCAATAGGCTCTGTTTTGTATCTTCAAATGTAAAATTCAATACATAGAATAAACCTGCTTTCTGCCACATTCTAAACCTGATCTATCTAACCCTGTAAAGCAAAAATTGCTATACTTGCCTATTCTGCAGCCGATCCAGTCAGGTCCCAGCATCGGCTATCAGCGGCAGTATGTGCAGAAGAGGCAGCCAACAATGGAAGCCCCATAGTAACTCTCTGGGGGACATCACTTCCGAGCCATTTCACAGCCATTGTCGGTCTTCTCCTGCACACAGCTTCCATGCTGGAAACCGGGCCAGATCGGCTGCAGAATAGGTAAGTAATGCAATTTTTGCTTTACAGGATTAGATAAGTTAGATAGATTAGGTTTAGAATGTGGCAGAGAGCAGGTTTACAGTTAGTTCGTTTTTGCCGGGACTTACACTTTAACGCAGAGAGTGCTAGTTTAACAAATGCTGCAGCTGTCAAAAGTTTGAAAACAATTTGTGAACTTGCATTAACACAATAAAGCTTCTAGGGGATTTTAATGGCTGGGTAGTGCTGTAGTACGGAATTCCTGTGTTTTTGTTAGATGTGATTTTGATCATCTTTCAGTATATTCTTTTGTTGAGATTAAAGCGGTTTGGTACTCCAAAAATCTTCTTTTGCTTATTACAATCAGTTAGTAAAGCTGATGCACCAATGATTATTAAAAAAACAAAAAAAAAAATATTTTACTTACCTGACAGCTTTTTCCTCTGGCTTCCGGTCTGTCCTCCCGTGGGAGTAGGCGTGTTTTCGGCTGTCCCCCGGCTCCGCAATGACTTCTGGGAGCTGTTCTGCAATCCTCCCATGAAGCCACGGGGGACGCCGTCAGCACGAAATCTCGAGAGATTTCGGCCGTTGTGATGGCAACCAGAAACTGAGCATGCGCGGGATGCGGCATGCGCGGGATCGAGCGGTGAATGCTGGGAGCGCAGCATTCACCGCATCCCGGAAGTGTTTCGAATGCCCACAAGCAAGATGGAATCGTCCAGCAAGATCTTTTCTAAGTTATCCAAACGGACAGAATCGGCGATCGGCGGCGAGAAGAACTGCAGCAGGTAAGTGACATGTTATGTATGTGTGTATTTTAAACTGATTGGGGGAAAAAAAAAAACTTATTTCGGCGGAATCCCGCTTTAAGTAAGAATAGAGTGCAAAAATTATTTATTTTCCCTGACCTTAAAGAGGAGTTCCGGTCTAATTTAAAAGTCAGCAGCTACAGAAACTGTAGCTGCTGACCTTTAATAAACAGATACTCACCAGTCCCAGCGCTGTGCTCTCCCGATGCCTTTTTTCCATCAGTCTTCGGTCCAACAGCAGAAACTTAACAGTGGGCACCCGGCTGTGACAGCTTGCGGCTTCACAGCCGGGTGCCCACTGCACATTTGCGAGCTGCTCTTCGCAGTGTGACTGGTCCCATGGTCTTCTGGGATCTGTGACGTGTCACAGAAAACTGTGGGGAGGAAAACTATTGCTCCGATTGCCTAGGCAATCCGAGCGGAAGTGGGAGCGTGCACCTGTCAAAACCAGGTAAAAAAGTGCTACAGGGGGTCCCCGACTTACGAACGCCCGACCTACTAACATCCCCTACTTACGAACGGGGCGCTGCGGGGACCCTCCTCCATTTTCCGCCGTGCTCCGGCCGTTCTGCGCATGCGCGGCCATTCGGAGCCTCGGAAAATGCCAGAAAACTTCGGGAATGTCCGTAATTTGCCGCGCATGCGCAGAACAGCATTAGACTGAACATCGGAAATGTCCGGAAATGGTCGTATTTGTCGGTCTGCGCATGCGCGGCCGACTTACGAACTTTTCCGACTTAAGTACAGGCGGGCAGTCCCTAACGATTTCGTAACTCGGGGACCCCCTGTATTTGTTAATGGAAGAGGCCTTAAAGCGAAACTTCAAATTTTTGGTGACGCTCCACTTTAAGGCTGAACTCCAGACAGATTTTAAACACCATTTTCTGCAGTTGAATTTTTAAAAAGCAAATCTCCTTTTACATAAAACTATCATACCTGCACTCATCTGTATTCATATCAGCTTATGTCATTCCTGTATATACATCATCAGTGAGAGTGGAAGTGGCTGCTGCATGTGAAAACACCAAATGTGCTGACAGAAAGAGGGAGCAGGGATCAGATTTACATTAGTTTGTTACTGCATTTGTATTTCATCTCTGGTTGTTTGCCTAGAGTTTAGCTATAAAGGATACAGTGGTGCTTCATTAAACAGTTTTGAACTTGGCAAGGTTACAGTTTACCAGGATTATTTTTAATATTGGTCACTATATGCATCTCTGAACTTTTCAGCTTGGACAAGCTTTTTCGTGATCAATTATATTCTACTATGAAATATATCATTTCTGGAGCTGGTCGAGTCTATTCTACCTGTTTAATTGAACATGTTTTTCATCTTTCAAAATAAAATTGAAAAAAATCACTCTCTGGCCAGGAAACATAATCAGGATAATAACCCCCTTTTTTCTCTATTGTAGCTAAATGATAAGAGCTTTGTCACTGACTATCCCAAGCCTGATGACTGAACTGTAAAGCTGACCGTAGACAGTTTGAATCTGGACCGCTTCAGCAGGGACCGCCTGAGATTCACACCTTGCATGGGCAGGCTGATTGTACCCAAGTTGATCAATCAATCAACTTGGGTACAACCAGCATGTCAGATTGTTGGAATGCGATTATTGCCAACGGCTGTAGCCACTAGCAATAATCACGGTGTTCTCGTTGCAGGGATGGCTCCCCCTGCCAGGAGAACACAGCGGCTTTAAGGCAGGGATTATTGGGGGAAATCAAGCAATTTTCTTTTCTGCAACCTGTAGTTTGTCTGATATAAAGTGCACATATTTCGATATTTAGACGTTCCTGAACATAACGGCAGGCTCCAACAGCCTCCAGGCCTTGCTGAAATAATGAACCATTCTGCTTGCTCCCCACTGCGAGGACCCACCCCCCTTCCTTTTCCTCTTCTCTCCCCCCCCTCCCTTTTCCTCTTCTTTCCTCCCCCCACTTCTTTACTCCCTTCTTAGCTAATCTCAACCCCCATTTCTTCTTTAACCTCCCTCTCAATACTCTTACTTCTCAGTTGCACCTAAGAATCCATCTGGCCACCGTGCATAGCCTTGGATGAGATGGTTACATGGATAGATACTCAGGACTATTTACAGTTAGGCCCCTGTTGAGACAAACTCTTCAAGTATTTGTTAAAAATCTGAGACAATTTGTGGTAGTCTGCCGTATCCCACGCATTCCTGTTGGCCCATCCCTATAATGAGCTGCCTTAGTGGCCAGTAAGAATGTGAAGGAGGAGAAGGGGCATGCAGCAAGCAACCTTCAACACTACCAGAAGTGCTGGTCCAGTATGCAGCATAAGGCCCCTTTCACACTGGGGTGTTTTTCAGGCGTTTTTCAGGCGCTTTAGCATTAAAAAAAGCGCCTGTAAAACGCTTGAAAGAAGCCTCATCTGCAATTCCAATGTGAAAACTCAAGTGCTTTAAGAGCCCTTTCACACTGCCAGCGCCCGAAAAATGCTCGTAAAGCGCCGCTTAAACTAGCGGCGCTTTACCAGCGCTTTTCGAGCGCTAGTGGGGCGCTTTTAACCCCTGCTAGTGGCTAAAAAAGGGTTAAAAGCGCCCACAAAGCGCTGCTGCTACAAGCGCTTTTCAGACGTTTTTCAGGCGCTTCTCATTGATTTCAATTGGAAGAGGTGCTTTAGGAGCGTTGTATTCACCGCTCCAAAAGCACTGCAAAGAAGCTGCTTGCAGGACTTTTTCTGACGCCCTGCCAGCGCAGCGCCTCAGTGTGAAAGCACTCAGGCTTTCACATTGGGATTGCAGTTGCAGCTTCTTTCAGGCGCTTTACAGGCGCCTATTTTAACACTAAAGCGCCTGAAAAATGCCATAGTGAGAAAGGGGTCTCAGTGTGAAAGCCTTCGGGCTTTCACATTGGGATTGCAGTTGCGGCTTCTTTCAGTCGCTTTACAGGCACTTTTTTTAACGCTAAAGCGCCTGAAATACGCCCCAGTGTGAAAGGGGTCTAAGGGTAAGGCTTGCAGGTTGCTGCAGGTTTATATTCGTGATGCACATTCCTGCATGATGCAGATCATTCTAAAATGCTTATTGCAGGAATGTATAGTCATAGATTATTGCCACCAAATGTACACAGTTTATTGTTCTAAATATAAAAAGTATACATGAGTGTCTAAAATATGCATACATACAGTGCCTGGGAAAAGTATGCATACCCCTTGACATTTTCCACATTTTGTCAGATACAACCGAAAACGTTAATGTATTTTATTGGGATTTTATGTGCTAGACCAACACAAAGTGGCCCATAATTGTGAAGTGGAAGGAAAATGATAAATGGTTTTTCCAAATTTTTTACAAATATGTGAAAATTGTAGCGTGCATTTGTATTCAGCCCCCCTGGGTCAATACTTTAAAGAACCACCTTTCACTGCAATTACAGCTGCAAGTCTTTTTGGGGATGTCTCTGCCAGCTTTGCACATCTAGAGTGATGTATTTGCCCATTCTTATTTGCAAAATAGCTCAAGCTCTGTTAGATTGGATGGAGAGCGTCTGTGAACAGCAATTTTCAAGTCTTGCCACAGATTCTCAATTGGTTTTAGGTTTGGACTTTGACTGGGCCATTCTAACAAATTAATATGCTTTGATCTAAACCATTCCATTGTAGCTTTTGCTGTATGTTTAGGGTCGTTGTCCTGCTGGAAGGTGAACTTCTGCTCCAGTCTCAAGTCTTTTGCAGACTCTTAACAGGTTTTCTTCTAAGATTGCCCTGTATTTGGCTCCATCCATATTCCCATCAAATCTGACCAGCTTGCCTGTCCCTGCTGAAGAAAAGCATCCCCACAGCATGATGCTGCCACCACCATGTTTCACATTGGGTATGGTATGTTCAGGGTGATGTGCAGTGTTAGTTTTCCACCACACATGGCGTTTTGTTTTTAGGCCAATGTTGAGTTTTGATTTTATCTGACCAGAGCACCTTCTTCCACATGTTTGCTGTGTCTCCCACAGAGCTTCTTGCAAACTGCAAGCAGGATTTCTTATGTCTTTTTTTTCAACAATGGTTTTCTTCTTGCCACTCTTCCATAAAGGCCAGATTTGTGGAGAGCACGACTAATAGTTGTCCTGTTGACAGATTCTCCCACCTGAGCTGTGGATCTTTTGCAGCTCCTCCAGAGTTACCATGGGCCTCTTGGCTGCTTCTCTGATAAATTTTCTCCTTGCCCGGCCTGTCAGATTAGGTGGACGGCCATGTCTTGGTGGGTTTGCAGTTGTGCCATACCCTTTCCATTTTCAGATGATGGATTGAACAGTGCTCTGTGAGATGTTCAAAGCTTGGAATATTTTTTTTTATAACCTAACCCTGCTTTAAACTTCTCCACAAATTTATTCTTGGCCTGTCTGATGTGTTTGTTGGCTTTTTATGATACTGTTTCTTCACTAAGGTTCTCTAACAAACCTTCACAGCACAGCTGTATTTATACTGAGATTTACTAATTAGGTGACTTCTAAAAGGCAATTGGTTCCACTAGATTTTAGTAAAGGGGGCTGAATACAAATGCACGCCACGCTTTTCAGATATTTATTTGTAAAAAATGTTGAAAACCATTTATCATTTTCCTTTCACTTCACAATTATGTGCCACTTTGTGTTGGTCTATCACATAAAATACTGATAAAATACATTTATGTTTTTGGCTGTAACATGACAAAATGGGGATAATTTCAAGGGGTGTGAATACTTTTTAATGGCACTGTAAAGCCATAAACTTTTACTAAGTTGCCTATAAAGATTAAAGAACAGGTCCACTGTAAAAAAAAAAAAAAAACTCCAGGCAACTACATAAAACCCATTTGTTCAGGTACACTTTAGTCATAAGATCATTTTTTTATTCCATCTAGCATTGTGATCAGGATATCTGCTTTTACATGGAGTTTCCGCGTGTCTGCTAAAATTAGAAATCAGGCCCGCAGTGAGGATGGCTGTTGAGTTGAAGGGGGAAGTTCTTAGGTTTTCTTATCGAACGAGACAAGGTTGGCAATGTTTAAAAGTGGTCTAAACCACACGCACTATATGATGCTGAGTTGCCTACAAAAGTACAGATTTTGAAAAGTGTCACCCCCTTTGTCATATAGGACAGATAAAGCTCGGATTGCCCGGTTTCTGACTGAGTGGTTTCTGTACTTTCCGATCAATTGACACAGAAAAAATTTCAGATTAGTAGTCAAAAGCTCTGATATGCTCACTTGTTATAAGTCAGGGAATCAAGTAATCAGAACTTCATGACAACAAGTGGGTCCAGGATGACCTGGGCTGAGATGAAGTGGGTAAATGTAATTAAAAAGTAAAAGTGACTCTGCGCATAGTATAAATATAACATCAAGTGTTCATGATGGATCAATCATAAAAATGATAAAAAGCAAAGTGAAAAATTGGTGAATAAATACGTAAAAAACAAAAGGCTAAAATGCACCAAAAAAGTGTGTCCAAGAAAAATGTGTCCAAGTAAGATAATTAATCCGTGCTAGGAATGCCGGTATAGATAAATGAAATGGGGCTCCGGTGCTTATCTTCTAGTCTCTATTTGTATAACACAGAAGCAGATGAAAGACTGCCACACATATCCTCAAATAGGCTCACAGGCCTCTCACCTCCAGATTTCTTTTCTTATTGCAAATCGCCACTTTCTTTTACTGCTGGTTAAACTGCTCCACGCACTGGACTGCGTCCTTTGGATGCCCCGGTCAAATGGTCCAATCCGCTAAAGCCTCATCAAACAGAGAGATAAGGGGGAAGGAGGGCAAAGAGGACTTCCATAGTGTAGTAGTTTAAAAGTAAAGTGTTTATTAAAAGTAAAAATTGCGCCCTTACATCTAAAATGTAAGGGCGCAATTTTTACTTTTAATAAACACTTTACTTTTAAACTACTACACTATGGAAGTCCTCTTTGCCCTCCTTCCCCCTTATCTCTCTGTTTGATGAGGCTTTAGCGGATTGGACCATTTGACCGGGGCATCCAAAGGACGCAGTCCAGTGCGTGGAGCAGTTTAACCAGCAGTAAAAGAAAGTGGCGATTTGCAATAAGAAAAGAAATCTGGAGGTGAGAGGCCTGTGAGCCTATTTGAGGATATGTGTGGCAGTCTTTCATCTGCTTCTGTGTTATACAAATAGAGACTAGAAGATAAGCACCGGAGCCCCATTTCATTTATCTATACCGGCATTCCTAGCACGGATTAATTATCTTACTTGGACACATTTTTCTTGGACACACTTTTTTGGTGCATTTTAGCCTTTTGTTTTTTACGTATTTATTCACCAATTTTTCACTTTGCTTTTTATCATTTTTATGATTGATCCATCATGAACACTTGATGTTATATTTATACTATGCGCAGAGTCACTTTTACTTTTTAATTACATTTAAGTGTGTTGGTGCACATGTTAGATTCTGCAGCAGGTAGCAACTTTTATAACACAGGATTGTATTTATTTATTTATTTATGTTTTTCGATATTCATCACAGTATTTTTAAACACCTTTATTTTATTCACTATAATTAGCACTTGCACTTTAGCACTTGTAGTGATCAATTAGTATATGATTATTTAGCGGCGCGAAGGACACATTACACTTTATTCTTGAAGTGGGTAAATGATTCCAGTGCCTGGGTGAGCGACACAACGCTGAATGCAGTGGCAGCAGACCAAAGCAATAGTAAGTATATGCTGCCGGGGATAGGGGGGTTAACGTAAACCTGTTTCTTTTTTAAAAGAGGATGCAAAGATTACCAAATGTGTATAATGTGATTGGGTCATTCACAAACTATTTGTCTCTTATCAGGACCTGTGGAGGATCCGGAGTCCGTGTGGAATCTGTGACGGGTTTGATGTCTCTATTATGGATGCAATGATCAAGGTTTCAGTATAGCTTTTACTTTCTCTGTTTGTATTCGATAGATCTTAACACCTAATGCCCTGTACACACGATCGGACATTCCGACAACAAAATCCTTTTTTCTCTTATATTCACCGACCGACACAGCTCCTCTCTTAGCCATTGGGTTGTTATGCCACCTTTAGGAGAATACTAGGCATTACTTGTTATGTAACACACAGAACTTTCCAGTTCCGCCCAGGGGGCGGTCCCTTGGGTAACAACCCCCCAGCCTGCCCTGCAGCCATCAGTTTTTTTTTGCCTAGTGAAGGAGAAAGACCTAGGAACCCTGATGGGCCCATCGGTCTGTCTTTTTCTGCAGAAGCTTGGTTTTTGCGCAAGATGATAGATCCTGTGATCTGCTATCAACAGCCGGCTGGGTGACAGGCTGGATACCCTTATCCTTGTAGTCTCCCCAGTCCGGCCATCGAGCGTGTGCAGGTCGCAGCTACGGCTCGGCAGGCCACAACGAAACCTCAGCTCCAGAGGTGGTCGGTGAGCTTTTATGCTCCGGGGCGTACATATGACCGGGCTACTGATGTCTGAGTCACAGTATGCCGAGGCCTAGCAGCTACCCTATACTGATTAGGAGTAGTCCTGCTGTGGAATGTCTCCCAGCTCTTCAGGATTGGTAAGTACAGCTCTCCCTGCCTCGGTGGGGCTGAGCAGCTGGGCATTCCCTGGGAGGTCGATTCGGGGGTCCCTCACCTCCCTCTCTTCTCTCCCTGTCCCCTCTCCCTCCCTGTATGCTGCTATGGGGTGTGTGTGTCTGTGCAGGGCTCTCACCTGGGGGTTTTTAGCGCTGGTTGTGTCCTGGGTCCTGTTTTCTATGTCCCTGGAGGTGCCTGTGAAGTGTTTGTCTCCTCATGGTTTCACATTCGGCGGCCATCTTGAGTGTGGGCATAGCTTTGGCGGCCATTTTCCCTGTGTTTTTTGTCAGCGGCCATTTTCCCTGTGTTTTTGTCAGCGGCCATTTTCCCTGTGTTTTTGTCAGCGGCCATTTTCCAGAAGCCTGAAACACGTTTTTTCACTGGTGCTCTAGCAGCAGCATGTGCTCCTGTGTTCTGGCGGCCATTTTCCCTGGATTTTCTTTGAGCCTGAGCACACTACAGGACGGTTTCAGTGCCATTAGCAGCTGCTTCACCGACACAGGGCCGTTTTTTTCTCTGCACCTGGGAGCTAACAGGGACTACAGGCACTACCTGCTGAACAGCGCAGAACTCTTCAGGGTGGTGAGTCTTGCGGGAAAGGGCCCCTCAGCCGGCAGCAGTAAGGAGGGTGGGACTGTCACTGTCCTAAGTCCCCTTTGGGTGGCAGACAGGGTAGGGTCAGCATGGCTTCAGAAACTGGTGTTTCTTCCCCCGAAATCCAGGCAATTGCAACCGGGTCGCCTGCAGACGGTGCAGTACCCTTGGACACCTTGTCGGCAGTCCTCAATTCGTTCGTTGCCAAGATGGAGGCGGTGCGTGGGCGCAAAGGTGCTAAAAAGCGGCCCATGCCCCCCCCCCCCGTCCTCTGGGGAGAGTTCTGACGCAGACTCGGGACCCGCTGAGGCAGGTGGCCCCTGCTCTGTCATGTCAGAGGACGCTGACCAGGACCTTTCGGACAGTGAGGATGAGTCCCCGTCCGGGTCCGTGCGCGACAAATCGCTTGTTGGAGCTCTTATAACGGCTGTGCGTGATACCCTGAAGATTCAGGAGCCAGCAGATTCCTCTGCTGAGGTAGCGGTCCCTTTTGGGTCCCGTAAGCCAGCCCGTTCTCCTAGGGTGTTCCCGTATCTGACTTATTTTGACAAGTTTATTTACAAGGAATGGGGTCGACCGCAACGGACCTTTTCGGTCCTCAAATACATGGCGGTGCGTTACCCTTTCGAGGAGAGCCTTCTCAAAAAATGGTCGGCTCCTCCGGTCGTGGACCCCCCAGTATCCAGGTTAAACAAAGTAACCACGATCCCTGTAGAAGGGACTCCTGCCTTTAAGGATCCCACGGACAGGAAGGCCGAGGCAGTAGCTCGTTCCTTGTTTAGGGTGGTGGGGTCAGCCGTGCGACCAGTACTGGCATCCGCACTGGTGTCGCAGACACTAACTGAGTGGGCGAAACTGTTGCACCGCGAATTGGGTGAACAACAGGCCTCCCCGGTCTGCGGGGAACTAGCAGACCAATTAGTGCAAGGCCTTAAATACGTTTGTGACGCGGCCCTGGATACTCTTCCCCTGTTATCCAGGGCTTCAGTGTCAGCAGTGGTGCTGAGGCGCTTGATTTGGTTAAAATGCTGGTCGGCTGACCAGGCATCCAAGAAAGCCCTGACGGATCTTCCCTTCCTTGGCGATCGGCTCTTTGGAGCCTCTTTAGATGACATTATTAAGAATGCCACAGGTGGTAAGAGTACGCTACTCCCACAGGCCAGGAAGGCTAAGGAGCCACGCCGTAGGCAGGGACCCTCTTTTTCCGCTCATAAACGGCTTTTTCGTCCGCCCGGAGCTTCTGCAAAACGTCCCCAGTCCGACAGGACGACCACGGAAGGACAGAAACGTCCCTGGAACCGCAAGCCTAACAAGCCTGCGAACAAAGGTGCTACCGCATGAAGGTTTTCCCCCACCCATGTCTCGGGTGGGGGGACGCCTTCGGGAATTTGCAGCCCGGTGGTCCGCCCGACTATCCGATCAATGGGTCTGCGACCTGATTTCCTGCGGCTACAAAATAGAGTTCCTCTCCTGGCCGCAGAACAGGTTCTTCCCCTCCAGCATACCCGGTTCGCCGGGAGGCCCTCTTGGGGGCAGTAAGAGACCTGCTGAATCGCGGGGTGATTGTGCCTGTTCCGAAATTGGAACATTTCCAAGGGTTCTACTCGAATCTGTTTGTAGTTTCCAAGAAGGGAGGGGTACGTCCAATACTGGACTTGAAAGCTCTCAACCACTTTGTGAAGGTGCAGAGGTTCAGAATGGAATCAGTTCGCTCGGTAGCCACGGCACTCCATCAAGGGGACTTTCTGGCGTCCTTAGACATCCAGGATGCGTACCTGCACATACCCATATGCCTCCGGCATCAAAAGTTTCTGCGGTTTGCAGTCGGGGAAGCCCACTATCAGTTCGTGGCTCTCCCTTTTGGTTTAGCTTCAGCCCCCAGAGTCTTTACCAAAGTATTGGCTCCAGTTTTGGCATTGCTGCGGCAATGTGGGATCGCGATCGTGGGATACTTGGACGATCTCCTCCTGAGAGCATCTTCCGCCTCAGAGTTAGAGGAGGATGTTGCGATCACCGTACAGACCCTGCAAGAGTTTGGGTGGCTGTTAAACCTAAAGAAGTCGGTGGTAGTACCGACCCAGCGTTTGGAGTACCTAGGCTTGATACTGGACTCCAGGGAAGCAAGAGTTTTTCTCCCTTCAGACAAGCTGCAGACTCTCAGAGTTGCAGTAAAACGGCTGATGGACCGCAAGCGGTCGTCACTTCGCTTCTGTATGCGAGTTCTGGGTCTCATGGTGGCCGCCTTCGAGGCAGTGCCGTATGCCCAGTTCCACACCAGAGTCCTACAGAAGGAGATTTTATCACAATGGGACAAATCTCAATTGACCCTGGATCGACTGATCCAGGTGAGCCAGCCAGTCAGAAATTCGCTGGTCTGGTGGCTGAGGTCCCCGGTGCTTCAATCCGGGAAGTCGTTCCTTCCTCTGAAATGGACAGTGATCACTACGGATGCCAGTCTATCCGGCTGGGGTGGAGTGATGGGGGTTCAGTCGGCTCAGGGCCTCTGGTCGACAGAGGAATCCAAATTGCCGATCAATCTGCTCGAGCTGAGGGCGATCAGGCTATGCCTCTCCACATGGTCCGTAAGACTGCAGGGGCGTCCGATCAGGATCCAGTCAGACAACGCCACTGCGGTGGCGTATGTGAATCACCAAGGAGGAACAAGAAGCTCAGCCGCCGCACAGGAGGTCGCTCACATACTTCGGTGGGCAGAGCGACATGTACCGGCCCTGTCGGCCATTTACATCCCAGGAGTGGAGAACTGGCAGGCGGACTTTCTGAGTCGCCAAATGCTGGACCCAGGAGAATGGGCGTTACATCCGGAGGTGTTCAGGCTACTGTGCCTGCGGTGGGGCACACCAGACGTGGATCTTCTGGCCTCCCGTCTCAATCGGAAGGTGCCAAGATTCATGTCCAGGACAAGAGATCCTTGGGCAGACGCGTCAGACGCGCTAGTAGCTCCGTGGGGTCAGTATCAGCTGATCTATGCTTTTCCTCCGTTGAAGCTGCTACCACGTCTGCTCCGCAGAGTAGGAGTCGAGGGGATTCCAGTGATTCTGGTCGCTCCAGATTGGCCTCAGCGACCTTGGTACGCAGACCTAGTGCGCCTGGTGGCAGACGCCCCGTGGCGACTGCCATTAAGGGAGGACCTTCTGTCTCAAGGCCCGATTCTCCATCCTGCTTTACCATCGCTGGCTTTAACGGCATGGCTGTTGAGAGCCAGGTACTGAGGGACCGGGGACTGTCGGACTCGGTGATCCCCACTATGTTGGGAGCACGAAAATCTTCTTCTCGGAAGATATATCATCGCACCTGGAAGGCTTACATCTCCATGTGTGAAGAGAAAGGGTGGCATCCGCGCTCTTTTTCTATATCCAGAATCCTGCTTTTTCTTCAGCAAGGAGTAGACCAGAGGTTGGCATTAAGCACCATTAAAGGACAAATATCAGCCCTGGCTGTTTTTTTCCAGCGACCCCTGGCGTCTCACTCGTTAGTGAGTACCTTTGTTCAAGGGGTGCGACATGTGGTCCCTCCGGTGCGTCCACCGTTACCTCCATGGGATCTGAACCTGGTGTTATCGGCGCTTCAAAAACCGCCGTTTGAAAATATCAGGGAGATTCCTCTGTTGACTCTTTCCCAGAAAGTGGTTTTTCTAGTGGCTATCACATCAGCCAGGAGGGTTTCGGAGCTGGCGGCCTTGTCCTGCAAGTCTCCCCATATGGTTATCCACAAGGATAAGGTGGTGTTGCGTCCGGAACCATCTTTTCTGCCGAAGGTGGTCTCGGCGTTTCACATCAATGAAGACATTGTGTTGCCATCCCTGTGTCCTAAGCCGACACATCCTAAGGAGGTGGCCCTTCATGCGTTGGATGTGGTTCGGGCTCTGAAGGTGTATTTGTCTGCCACAGCTCCCTTCCGGAAGTCAGACTCACTGTTTGTTTCGGTGGCTGGTCCAAAGAAAGGCATGCCGGTCTCGTCGGCCACCATTTCTAGGTGGATCAGACAGATCGTAGTACAAGCCTACGCCTTGAAGGGGCAGGTGCCCCCCTTTCCGGTCACGGCCCACTCCACGAGGGCAATCGGAACGTCTTGGGCTTTCCGACACCAAGCGTCTGTCGCTCAAGTGTGTAAAGCGGCGACCTGGTCGTCTGTCCACACGTTTACTAAGTTCTACAAGGTAGACGTCAGTGCATCGGCTGATGCCTGTTTTGGGCGCAAAGTTTTGCAGGCGGCCGTATAGTTGCAATGAGTATGCAATACTTTTATTTTCCTGGTTTTCCGATGAAAAACACAGTACCGTTAAGTTAATGCACTGTTGCATTACATTCCGCAGTTTGGCGCGGTTGTGGGTAGTCACTCCTTTTGAGGGTACCCTGTTTTTGTGGTGGTTATCCACGCACTGTGGTTTTTTTGGTGGGTGAAGTTTCACTAGTTCCCACTGGCCTGGTGGATGAAGTTTTTATGCTGTGTTTCCCACCCCTCGTTTGGCACTGCTTGGGGACGTTCTAATGGCTAAGAGAGGAGCTGTGTCGGTCGGTGAATATAAGAGAAAATAGGATTTTTTGTACTCACCGTAAAATCCTTTTCTCTGTAATTCACCGACCGACACAGCACCCGCCCCTCCTATTTTTTCTTTACGTTATACTGCTTGTTGACGTACTGATGGCTGCAGGGCAGGCTGGGGGGTTGTTACCCAAGGGACCGCCCCCTGGGCGGAACTGGAAAGTTCTGTGTGTTACATAACAAGTAATGCCTAGTATTCTCCTAAAGGTGGCATAACAACCCAATGGCTAAGAGAGGAGCTGTGTCGGTCGGTGAATTACAGAGAAAAGGATTTTACGGTGAGTACAAAAAATCCTATTTTTTGTTTTTCTGACGGATGTTGGCTCAAACTTGTCTTGCATACACAGTCACACAAAGTTGGTCAGAAATTCCGAACGTCAAGAACACGAAGTTCAATAGCCAGTGCTGCTCTTCTGCTTGATTCCTAGCATGCGTGGCACTTTGTGCGTCGGAATTGTGTACACACGATCGGAATTTGCGCAAACGGATTTTGTCGGAAAATTTGAGAACCAGATCTCAAATTTTGTGCAACGGAAATTCCAATGGAAACTGTCCGATGGAGCCTACACACGGTCGGAATTTCCGACAACAAGCTCCGATCACACATTTTCCGCCAGAAATTCTGACCGTGTGTACGGGGCATTATGGTGGGGTGTAGGTTAGTGAACTTTGATAAACGTCCACTCACCTTTAGTCCCCTTTCACACTTATACGACTTGTCTCATGATTTGGGACTGCAAAGTAGCATGACAAGTCGTTCCCCATGATTTCCAATGACAGACATTCATATTAGTACAACTTTAAGTTGTTCCGACTTCAAAGTACAAGTCGCACAAGTGTGAAAGGGGCCTTAGCCTTCATGCTGTGCAGCACATCCAGATAAAACCCAGATTTCGGTAAGGCCTCATTCAGTAGTCTATGAATGAGCACCCTGTTTATGTGCCTTTAGCTGCAAGGTGCTGCATGCAGGCAGCCAATTCATGTCTATTGGGAAGCAGCACAGCACCAACACAGCCACTCATTCTAATCTGACAGCTGTCGGTGCAGGTGAGCAGCCATGAATGCAGGCAGTCTGTGTTCAGGCCCTCTCGCCTGCATGCCTGTCAAATTGGTACGAGTATAAACAAGGTGCTCATTCACGGACTATAGATGTCAGTGCCCATCTGAATGAGCCTTAATACCATTCATTGTGGGCCATTCCATTTGATTTTTCTTATGGTTAAATCGTCGACAGCGTGCATATTTTTGAGGACAAAGAAAAATCAACTCTTATATTGCTGCTCATACCTGGTTAATCCGGTATTAAAAGCTCTGTTGCTATCATTTCAATTTAGCACCTGCCTTCAAGGATCTTTCTATAGGCATGCACAAAAGGAGGAAGGGAGAACAGAGAGGGGCTGCAGTATTTTCCACTGATGTTAAAGGAAGGCCCTCCCTTCGCTTTGAGACTAAACACATCTAAATGAATACCTTGGATGCTTTATCTGTATATACCTCTGTATATGCAGAGAGCCCTTTGTCTGCAAATGTCTTTTATCTGCTAGTAGACAGGAAATTTGAACTGGCGGAATCGCTGATGTTTCTGAAACTGCTCTCAGAATACAGTAGGAACATGGAAAATGATGAAAGATTATATTTTCAAATATTCTTGGTTACCTTGAATATTAAAAGCTAAAGTTTGAAACCTAATGTATTCATTAAAAGATATCTAAACCCAAGAATAAAAATGTAATCTATTACGGCTTATCAGTCTTTAGATGCGGTGGCTGCATTAGTTTTCACTTTCAGAAAGTACAAAAAAATACCTGTTGATCTTACCAGAAATGTATCACTGTGAGCTGAACTGAAAGTACAATATAATATATATATATTATATTTTCTGTAAACTACTAATCCCCCCAATCCCCCATGTAATGGAGCTAAAGAGTGGCAGACATATTTGAAGTGCAGGCTTGGTGACAACTATGGCTTTTCCATACATACAGTACAGCGATTGATCATTGTCAGTCTAGGAAAGGAAGTGTGTTACAGGCAGGATCACCAGGTGAAAAAAAAAAAATAACTAATGCAGCCACTGCATCTAAGGATTGGTAATCTGTGATACACGACATTCTATTTTTACTTCTATCTTGGCTTAGATAAATGTTAAGAGTAACTTACACATACACTATTTAAATGGCAGTTGTGTTACAAAGAACTCCTACACTGAAGCCCTTTCTGTATACGCAGGTCTGAATTATATGAATGAGTCTGCAGGTACCTTTAAAACTGCGCAAAAGGTGCAAAAAATGCCTGCTGAGATACCGAAACTGGTTTATGGATAGCAGATCAGTAGGGGTGTTCAGCTAACAGATGAATTTCATATTGTGTTCTTCAGATGTGCCCAGTCCTGTACCTCTTTGATTTCTTTTATATTCCTGTTGGCTGAGCATGTATAGTTCTCTGGATATGGCTGCTCACCTCATATTCCTGCTATCTCTGGGCTGAAAGGAGAGCTTTCAAAACTCCAAATGTAAAACAAGAAGACTAAATTGGTGTTTTGTTTTTTGTTACACCACCCCATTTTCAGTGGAGTAGCAAATTATAGTCTTTGCAATTGCACCCTATCTGTGACGTAATTATCGTACATAATTTATTTTTATCCTGGCCAGAGTCCTAAACAGAAGTGACTTTTGTAACGATTTCTACTGAACTCAATGTGAACCTGGTAATGCCGTCAGATATACAATATGATGAAATTCTGCTCTCAGTATGTGTGTTAGGCTCTTTAACCACTTCAGCCACGGAGGGATTTGCCCCCTTAATGACAAGGCCATTTTTTGCGATACGGCAGTGCGTCACTTTAACTGACAATTGCGTGGTCGTGCGACGCTGTACTGACAAAATTGACGACCTTTTTTCCCACAAATGGAACTTTCTTTTGGTGGTATTTGATCACCTCTGTGTTTTTTGCTATAAACAAAGAGTGACAATAAAAAAAAAACATATTTTTTTTGCTATAATACATATCCAAAAAAAATATATAAAAAAAAAAAATGTATTTGTCAATTTAGGCCAATATATATTCTTCTTCTACATATTTTTGGTTAAAAAAAATTGCAAAAGGGGTATATTGATTGGTTTGTGCAAAGTTTATCGCGTCCACAAACTATGGGATAGATTTAGGGACTTTTATTTATTTTTATTGTTTTTACTAGCAATGGGGGCGGTCTGGGATTTTTAGCATGACTGCAACATTGCGGCGGACAAATCTGACCCCAAATGACACTTTTTGGGGACCAGTGATATTATTACATTGATTAGTGCTATAAAAATTCACTGATCAATGTAAAAATTACACTGGCAGGGAAGGGGTTAACAGTAGGGGGTGATCAAGGGGTTAAGTGTGTTCCCTGGGTGTCCTAACTGTAGGGGGGATGGGCTGGCAGGGACATGACAGAGATCACTGTTCCCGATCACTGGGAACAGTAGGTCTCTGAAATGTCCCCTGTCAGAATGGGGATCCACTTGTTTACACAGGCAGATCCCCGTTCTGCCTCTGTACTAGGCGATCGTGGGTTGCCGGCTGACATCAAGTCCACCTGACCCGCGGGCACGCTCCCGCAGCGGCGGGCTCCCGCTATTGCGTCTGCGCAAGCTTGCCATACAGCGATTTGCGCAGGAGAGCCGACCTGCCGCCGTATAAAGACAACGGCTTGTTGGCAAGCGGTTAAAGTGGTTCTAAAGGCTAATTTTTTTAACCTTTTTAATGCATTCTCTGCTTAAACCACTTGCCGACCGGCGCACGCCGATATACGTCGGCAGAATGGCACGGACAGGCAGGAGGGCGTATATATAAGTCCCTCCTTTAAGCCTGTCCGTGCCATCGGGAGCGCGCCGGGAGCGGCGCGCTCCCGCGCCGGTAGGGACCCCCATGAGTCCGGTCGCGGTCCCCGGGGACTCGGTCGCCGCGGGGACCCCCGCGATCGTCTCACGGGAAGGCTGAACGGGGAGATGCCGAGATAAACAGCATCTCCCCGTTCTGCCTAGCAACTAGTGACGCCGATCTCTGCTCCCTGTGATTGGAGCAGAGATCAGCATTCACTAGCTGACAGCCACGCCCCCCCACAGTAAGAAACACACCCCTAGGCATACTTAACCCTTACACTGCCCCCTTGTGGTTAACCCCTTCACTGCCAGTGTCATTTATACAGGAATCAATGCATTTAAATAGCATTGATTGCTGTATAAATGACAATGGTCCCAAAAATGTCCGATGTGTCCGCCATAATGTCACAGTCACAAAAAAAATCGCAGATCGCCGCCATTACTAATAAAAAAAAAATTATTAATAAAAATGCTATAAAACTATCCCCTATCTTGTAAACGCTATAACTTCTGCGCAAACCGATCAATAATCGCTTATTGCGATTTTTTTTTTTACCAAAAATATGTAGAAGAATACGTATCGGCCTAAACTGAGGAAAAAAAATGTTTTTTTATATATTTTTTGGGGATATTTATTATAGCAAAAAGTAAAAAATAATGCATTTTTTTCAAAATTGTCGCTCTATTTTTGTTTATAGCGCAAAAAATAAAAAACGCAGGGGCGATCAAATACCACCAAAAGAAAGCTCTATTTGTGGGAAAAAAAGGACGCCAATTTTGTTTGGGAGCCACGTCGCACGACCGCGCAATTGTCAGTTAAAGCGACGCAGTGCCGAATCGCAAAAAGGGGCCTGGTCCTTTGGCTGCAAATTGGTCCGGTCTGAAAGTGGTTATGGTAAAAAAATACAATGTTGGAGGTCAAATGGCACTACACATCACCCCAAAAACACCCCCATACCAACAGTGAAATTTGGAGGTGGGAACATCATGGTATTGGGCTGTTTTTCAGCATACAGTACTGACAAACTTCATATCATTGAAGGAAGGATGAATGGAAAAATGTACCAAGACATTCTTGATAAAACGAGGGTGGACATTTCAGCAAGACAACGATCCCAAACACAAAGCCAAGGAAAATCTCAATTGGTTTCAATGAAAGAAAATAAAGCTGCTAGAATGGCCCAGTCAATCACCTGACTTGAGTCCAATAGAAAATCATAGATCAGAGTTCATAGAAGGAGGAAAAAAAAACATTATCTTACAGAAGGACTCTTATGGAATCCTACCTGTAAAATACCATTACGTGACATTGAACTCAACTACTAATTAATCTTTGAGACATAAGTTGGAGTGCCAGATGGCTGAACCAAAGAAAAAAGTAGAAAATTTACCATTTTCCCTATTTAAAGATAAACTTTAAAGAATTTGATTTAGTGTCTTGTGCTTGAAGATTATATTAAAATCATATTCTAATGTTATTCAGTATGATGTACCCTTTTTATTCTCACTGTTTTGAATATTTTTTCCAGAAATCCCTTGATTTTCGGGAGTCACAGGAGGCGGAGCCCCATGCTCTCTGGGAATATCCCTGCAGAGCACTTTCGCAGCCAGTAAAGGTCTTGTCATTTGACTTTATGGAGACAGTCCCAGCTAATGATGTGAAGGCAGAGGGTTCTATGAGCTTAGTGAGGTAAGTATGTCATTAAAATGTAATGACACACAGGGGGTTATTTACGAAAGGCAAATCCACTTTGCACTACAAGTGCAAAGTACAAGTGCAAAGTGCACTTGAAATTGCACTGAAATTGCACTTGGAAGTGCAGTCTCTGTAAATCTGAGGGGTAGATCTGAAATGAGGAGAAGCTGATTTTATTATGCAATCATGTGCAAGCTAAAATGCTGTTTTGTTTTTTTTGTTTTTTTTTGCACATCCCCCTCGGATCTATAGCGATTGCACTTCCAAGGGCACTTTCAGTGCAATTTCAAGTGCACTTTGCACTTGTAGTTTGCACTTGTAGTGCAAAGTGGATTTGCCTTTTGTAAATAACCCCCACACATTTTAGTTTGTCCAGTACAAGGTTTTTGGGGGCCCACTAGCAACTTACCTGGCATGATATTCAAAGAAAAGCACACTAAAGGCTAGTTTACACCAGATGCAGTCAAACAAGTTTTTAAACGCAGTACAAACGTACATGCAAGAAAAATGAAAGTACTGTATGACAAAAAGCTTAGTTGACACCATTGCAATACTTTCATTTGCGTTAAAAAAAAAAAGTACAAAATGATGAATCGTTTGGTATTTAAACGTACCAGAATGCCCGTGGGAACACTGTAAATGCACATAAATATAATCACAACAACAAAAAAAGATACCATAAAAAATGCTAAAATATATGTATCACAGGCGCACCACAAATCCATGTAAACGCTCATGTAGAACTGCACTCTGAATACGGGGATTGCGGTATAAACAAGGCCCAGGTAGTTTACCTTCCTTGTCTGTACATTTTTATTTTTTTTGTTTTTGGAAGAGACAAGAACTTCAGTGAGGTGGTCTGATCTCCTCTAAAAGGTGGCGGCTGATTCAAGTCACAGAACAAAATAGATTACAGTGCACACATACAAAAATTACATTTAAATCCTTCAAGGCTATTTAAAACACCTGAACATATTCAAAAATATGGGGAATTGGTTACACCATATGGCCATATAGTGCTAAGCCCACTACGGCATCAAAGTACAACATTATCAGTGGTACCTACACTATTCATAGAATGAAAGGTCCTGCATCTCAACCATGGGAGACAAACTCCTCTTTATGGGAGATATATAAGGACTCCTCCTATAACACAGGTGGACACTAATAAGCGGTAATACATTTTGAAATATGTTCAGGTGTTTTAAATAGCCTTGCAGAATTTAAATGTAATTTTTGTATGTATGCGCTATAATCTATTTTGTTCTGTTTGCGGTCTTATAGCAGCACCATCTTGAATGTAAACGCATTTTTAGGGTGTGCCTGCCCCCCCCCCCCCCCCCCCACAAGTCTGTTGTTGGATTCAAGTCACAGGTCTTTATTAAGTACATCTTAGTTTTTCAGGAGAGCAGGCCCCTTTATATGAAAGTAACACATCTATATTCCCACACATCCAGTGGGGGGCAGATCCGACACAGGCTGACCTAAATGAAGGGTTGTACGAGATGTCATTCATGTATAAACCCTAAACAGTAGCCCGTCATGATAGAACCCCTGAGAAAGTTTCTTGATTCAGCCTATATTTTGTAAATCTATTGAGTTGCACTGTCGAGCTAGGCAACACCCAATTTCTCAGATGTCATGTGGTGGGTACTGTAGTGGACCTGCCACCACATAAATAAGAGGGAAGAGGATGATATCGAAGGTAGACACAACAGATCATACATATGCCCAGTTGAGAATGTTGCCAATTCTACTGCTGTAGAATGTAGTAGTTACTTTACTTCTACTGAAAACTTAATTTCAACAGACCTATTAACCTTTCGGTGCTGCTCGTATAATATTTCTCCCTCTGATAGGTCAGGAAAGTGTCATGGGATTGTACTTTGGATGGAATATCAGCTCACAGAAGACATTTCAGTCAGTACCGGCCTGTTGCAAGTGTCTGAAGAGAAGGTGAGCGACTGAGGAGCATGATTTGTGCCCCTTAAAGTAGAATTCTGGGCTATCACTAACTAATCTTAAACTGCTTCCATTTTACCTGTTAAAAAAAAAAAAAACTGCTTCCATCACCCTTCTAACACCTATACTAACTACCCTGTAGTAGAAAGATGCATGTACTTACCTATTTTCAGGGCACTCCAGTCTGGTGCGGTGAAGTCACCCATGGGTTTACTAACACATATATACAGAATCCAGGAAAGGGGCTTTAAACCTGAGTGCTGCATATGTGTTTTAGTGTTTTGTTCTGGGAGCATGCTTCCAGCACAGAGACTGGTCTGCCGATGACAGCCCCGGGTCTATGCTAACAATTGTGATTTGGGGATACCGGATTCCAATCACATGATTGCTGTGAAAGCCTCTAAGTGGCTATCATAATGACCATTTACTCTGTAGCCTGCCATTGTGTTGTTCATTCTCGGTGGAGAAGAGAAAATACAGAGGAGGAGAAGACACATTGTATCTTTTCCTCCTCTAGAGGACATTTCTGTAACAAAAAAAAAAAAAAAACTTTATTGTATTCAATGTTAATGTTTAAAATCATTAGTGGCTGAACATGTTTGTACATTGGTAATCATGGTGATTATACCCAAGCCCAGACCGGACTCATAACAGAATACTAAAGTTAGGAACAAGGTCCATATGCTGGGTAACCCTAAGGTGTTTCAACGTTATTTCCTTTTTTTTTTTTTTTTTCTTTCCTCTGGGTTGAGGGTCCACCACTTCTCAAATAAGTCTTGCATATCTCATACTAATTACAGATTGTAACCATCTTGGAAAACGTACATATTTGTGCAAAAACAATTATACCAACTGTACTATTCATAAATGCCAAATTCCAAATGACCACCTCAATGAACCACCCTGAAAATAATGTAACGTATGGAATTATTAAATCACACCTGAATCTGTTACCATATAACAGCGACCCCAGAGGCTACGTGTAGCACCAATGGCAAGAAAAATCCAATCGCAACTATGTCCTTATATTTGGTCCATTACTTTTGGGGATCAAGGCTACTGTGCATGGAGAACCGAGAATCATACTTGTAAGGGAATATACGGCTGGCCTGATTCATCAATGACAACAAAGAAATTATTCTCTACTAGTTAATCCAAAGCACAGCCTTCTATTTCTTTGACTAAACCAAAATAATCAGAGTCCCAATATGATAAAATATACTGGACTTAAATATTTCTACCATAAATTTCCACATTCTTTAAACAACTTCCAATTAAATCAAATCCCCAAATAGTCCCTAAAAAGACATTTCATTATTTACAATCTTATATGGACATGTTCAGCCACTAATGGTTTGAAATAATTGTTTTTAGAAAAATGTGCTATACAGTTGTGCTCATAAGTTTACATACCAGAATTTATGATTTTTTGGCCATTTTTCAGACAATATGAATAATGACACAAAAACTTTTCTTTCACTCATGGTTAGTGTTTGGCTGAAGCCATTTATTATCAATCAACGGTGTTTACTCTTTTTGAATCATAATCACAACAGAAACTACCCAAATGACCCTGATCAAAAGTTTACATTCCCCAGTTCTTAATACCGTGTATTGCCCCCTTTAATATCAATGACAGCTTGAAGTCTTTTGTGGTAATTGTAGATGAGGCTCTTTATCTTCTCAGATGGTAAAGCTGCCCATTCCTCTTGGCAAAAAGCATCCAGTTCCTGTAAATTCTTGGTCCAAGTACGCCCCATGCGCAGCTTCCTGGCTGATGAATGCAAATGTTCCTCCAGTATTTTTTGATAACATACTGAATTCATCTTGCCATCAATTCTGACCAAATTTCCTCTGCCTTTTGTAGCTCACACATCCCCAAAACATCAGCGATCCACCTCCGTGTTCACAGTAGGAATGGTGTACCTTTCATCATAAGCCTTGTTGACTCCTCTCCAAATGTAGTAGTTATGGTTGTGGCCAAAAAGCTAAATTTGTGTCCCATCACTCCAAATGACTTTGTGTCAGAAGGTTTGAGGCTTGTCTCTGTGCTGTTTGGCGTATTGTAAGCGGTATACTTTGTGGCATTTGCGTAGTAATGGCTTTCTTCTGGCGACTCGACCATGCAGCCCATCTTTCTTCAAGTGCCTCCTTATTGTGCATCTTGAAACATCCACACCACATGTTTTCATAGAGTCCTGTATTTCACCTGAAGTTATTTGTGGGTTTTTCTTTGCACCCCAACAATTTTCCTGGCAGTTGTGGCTGACATTTTAGTTGGTCTACCTGACCGTGTTATGGTATCGACAGAACCCCTCATTTTCCATTTCTTGATTAGAGTTTGAACACTGCTGATTGGCATTCTCAATTCCTTGGATATCTTTTTATACCTCTTTCCTGTTTTATACAGTTCAACTACCTTTTCCCACAGATCCTTTGACAACTATTTTTGCTTTCCCCATGACTCCGAATCCAGAAACGTGCAGCACTGGATGAAAGGTGCAAGGGTCTGTCAGCAGTCCAGAAACTCATTGACCTTTTATACACACACACTAATTACAAGCAAACAGATCACAGGTGAGGATGGTTACCTTTTAATAGCCATTCAAACATCTTTGTGTCAACTTGTGTGCATGTTATCAGGCCAAAATCACCAGGGTATGTAAACTTTTGATCAGGGTAATTTGGGTAGTTTCTGTTGTCATTATGATTTAAAAAGAGTAAACAGTTGATTGATAATAAATGGCTTCAGCCAAACACTAACCATGAGTGTAAGAAAAGTTTGTGTTATTCATATTCTCTGAAAAATGGCCAAGAAACCATAAATTCTGCCAGGGTATGTAAACTAATGAGCACAACTGTAAGTAGTTATTACCCAATTATAATTTTTGACATTGTATACAATAAAGCTTGGCTGCCTTTAAAGTCCTAATAGAGGTTTCCCATGCAATATAAGGCTTAAAGTGATATTAAAGTCAACTTATAAATTTTTTTTAAATAAGAAACATGTTATACTTACCTGCTCTGTGTAATGGTTTTGCACAGAGCAGCCCCAATCCTCTTCTTCCTGGGTCCCCCTGGCCTCTTCCCCCTGCCTAGTCCCCTCAGAGCAAGAAGCTTGCAATGGGGTCCCCCGAGCCACGGCTCTGCATGTCCATTCAGACACGGAGCTGTGGCTCGGCCCTGCCCTCTCTCTCCTCATTGGCTCACTGGCTGTGATTGACAGCAGCAGGAGCCAATGAGGAGGGACGGTCCCCGGAGATTGGAGGCTCTCGTGCACATCGCTGGATCGATATGGGGCTCAGGTAAGTATTGGGGGGGGGGGGCTGTTGCACAGAGAACGTTTTTTATCTTCATTCATAGAATGCTTGGAGGTAAAAAAAAAAACTTCAGTCTACAAACACTTAAGTTTAAAAATTAGATATTTTTTACTATTTTAGGCTAGTTTTTCTTTCACAATAAAACAAAATCAGGAGATATCCATTACTATTTTATCAACAAGTGAAAGCCCACCTGGATACACAAGTAGTTGCGATGATATGTACAATTTTAATTGCTTGTCAAAGTGGAAAAACTGGGTTGGGGTCTTAAAGTCTCAGGCGGAATGTGGGAGGGATATTTTTTGGGTGTAGTAATCCATATCGGACTACCTTAATGGCTGCGTTGTCACTAGTTGTATGAGCTTTTGTCATGCAAATGTCCGCTAACTGGCTTAATGAATCATCCTGCCTACATCCCTTTCTGTATTTTTTAAAACTGTTAAAGAATATAAAAAGAAGAAAGAATAACTGGGTTGGGGGCGTTAAGGTTTGTTTTGCCCTTGGTCATGGAGGGGTTAAACTAGTGTTTTTTTCCTAAAATCCAGAGATCATACACGGTTAAACCAACAAGCTATTGCATATTTTCTATGTCAAATAAATAATTCTCTCATTCTCTTTTTATATTATCGCAGGGTGACTGTCAGTGGTATCCACACAGCAAACAAGGAATCTTCTTCCTAAATTCTGTCCTGGAGGAGGGACCGTCTTCTACACAGACCTATAGTTCTGTCTCTTATCAGTTGACTTTTAGTCCTAAACTGGGGGACATTCAAATGAGTTTTGTGCCCAACTCTTAGCACTCTTTTTTACTTCCAAAGTAATTTAAAGGGCATTTCTTCCTGAAACAGATTTTAGCATTATGAATGAAATGGTATAGATTTCAATCCACTGATGAGTCTTTATTGTTTGTCTGGGTTCCTAATGCTGATATCTACTTCCATCACTGGCACTGTGAGAGGCCAATTCTGGCTTTTCAGCCAAGCTACGGCTGATTAAAGAGGAATTCCACCCTTACTATCAAAAATAGAATTTTTAAATCCTAAAACATGTCCCTGTATAAAAGTAGGAATAACCATACTTACTAGTCTATGGAGTCCAGCATTGTCTTGCTTGTAGGGAAAGTTCTCCCTACACCGCTGCTGTTCATTGATGCCATCTTGAGTTCAGATCTGGTGTATGCATAGACATGCCATAGGGATCTTTGCGGGCCTAGCAGATCCCAGTGACACATCTGTGCAGATTCGCTGTGGACCCTACCGATAAACTGGCAGATACCCGTCTGCATTTCTGAGCGAGCATGTACAAGATCCCGTGAGCTGTCTGCTGGGATGGATGATGTAAAAATCCCAGAAGGCAGCTTGCAGGCTTGTGCACACATGAAAGTGGCATTCATGCACATGCGCAGGGTCCTGGTACTTCATCCTCACCTAGGCAAGAATTACAGTAATACTAAAGGCTCGTTTTTTTATTTTAACCACTTGAATTCCGTAGGATTTACCCCCCCCCTTCATGACCAGGCCATTTTTTCCGATACGACACTGAGTTACTTTAACTGACAATTGTGTGGACACTGTACTCAAATAAAATCTGTGTCCTTTTTTCCCACAAATACAGTCAGGTCCATAAATATTGGGACATCGACACAATTCTAATCTTTTTGTCTCTATACACCACCACAATGGATTTGAAATGACACAATATCTGCTTTAACTGCAGACTTTCAGCTTTAATTTGAGGGTATTTACATCCAAATCAGGTGAACGGTGTAGGAATTACAACAGTCTGTATATGTGCCTCCCACTTTTTAAGGGAATAAAAGTATTGGGACAATTTGCTGCTCAGCTGTTCCATGGCCAGGTGTGTGTTATTCCCTCATTATCCCATTTACAAGTTGCAGATAAAAGGTCCAGAGTTCATTTCAAGTGTGCTATGTGCATTTGGGATCTGTGGCTGTCAACTCTCATTATGAGATCCAAAGAGCTGTCACTATCAGTGAAGCAAGCCATCATTAGGATGAAAAAACAAAACAAACCCATCAGAAAGATAGCAAAAACATTAGGCGTGGCCAAATCAACTGTTTGGAACATCCTTTAAAAGAAATAACGCACCGGTGAGCTCAGCAACACCAAAAGACCATAGAAAACAACTGTGGTGGATGACCGAAGAATTCTTTCCCTGGTGAAGAAAACACTCTTCACAACAGTTGGCCAGATCAAGAACACTCTCCAGGAGGTAGGTGTATGTGTGTCAAAGTCAACAATCAAGAGAAGACTTCACCAGAGTGAATACAGAGGGTTCACCACAAGATGTAAACCATTGGTGAGCCTCAGAAACAGGAAGGCCAGATTAGAGTTTGCCAAACAGATGAGATCAAGATCAACTTGTACAGGAGTGATGGGAAGAGAAGAGTATGGAGAAGGAAAGGAACTGCTCATGATCCAAAGCATACCACCTCATCAGTGAAGCATGGTGGTGGTAGTGTCATGGCGTGGGCATGTATCCAATGGAACTGGTTCTCTTGTATTTATTGATGATGTGACTGCTGACAAAAGCAGCAGGATGAATTCTGAAGTGTTTCGGGCCATATTATCTACTCATATTCAGCAAAATGCTTCAGAACTCATTGGACGGTGCTTCACAGTGCAGATGGACAATGACCAGAAGCATACTGCGAAAGCAACCAAAACGTTTTTTAAGGGAAAGAAGTGGAATGTTATGCAATGGCCAAGTCAATCACCTGACCTGAATCCGATTGAGCATGCATTTCACTTGCTGAAGACAAAACTGAAGGGAAAATGCCCCAAGAACAATCAGGAACTGAAGACAGTTGCAGTGGGGGACTGGCAGAGCATCACCAGGGATGAAACCCAGCCTCTGGTGATGTCTATGTGTTCCAGACTTCAGGCTGTAATTGACTGCAAAGGATTTGCAACCAAGTATTAAAAAGTGAAAGTTTGATGGATGATTGTTAATCTGTCCCATTACTTTTGGTCCCTTAAAAAGTGGGAGGCACATACAGTGGTGTGAAAAAGTGTTTGCCCCCTTCCTCATTTCCTGTTCCTTTGCATGTTTGTCACACTTAAGTGTTTCGGAACATCAAACCAATTTAAACAATAGTCAAGGACAACACAAGTAAACACAAAATGCAATTTGTAAATTAAGGTGTTTATTATTAAAGGTGAAAAAAATCCAAACCATCATGGCCCTGTGTGAAAAAGTGATTGCCCCCCTTGTTAAAACATACTATAACTGTGGTTGTCCACACCTGAGTTCAATTTCTCTAGCCACACCCAGGCCTGATTATTGCCACACCTGTTCACAATCAAGGCATCACTTAAATAGGAGCTGCTTGACACAGTAAGGTCCACCAGAAGATCCTTAAAAGCTACACATCATGCCGAGACCCAAAGAAATTCAGGAACAATTGAGAAAGAAAGTAATTGAGATCTATCAGTCTGGAAAGGGTTATAAAGCCATTTCCAAAGCTTTGGGAATCCAGCGAACCACAGTGAGAGCCATTATCCACAAATGGCGAAGACATGGAACAGTGGTGAACCTTCCCAGGAGTGGCCGGCCGCCCAAAATTACCCCAAGAGCGCAGCGACGACTCATCCAAGAGGTCACAAAAGACCCCACAACAACGTCCAAGGAACTGCAGGCCTCACTTGCCTCAGTTAAGGTCAGCGTTCATGCCTCCACCATCAGGAAAAGACTGGGCAAAAATGGCCTGCATGGCAGAGTTCCAAGGAGAAAACCACTGCTGAGCAAAAAGAACATCAAAGCTCGTCTCAATTTCTCCACAACACATCTTGATGATCCCCAAGACTTTTGGGACAACATTCTGTGGACCGATGAGACAAAAGTGGAACTCTTTGGAAGGTGTGTGTCCAAGTATATCTGGCGTAGAAGGAACACTGCATTTCAGAAAAAGAACATTATACCAACAGTAAAATATGGTGGTGGTAGTGTGATGGTCTGGGGCTGTTTTGCTGCTTCAGGACCTGGAAGACTTGCCGTGATAAAAGGAACTATGAATTCTGCTGTCTACCAAGAGATCCTGAAGAGGGATGTCCGACCATCTGTTCGTGTACTCAAGCTGAAACGAACTTGGGTTCTGCAGCAGGACAATGATCCTAAACACACCAGCAAGTCCACCACCGAATGGCTGAAGAAAAACAAAAGGAAGACTTTGGAGTGGCCTAGCCAAAGTCCTGACCTGAATCCTATTGAGATGTTGTGGTATGACCTTAAAAGGCCGTTCATGCTCGAAAACCCTCTAATGTAACTGAATTAGGACAATTCTGCAAAGATGAGTGGGCCAAAATTCCTCCAGGACGCTGTAAAAGCCTCATTGCACGTTATCGCAAACGCTTGGTTGCAGTTGTTGCTGCTAAGGGTGGCCCAACCAGTTATTAGGTTTAGGGGGCAATCACTTTTTCACACAGGGCCATGATGGTTTGGATTTTTTTTCACCTTTAATAATAAACACCTTCATTTACAAATTGCATTTTGTGTTTACTTGTGTTGTCCTTGACTATTGTTTAAATTGGTTTGATGTTCCGAAACACTTAAGTGTGACAAACATGCAAAGGAACAGGAAATGAGGAAGGGGGCAAACACTTTTTCACACCACTGTATACAAACTGTTGTAATTCCTACACCATTCACCTGTTTTGAATGTAAATACCCTCAAATTAAAGCTGAAGTCTACAGTTAAAGCAGATCTTGTTTGTTTCATTTAAAATCCATTGTGGTGGTGTATAGAGCCAAAAAGATTAGAACGGTGTCAATGTCCCAATATTTATGGACCTGACTGTAGAGCTTTCTTTTGGTGGTATTTGATCACCTCTGCGTTTTTTTTATTTTTTTTTATTTTTACTTTTTTAAGCTATAAACACTCTATCTAATCTGTCACTCGACTAATGACACTGGCTAGGGAGATGTTAACATCAGGAGTGATGAAAGGGTTAACTGTGTGCTTAGCCTGTGTTTTCTCACTGTGAGGGAGGTGCTTTTACTGTGGGAAGGCATGGATCCATGTCCCTGCTTTGCAGGAAGACAGGATTAATACCTTCCCTACTGACAGAACGGTAAGCTGCCTCATTTACATAGGCAGATCGCCGCTCTGCCTGTTTACGGTCTACTCGGTGGGAGTGGGTTGCCTGCGGTGTGCGCCCTAGACCCGGAAGTGTAAGATCACAAACTAGGTACGTGATCTGGCACAGAATGGCCGCTCTGCTGCAGTATATTAGTGGTGGTTAAAATAACAAACATGTTAATGTTATACTTGCCTGCTCTGTGTAATGGTTTTGCACAGAGCAGCCCTGATCCTCCTCTTCTCGGGTCACCAGCCGGAACCCCCCCCCCCCCCCCTCTCGCCGAGTTACCCCCACAGCAAACCTCTTGCTATGGGGACACTCGTGCATGCTCACTCCCGAGCCCTGAGCCATGCTCTTTGTGTCCATAAGATACACAGAGCGGGACTCCTGCCCCTCCACTCCCTCCTCACTGGTTCTGATTAACAGCAACGTGAGCCAATGGCTCCTGCTGCTGTATCTGAGCCAATGAGGAGCAAGAGACCCAAGGGAAACTGGAACTTCTGCTTATCTGATTTGGGGGGAGGGGTGAGCCGGTACCTGTTTTTTACAGGTACCCTGTCCCTACTTCCGGGAAACCGGACTGCATCGAAATACGTCAGCAGATCGCCCCTCCCTCCCCTTCTGCCGGGTCAGTGTGAGAGCCCAGCGCGCTTTGCGCATGCGCTGTAGGGACCCGGCCCTAAAGCCAAAAGGCTACACTGCCGGGGGTCCCCTATCAGCATTGGTGGCAGCACCAGACCAGCCTATTGTAAACATCGGCTGTGGTGCCGACATCGCTGGACTCCAGGACAGGCAAGTGTCCTAATGTTAAAAGTCAGCAGCTACAGTGTGTGTAGCTGCTGACTTTCTATTTTTAATTTTTTACTTTTAATTTAAGGGCCAGCTGAACCACTCTTTAAGGACCAGAACTTTAGAGAAAAAAATGTTTTTCTTTGAAAAAAAAATTGTATTATAGGGAGGAGGGGAATGCAGGAGAGAGAAACGTTTAAAAAAGGGTGAAGATCCTCTTTAAGTGAATGCTGAATATTTTCCTATGCAAACTTCCTTCAGAGGGTATGATACAACTGGTGGCCTGGACACCACTAAAGACCTGTAAAATCCAATTTTGGATGGACTTGCTCTTTTAAACAGACCCATAAACATAAATTATGTATTATGTAAAACTGGTTTAACACCTTTCATGGATAAGAATGTGATCATGTAGGTGAAACATTATACATTTTATCAATACAGGATATTTTTAAAATAAAGATGGAGTACTGGGAAACGGTAGTCTAAAAAGACAGACCATATCAATATGTATTATGAGATTACCGGTATGTAATGTATTTAATAAAATATATATTTTGCTGTGCAGCATGCTCATTAATAGTAGAAATGTACAAATGCATTGTAATTAACAATCCTCTGGATTGTAACTGTCAACAAATCATACTTAATTTTAAATGCCATTTTAATACAGCAAAAATAATAGAAAGAATTGTGCAGAACAAGAGTTCTGTCCTCAGTTGCTACATACATGGTCAAAACTGTATAACTACGCTATTAACCACTTGCCAACCGGGCCAATTCTGACACTTATCACATGTAAGAATCTACTCTTTTTTTTTTTGTTAGAAAGATTTTATATATATATATATATATAATGATATCAATTTTATCAGTGGCCCTATAGAATAAAATGTTGGGGTTTGCAAATTTTTATGCTTCACGGTATATGTGCAGCGATTTTATTTTATTTTTTTAAACGCAAATTTTTGGAAAAAATACACTTTTTAATGAATTTTATTGCAAACAAATACAATATAATACCCATTTTTTTGGTACTTAAAATTCTCCATAGGTGACGCTTTAAAAAGTTACAGAGGAGGTCTGGCAGTAGAATTATTGCTCTTGCTCTGATGTTCGTGACAATAACTCACGTGCGGTGCAATCACCATTTACATATGCGTGCAGGGGAACGGAGGGGGTGCTTTAAACTTTATTTTTAACATTTTTATTATTTATTTTATCTAAAAAAAAATTATTTATTTTTTCACACTTTTTTTTTTTTTTTAATTTTATTAACTTTATTGCTATCAGAAGGGATGAACAAAAATGCCTTTGGACAGTATGGGCTGTCTATTAGATCCCATATCTCTCCTCTGGCCTCCAGTGCAGCTGATCAGACAGGGATCAGTCTGATTGGCTGCTTTTCTGCCTGCTAACAGCCAGGTAAACAGAGAGGCGGGGCCGAAAGTGACTAAAATCTGCGTAGTTTCTGCGGTCACAGAAAGGGAGGTACAAAGTCCGTTCCTCTCTTTCTGATCTGACAGAAGAGCCCAGGAAAGCTGTGTTCAGCCACTTGAATCACTTTTGCCTTAGGCCCCTTTTAACACATTTCATCAGCTCAGTCACGTTTTTTCAAAGAAAATAAACGAATGAAGTTTACATCAGTTTCTCATCCTTTTTTTTTTTTTTTCTACATCCACTACCAATGACAAAAACGTTTGTCCATTTACATCAGTTTTTTGCCCGTTCCATTATTTTAACGGAACAAAAATAGGGCTTTGATCCGTTTGAAAAAGCAGATGTTGGTGGATGTAAACGGATGATCACCCGTTTACATCAGTTTTTTTTCAGAGAGATGCATTGATGTCCATTTTTCATCCATCAACTGATGGGTGAAAAACAGGCAAACGGTCCACATGTATGAAAGGGGCCTTATGCCCCCTACACACAGTCGGAATTTCCGACCGTGTGTGGGCGCCATCAGACTTTTTCCGTCGGAATTTCCGTCAGAAAAAATTTGAGCTCCTGTTCTCAAATTTTCCGACAACAAAGTTCGATCGTGTGTAGCGAATTTCGACGGACAAAGTGCCACGCATGCTCAGATCAAATTACAAGACCAAAGCTATTGGCTACTAGCCTCTACGTAGTTCTGTCGTACGCAACGAACGTCACCACGTTCAGAATGATCGGATTTTCCGACAACTTTGTCCGACCGTGTGTATGCAACACCAGTGTCGGAAAAAAAATCAGACGGATTTTGTGGTCGGAATTTCCGACTGTGTGTATGGGGCATTAGAAGGAATTTCCAGCTGACAGGAATCCTCCTGGTATAACCACTGCAAGCTAAGGATGTCATATTATGTCCTACTGTCACCAAGTGGTTAAAGTAAAATTAACATGCTGAAGATAGAACCTGATTGGTTTCCATGCACAGGTGCTACAGTTTTGATAAATTCACATTTAATGTTTTCCATATATGTTGTTTCTAATGATCAAAAATGAAATGTGACATTTAAAAAATGAATTTTGTTATAGACCAGTGAATGTGAATTATTGCAGATGAATATATTACTTATTTTGTAGCCAGTAAGGAGAAGTCTGGTAATTCTGGGTTTTGGATAGCTGTTGTACCGCTGAGCTGTGGCTACAGACCTAGCAGCTGGACCTCAGGGTACACACACAGCTGAATCAATCAGAAGAAGGGGCATGCCTTCTAGATATACTGTCTGCTGGAGCTAAGCTAGTGCTGGGCTTTCTTATTAGACAACCCAGCATGCATTACACGGCCTAAAGCATTAAAATACCCTGCATTAAAGGTTGTGGGATTGTATAATTAACAAAGCAAAGATTAAAAAACATACATCTTTTTTAACAATAATAGAGTTGACCAAGAGCCTGATCATGTGCTCCCCCTGGCGGGTGGTTTTCCCCTATGATCTGGTGGTGGGTTCACACCTTAATGTTGTCTTCTGGCTGGATGAGTCCATGATTGCACTGTATATGGTGGGCACTTTGCATCCTCTGAAAACAGTCATGTTTGGTAGAAATGGGGTTTTCTTGGCCATGTTGCACTTCTCCGACCTGATGGACTGCATGCTTCTCAGGACTGTAAGCCAGATCCCCCTGACCTCTCCTCTTCTGTTTATATCCCATGTAATTTATGCCCACTTCTTTTTTTTTTTTAACTCACCTCTAAATGCCTGTTGCTAGGGGGTCCCCCGTAGTCTGCCTCCTTCAGTGCCTGGGCTGGTGACATCACTTCCCCTCGGCGCAGGAAGGGCTCAGCTCTGCCCCCTCCCTCCTGTCAGTCATCTGGGACACGTGACAGGTCCCAGATGATTGCACGGCCAATCACAGCGCTTGCGCATGCGCAGTGGGTGCCCGGCTGTGAAGCCACAGCCGGGTGCCCACAGTAAGAATAGCGGCGGAGGGGGGAACAAGTGGGACTTCCCCCGTATCGCTGGACCCTGAGACAGGTAAGTGTATAATTTTTTTTTTTTAAGGGGAACTCCTCTTTAAGGGGGATGGGTAGGTGAGTGATAGTCTTATCATACAAGCTGTATGAGTGTCATACATGGACTTCTTGGTGGGAAGGTAGTGGGGGGTAGAATGTGCTGGGGCATATCTTCTCCTGCTTCATGCAAATGTTATTGTCCAATCACAGGAGTTGTGAAAGCTTGTGAAACGACCCTGTTCTATTTCCATAATAGTTACCCATGTGGCTATAGGTAACTTATGGGTCCTGGATAATAAGTGAAACACCTTCAATGTTTCAGAACAAGTCCAGTTGACTCACTGCTACTAACTATACAACACTAAACATATTATTTCTGCACCTGAAAGCATTGGATGGCTATTGTTTGGTGCCAATTGCATAGTAATTGTGAAAAGATGCCTGTGCCTGCTCATAAAAGTAGTTTATTTTTATGGAGCAATCGTGGTCATGGAATAGGTGAGAATGGTTTCATGTCTGTGGCAGTGGCCTAATCTACATTATAGGTGCATGGATTCCAACTGGGTTTTTTTTTTGTTTTTGAAACACATGATTAGAGCCTGAGGCTCTAATTACCTTTAAAAAAAGGGTGGGCTCGGGGCACAGAGCACTGCGCCCACCCAGTTGTGTCACTATAGTGAATTATTAGTATGTGGGTATGGTCCCTGGCGCTACTGTGAGTAATGGAAGTCAGTAGAAGTAACAAAGCGTATAAATGCAGCAAAAATGAACAGTGTTCACAAATACACTAAAAAGTCATAAGATAGGTGGATAAATCTCCCCAGATGAAGACACGTGACGTGTCGTAACGCGTAGGGAGTGGCCGCAGGCAAGCAGTGGAAAGAAAATAGGACGCGAGGAGGCGCTGAGAACGCCGGTGAAGTTTTCTTATCTTTTTGCCAGTTTTCCATGTTTTAAATGTACGAGTACACCTTTTATTATTAAATTGATCCTTTGGATTTTAACCATACTACACTAGTGGAGACCTGTTTGTCCCCCGTCCCCTCTTACCCCCCTGAGTGTTATGTCATGATGAGCCCATGACTATTAGCACCATAGATACACCACTCAGATAACTATCTAAGGAGAAAGATTGGACGGAATAACTCACCAGAGGAGACAGGGAAGACAAGGGACAAAACGCTGATCTACATCTATGACCTTTGAGACATCGATAGTTGGGAAATATAGGATATCCCAGAAAGGCGATACCCAATATTAACTGAGGTGAGCGAATAGAGAGACCGATCTAGGATACCCCACTATAGATGATCGATAAGGAAATCACAGTGACCATATATATTACTAGCTTGGAAATATCTGATTTTATTCTGGAATTTAATTGGACTTTATATCATCACGAACTATTCACATTCACACACACTTGTTATTGAGTGTGGGATACACACTCATTCATCTTTTTGGTTTCACTTTTTAATGTTTTAGCACACTCACGTGCATCACATTTGTTTAGCTAATTTTTTTGATACTTTGTTGCATCATCATTCACCTTTTATGACATATGCGATTCCCTATTTGGTATTTATGTGATTTATTCTATTTTATACCCTTATTTATATATATTTCCTATTTTAACTTTATATGTCAATATTGAAGTATTATCATTACAACACTAGGCACTTTATTTAGATAACACGTCACTATTTATTGTGTGTTTTTCACTCTCTGCACATATCAAGTCGCAATAGAGAATTTGTTATTATCATCAACATCCTCAGACCATTTATATATATATTGGTGTCACTATTAGTTTTTACATATTCACTAGTGCACTTTATAAATACTTTTTAACGTTTTTACTTTTTAACGTTTTTAATTGCTGTTCATTATTAATTATTTGCGCGAAAATTTATCCACCTATCATATAGTGAATTATTATTTGCTATTGTCTTCCTGATTCTCCTCCCGGACAATCGGGAAGGGGTCCTGAGACCCGATTTGGCTAGGGAGTCTCAGTCCTAGCACTCTCCATACCTCTGCTGGAAGAGGGGGTTCTCGGCAGCTCATTGTTCATCCCCCAGAAGTCTATGTCCAGGAACTGGGACAGGAAAGTGGGTGTGATCCAGGCGTGATTGGCGGCCCCTCTGTTCATGGCGGTGAAGGAAGGAGGTGAGATGGAGCCCGGACTCTTCTCTGGGAAACGCCTCCTCTGCACTGCTTTCAGATCTGTTCGGCTCCGGCTCTTCCTTCCCCCTGTAAGGAGGACTCTGATCGCCACCTTCCTGTCCATTTCCCGGGGGGGGGATCGGGAGGGTGTTTTGCTGCCATGAGGCTCCTACTTCACTAACATTACTACTTTTTAGAGGCCCTGACGTAGGTTATGCCATTAATGTACTAGTATGCACAGCATATTGGCACATTAGGGTACACTTACCTGTCAGACTGAGCCCTCCAGCGCTGTGATCAATCAGGTGGGTCCTGGGCGCTTCGATCTTCACCTGACCTTCCTACTGGGTTCTGTGCCTTCGATCACTTGCCTTGGCCGGGCTGCATTGATGTCACTCCCCAAGCAATGCTCATGCGCATCCTCTCTCTCTCTCACATCATCCCTCTCTCTATTTAATTTAATTTGTTATAACAAAAAATTGTTTGCATTTTTATTAATTTTACATTTTTTTTTATAAAAAGCCCCACCAAAATCCTCAGCACCAGGCCCATGATGTTCTTACTCCGGCACTGGCTACATGGGGTATCATTTTTGAAGCAAGGCAAAGCAAAAGCAGGGAAAAACTTGACTGTAAGCTAACCATTTTATTTAGTGACAGGAGCTTTGACTGGCGTTCAGAGAGCTTTAACAAAGCGTGTCCGAAGCCATGTTTTGAATCAAGTGTAAACTAACGCACTCCAGATCCGTTCCAGATGTGTTTCTGCATGTGCATTTTTACTGCATTTTTGATGCGCTCCGGGGCTGTTTTGATGCGTTTGCGGATGCATTCCAGGTGCTTTTTTTTCTACTTTTTTTCCCCACTATACTTGGTCCAGTGCATTTTTGATGCGTTGCAGTGCGTTTTTTGATGTGTTTTACTGTGTTTCAATACAGTCCTATGCAGGAAAAATGCAGCATGTTCTACTTTTTTTCTGGAACAGAAAAGTCCTGGAATTGACCTTACTGGTGTGAAACTATGCCATTGGAAACCATATAACCTACTTTCTATGCGTTTTTTATGCAGAACAAAAACGCACTGGACTGCATGTGGTGTGAACTGGCCCTTAAATGTGTGTTGAAGCCAAAGCAAGTGTAAATGATCCCTTACTGTTCTGTAAGCTCCCAATCATTACTAGAAACTCGGAGTTGTCTATGAGAGAGTGGTCACTGTGCTGGGATCATGCAATGGGTGTGCTCTCAGAACAGAAACCTCAGCAATCTATGGACGTATATGAGTGGTGTGTGGGTGGGTGTTAAAAAGTAAACAGATGCGGACGGGTAGTTTTTTATATATATATATATATATATATATATATATATATGTGTATATAGTGACTAAAATCTGCGTAGTTTCTGGGGTCACAGAAAGGGAGGTACAACGTCCGTTCCTCTCTTTCTGATCTGACAGAAGAGCCCAGGGAAGCTGTGTTCAGCCACTTGAATCACTTTTGCCCCTTTTCACACATGCGGACCGTTCATTTCATCAGCTCAGTCACGTTTTTTCAAAGAAAATAAACGGATGAAGTTTACATCAGTTTCTCATCATTACTGTTCTGTAAGCTCCCAATCATTACTAGAAACTCAGAGTGGTCACTGTGCTGGGATCATGCAATGGGTGTGCTCTCAGAACAGAAACCTCAGCAATCTATGGACGCATATGAGTGGTGTGTGGGTGGGTGTCAAAAAGTAAACAGATGCGGACGGGTAGTTTTTTTTTTATATATATATATATATATATATATATATATATATATATATATATATATATATATATATATATATATATATATATATATACATACACATACAGTAAGTGTACATTGAGCCAAGCATGGCACGATTCTGTGCCAGGCAGAGGGAATCCCAATGTACATGTGCAGGAGTTAGGCCCATCCAAGCGAGGGACTGAAGGTTTCAAACCCAGAGGTGTGGGAGAAGATGGAAGCGACGGAAGGGAACTTTGCTAGTCCCTTTGCTGCCGTAATGTGCAAACTATTATATTGAGCAAGACAAAAAGCTCCTCAGGCTCAAAATGTTGTATTTGGTCTGGCGTTTACTTCTGCTTGTAAGAGCTTTTACCAAAAATTTCAACTTTCAGCATTTTCCCGCAGCTGTCTGAATCTGATGTCTCCCCAGCAGGCGCTGCAGAATAAATATATCGATCAGAATGGTTCTGTACAAACAGGCACTCAGTAAAGTGATGGATTCTTTTAGTAATGCTGTAAAATGTTGAAGACTGCTTTGCGCGCCTTATTCTTTGTATTCCCATATCTCTGTTGGGTGCCCCTGAAACCATCAAGAAGTTATTGATGCATAGGCGTATGAAGGGAATGCAGGGATGACTGCTTGTGGAAAGGGGTGCAATCAGAGTTGAACAGATTACACTAATAACAGACTTAGCAAAGATACAGAGGCAGCCATAGTATATTTATTATTATTGTATTTATATAAGGCTTTACATTTGCATCAGTCTCAGATTACACTAATAACAGACTTAGCAAGGAGCTTACAATCTAAGGTCCTTAGCTCACATGCACACAACATACTAGGGCCAATTAACCTACCAGCATTCAAACATATGCTGCAGTCAAACTATAACATTAGCAGCACTCAAAATGATCCACAATAAACAAAGTGAATGTTCAATTGTCCAAAAGCAATCAAATTAAGAACGATTGAAAAAATGTTCATGAAGAGTGTGCTCTCCAAATTAGTATCCTGTCACCACACCATGTGCATAATCACCCCTATGGTCACGCACTCACCAGAAAAATTCAGAACTTGCGCCTGTCTGAATCTTTATCTTTGCATCTGGGATGGCTTCCATCATTCTAGATGTCTCTCAACAGAAAACAGATGTGTGCACATAGCATATTTATTAATTGAAAACAACCCTCCCTTTACAATTGCACACTTACAACGTATCAAACTTTTAAAAGCGTAGTAAAAAAAATTCACAATCCTGTCTATTAGTCACTCGTCTCTCTCTCAGCACTCCACAGGTTTCACGAAGAGTGGCGTACCCAGGTTGAGAAGACCACTGACAGACAGTTTAGGTGACTGCGTGGTCACGCTCGATGCGTTTCATCATCGCTTCGTCAGAGGGCGTGGCCACACAGTGCAGCGCCATACTTTTATACTCAGTGCGCACTGGATGTTAAAACCGAGCTCGCTCACTGTCACTTTCTATTGCAACTTATGCTACTGCGAAGGCAAATATGATAGTTTCAAGAAACTATTAGATAAGCACCTGAACGACCGCAACATACAGGGATATACAATGTAATACTGACATATAATCACACACATAGGTTTGTCTTTTTTTCAACCTCACCTACTATGTAACCCTCAGTGTATAAAGACAAACAAATTTCTTAGGAATAAAACAAGGTTCTGTTAATAACAAAAAAGATACATCAATAGGCATTGATAGTGGATTAAAGAACAGATCATTGTTTAATCCCCCACAACCCTCCAATAATCATGTGGAAGTCTTTAAACAAATAGTCTTAAAAGATGTTGATAATTTAACACTCAAAAAGAACATTAATCCTAAATATATTGAGGATGGGATTACATCTTTAGAAAATAAATAGGATGTGGTAATTAGACCAGCAGACAAAGGAGGTGGGGTGGTGATTTTAGAAAGAAACTACTATCACTCAGTTACTAAGCATGTTGGCAGATGGCTACGCTTATGCAGACATGGATCACAATCCTACCATAGGAGAGATTTGAATAATCTGATAGATTATGGTTATGATAAGCGAGTGCTAAAGAAAAAAGATATTTAGTGCCTAGCTTTAGTAGGGTGCTGACAATTTACACATTTACCCAAAGTCCACAAGGATCTAGTAAACCCCCCGGCAAGACCAATAGTTAACAGTATTGGGTCTGTAACATCAAGGGTGGGTCAATATCTTGACAATTTCCTCCAAAAAAGTGTGCTTCAAACTAGAGCTTATTTAAAACATACAAAAAATTTCTTACAACTTTTAAAGGGTATACATAGTCCTAAACAAACAAAAGTATACTTAGTGACGCCTGACGTTGCATCATTATATAAAGTGATACAACACAATGACGCTTTACTTGCTCTGATTTGGGCATTGAGCCAGAGGGGAGATTTACCTTATATACATAAGAAGTTTTTAGTAATATCTTTACAATTTTGTTTGCCACACAATTACTTTTGGTATGCAGGCAAGCTTTTCACTCAGAAAAGAGGTGTAGCCATGGGCGCTAAATTTGTGCCATGCATAGCTAATCTTTTCATGAGTGACCAGGAGGACAAACATTTATGATAAACAGAGAAGTGAGCTATTATTCTATAAGAGATTTATAGACGATTTGTTCTCCATTTGGGTTGGCACTGAATGATCTCTAGTTACATTTATTGAAGGGCTTAATCACAACAACAATAATATCAAATTAGAGCCATTGGAGCCGTGAGCAAATTCATTACTATGTTGTTACAGTCATGATACATAACAGCAAATTAATTACCAAGGTATATATTAAATCTACAGACCGTAATAGTTATCTAAGAAGGACAAAAGAACAGCGCCCTCTAAGTACAGCAAGTAAACAGTTTAATAGTTAACAATAGATATGAATACACTCACAAGGGAGTAGTGGGTACAAGCATAAAGTACGGTTCATCCACTCTGGCTTCCAGGTGGACACTGGTGTCAATGGCTTGGGTGTTTGTTCCTTGATCTGGCCGCACTGTTGGCTTGCAGCGCTTCCGGATGGCTGGAACAACGATCGGTGGTGCACACAGGCAGCGTCACTTCCAAGTCAAGTCAGCAAGCGGTGCTTCGCGTTCAGAGCATGCGTGCTCCTTCCTCAGGCTTCAGTGTGGCCATCTTTGAACGGGCAATTTATATACACAAAAACTCTACGCTAAACAAACCCACGTGATCGGTAACCATGGTAACACAGACACAATACTGACGGAAGCCATCCCAGATGCAAAGATAAAGATTGAGACAGGCGCAAGTTCTGAATTTTTCTGGTGAGTGTGTGACCATAGGGGTGATTACTCACGCAGTGTGGTGACGGGATCCTAATTTGGAGAGCACACTCTTCATGAACATTTTTTCAATCGTTCTTAATTTGATCGCTTTTGGACAATTTAACATTCACTTTATTTGTTTATTGTGGATCATTTTGCGCGTTGCTAATGTTATAGTTTGACTGTAGCATATGTTTGAATGTTTGTTTTGGTTTATAGCGGTTGCTACTCATGTTTATACAAAAATTACCATTCTTAATTGATGACCAATGAGCACTGGGAGGGAGAGATGGTGGAGCTTGAAGAATACAGCAAGAAGTCCACTGGGATACGAGCTGAGCTTGAAGAATTCAGCGAGCAGCTGTGAGTGAAGCTTGAGAAGTCCAGCAGGTAGCTGGGTGCTAAGCATGAAGATCTACAGTGGGATACTGTGAGTGAAGTTGTTGCTATAGGAGACAGCAGTGGCTACAATTGGATACAGGTTGCTGAATTCAGCTTAAAGGCCCTGTGGAGTCTGACAAGTTGCTTTTGCATTTGCCTAAGGGTGTCCTGTGCCCTAACCCTCTCTTTCCTGTTCCTGTTAAGAGAAATAAAACCTCTTTGTTCATTTTTAAAAGTGACTGGTGCCCATCTTTCCATCTTGCACTACACCATCCATGCCTAGTAACCTGCACCCTGAGGAGGAAAGTCAGCTCTCCCTGACTCTGGGGGTCTCCATCAGGCCCTTAGAGGTCAGGGAGACTGCTACACAAATGTTAATAGTTTATTTTTAGCAATTAACAGAAACATTAAAAAATATATTTGGTGTGACCACCATTTGCCTTTAAAACGGCATCGATTCTTCTACATACACTCCCATACAGTTTTAGAAGGAACTCCAATAGTAGGTTGTTCCAAACATCGTGGAGAACTAACCACAGGTCTTTTGTGGATGGAGGCTGCCTAAAATCCTCTGTCACTTCATGTAATTCCAGACAGACTTGATGATGTTGAGATCTGTGGGGCCCAAACCATCACTTCCAGGACTTCTTATTTTTCTTCACGCTGAAGATAGTGACATCCATGTGTGGCTGTATGTTTGGCATCATTGTCCTGCTGCAGAATACATTTGGGGCCAATCACACGGTGCCTCCCTGATGGTATGGCATGATGGATAAGTATCTGCCTGTATTTCTGAGCATTGAGGTCACCATTGATCCTGACCAAATCTCAAACTCAGTTTGCAGAAAGCAGGCCCAAACTTGCAAGGAACCTCCACCATGCTCCACTGTTGCCTTCAGACACTCATTATTGTACCACTCTCTAGCCCTTCACAAACAAACTGCCTCCTGTTACAGCCAACTATTTCAGATTTTGACTCTGGAGTCAGAGCACATGGTGCCATTTTTTCTCCACCCTAGTTCCTATGTTTTCATGCATAGGACGTGGAAACAAGGTCAAGCGACTCAACTATATGCTTCTCATACAAGTTGCTTAGACTGTAACAGATCAGTGCTTTTGACCCCATGGTAGTTACAAGCTGATCCACTGGCTTCTGAAGATCCGATGTGGGCTTGCTCAGCATTATCATATAGATCTTAGTGTGATTGACTAATCTTGGTTTATTTACTCTTAGCCGAGTGAGGTGCTTGCGCTGTTTTTCTTGTACTTTGCGGCAATGCACGTACACGTGTGCAATGCACATTACACGAAAGGGTAATGTGAGACTTTAGCATATTAGGGTGCATTGGCCGCTGACTCATTTTAAGTATATTTCCTTAAAGCAAAACATGTTAACGTCTCACATTTTAATGCACTGCAAAGAAGTAAACCTGTACTGTTGGGGCATGGAAAGTTTTTGAAAAAAATTACTGGTCTCACTGAGGTTGATCATTGAACTAGACATTGGTTCTCAAAAGTTAGTTCAAAGCACCCAATTAACCATTTATGCCGCGTACACACGATCGGAAATTCTTGTCAGAAAAAGCTCTGACGGTTTTCCCAACGGAATTCCGCTCAAGCTGTCTTGGTTGCACATGGTCACACCAAATTCCGACCGTCAAGAACGCGGTGACGTACAAAACTATGACGAGCCGAGAAAAAAAAATGTTCAATGCTTCCGAGCATGCATCAAATTGTTTCCGAGCATGCGTAGGAATTTTACATGTCAGAATTTCTGATAGAAAGTTTTTCCGTTGGAAAAATTGAGAACATGCTCTCAAATTTTTGCTGGCCAGCAATATTCCGATGGAGCCTACACACGGTCGCATTTTCCGCAACGGTCTTTTGCTGGCCGAAATTCCGATCGTGTGTACGCTGCATTAGTGGTTCTCAATTTTTGTTTCACTTTCTGTTTGACATTTTAAAGTATAACTAAAGGAAACCATTTCTTTTTTAGTTTTGGACATTGTAGAGGGGTATTATAATATCTGTCAGGTTTTTATGACTACCTCTGTGCCCATTAGGGAGATTCAATCACTCTATTTCTGTTTACCATTATCATCAAAAGTGAAAGAAAATCCTTAATTTTGGGTTTTCCCCAGAAGACTAATAGAGGGGAAATCTTCTACTGGGGGCACTAGTTCTGGTGACCTGGTGGTCCCCAATGGATTCCCTTAATTTTCATCCTGTTTTTGCTATGGGACAGAAAGTGAAGATACATCTACCCAATGGGTCACAGATTGCGAATAAAAAAATAAATGACCGGGGTCCTTCTCTCCCTTACTCTATCCAAAATGGAAAAAAAAAGTATTGCCTATAGTTTTACTTTAACTATACAGTAAGGCAGTGTACTTGATATTGTGTGTACTGTATTTTTTGTTCACTCTAATTATTCTACAAGGTAGAATGCACCAATAACCTTTATATAAGTCTTGAGGAAATTTGTTGAACAAACAAATAAACCAATCTTTGGAACTGATGTGTTTATACAGTGGGGGAGAACCAGTATTTGATACATTGACGATTTTTGCAGGTTTTCCTACTTACAAAGCATGTAGAGGTCTGTAATTTTTGATTTGATCACCTAATTCCGGCTCTCACAGACCTGTTATTTTTTTCTTTAACCACTTGACAACTGGACACGGCCAGCACAGAATTTCCTCAATGCGCACTCCCAGGAGCGCGCATCGCGGAAGTAAACAGGAGGGCATCCAGGGACGCCCTCCTGGCAATTGGCGTCTGCGCTGTAGCCGTCTTTTGGCTATAGTGCGGACGCCTAGTGGTTAAGAAGCCCTCCTGTTCTCCACTCATTACCTGTATTAACTGCACCTGTTAGAACTCGTTACCTGTATAAAAGACACCTGTCCACACAATCAATCAGACTCCAACCTCTCCACAATGGCCAAGACCAGAGAGCTGCGCAACGACATCAGGGATAAAATTGTAGACCTGCACAAGGCTGGTATGGGCTACAGGACAATAGGCAAGCAGCTTGGTGAGAAAGCAGCAACTGGTGGTGCAATTATTAGAAAATGGAAGAAGTTCAAGATGACGGTCAATCTCCATCGGTCTGGGGCTCCATGCAAGATCTCACCTCGTGGGGCATCAATGATCATGAGGAAGGTGAGGGATCAGCCCAGAACTACACGGTAGGACTTGGTCAATGACCTGAAGAGAGCTGGGACCACAGTCTCAAAGAAAACCATTAGTAACACACTATGCCATCATGGATTAAAATCCTGCAGCGCATGCAAGGTCCCTCTGCTCAAGCCAGCGCATGTCCAGGCCCATGTGAAGTTTGCCAATGACCACCTTGATGATCCTGAGGAAGAATGGGAGAAGGTCATGTGGTCTGATGAGACAAAAATAGAGCTTTTTGGTCTAAACTCCACTTGCCATGTTTGAAATTTGGAGGAATAAGAAGGATGAGTACAACCCCAAGAACACCATTCCAACCGTGAAGCATGGAGGTGGAAACATCATTCTTTGGGGCTACTTTTCTGCAAAGGGGACAGGGCGACTGCACCGTATTGAGGGGAGACTGGATGGGGCCATGTATTGCGAGATCTTGGCCAACAACCTCCTTCCCTCAGTAAGAGCATTGAAGATGTGTCATGGCTGGGTCTTCCAGCATGACAACTACCCCGAAACACACAGCCAGGGAAACTAAGGAGTGGCTCCATAAAAGAAGCATCTCAAGGTCCTGGAGTGGCCTAGCCAGTCTCCAGACCTGAACCCAATAGAAAATCTTTGGAGAAAGATGAAAGTCCGTATTGCCCAGGGGCAGCCCCGAAAACCTGTAGGATCTGGAGAAGGTCTGTATGGAGGAGTGGGCCAAAATCCCTGCTGCAGTGTGTGCAAACCTGGTCAAGAACAACAGGAAATACTTATGTCATGCAATAAAATGCAAATGAATTACTTAAAAATCATACAATGTGATTTTCTGGATTTTTCTTTTAGATTCCGTCTCTCACAGTTGAAGAATACCTTTGATAAAATGACAGACCTCTACATGCTTTGTAAGTAGGAAAACCTGTAAAATCTGCAGTGTATCAAATACTTGTTCTCCCCACTGTATAGTGATGCAGAGAGATTCAGTCTCAGTATTTAGCTAGATGTGTAACTGGAGGATGGCGTGGGGTCCCTTATTTATAAGGTTCCCTCACCAAGTATAGCAGCCAAAGTCTCTCAAGTGTTTGGTGTTTAATAAGACTACTTACACCTCTCAAGGCACCCTTGCAGGGTTCCCCTTCTCATGCCACAATGACACTAGGACACCTACTGGTGCGAAATCTGCCTACATTCGAGCCTGTTGCTGTTTCCTGCATGTACAAAACATGGGTTCAGGCAGTGGCGGCCTGTCCATTAGGGGCGCCCCCTCTATCCATGCGTCTGGCCCCCTGATCTGCACACAGGGGGCCAGACCATGGATTTCAATGGGTGGGGGGGGGGGTGTTGTTTTGTTTGAAGCACGTGATTAGTGCCGCCTGCCGACCATGGGGGGTGGTTTTCCGCCCCCCACCACCCCCAAAATAACACCGCCCGCCACTGGGTTCAGGTTTCATTTTTCATTTACAAAGATTTAGATGTCACCTGTCTCTGCTAGTAAAGCAGTCTATAGCTTAAAGTGGTTGTAAAGGCCGAAGTTTTTTTTTTAATCCTAATGCATTCTATGTATTAAGATAAAAAGCCTTCTGTGTGCAGCTGCCTCCCTGATACTTACCTGAGCCCCATCTCAATCCAGCAATGTTGCACGAGAGAATCAGCTGTCCGGGACTCTCCCTCCTGATTGGCTGAGATAGCAGCAAAGCCATTGGCTCCCGCTGCTGTCAATCAAAGTCTGTGAGCCAATGAGGAGAGAGAGGGTGCACGTCTGAATGGACTCAGCTCGGATGCCCACATAGCAAGCTGGATAGTTTTTTCTTGGGAGAGTACATGCGATCAGCACAGGGCCAATCAGCACTGTCCAGTCAGGGTCAGGGGTCCTGCAGCTTCATAGGACAGTCAGAGGAGAATAAAAACTCCTCCTACAAGCTTTAACCAGACACCAATATAAGTCACAAGGCTGATGAGAAAGGGTATATCGCAGTTTTATATTTACTAAAATAATTGCATTTCCATGTTCTGTGTACTGTGGGAGACCAGATATAGTGAATGCAGCTTCCTGGGTTTAGTAACACTTCAACTGCAGGCAAACCTCTAAATACAAACCCAGAATACATATGTAAAATGCCAAAACAATTTATAATTTTCTTCAGTCACCTGTGATCCAGGCGCTGCTTAGTGGGACTGCGACATTGCGGCAGACAGATCGGACACTTTTTTGGGACCATTGGCATTTATACAGCTATCAGAGCTAAAAATAGCCACTGATTACTGTATACAAGTCACTGACAGGGAAGGGGTTAATGCTAGGGGGCGATCAAGGGGTTAAATGTGTTCCCTAGGTGTGTTCTAACTATATAGGGGGGGATGGGCTGCCAGGGACATGACAGAGATCACTGTTTTTGATCACTGGGAACCTGTCAGCTGTCAGAACGGGGAATCGCCTTGTTCCCCGTTCTGCCTCTGTAATAGGCGATCACGGGTTGCCGGCAGACATCGAGTCCACCCGACCCGCGGGCACACTCCCACAGCCCACCAGCCTGAGCCGCCGTACAGCTATGGCGAGTCGCACAGGAGAGCCGACCTGCCGCCGTATAACGACGGCGGCTGGTCGGCAAGCGGTTAAGATGAGTCTTACAAATATCAAAATGCGTTGATTGGTGGGTGTCAGTCTGGAGGAGTGGGCATTCCTAGACCGGCTGCGTTTGCATGCAGACTGCCCTAGGTAATGCCCTGTGTAATGCTGAGCCTCCCTGATTGAAAGAACTGAAATCCTAATGAATGAAATAGGCAGCAAGGAGCAGTCATGCTAACAGGAAAGAGCTAGATCAGTGGTTATCAACCCTGTCCTCAGGGCCCACTAACAGGCCAGGTTTTATGTATTACCTTGGGGAGATGCAGACTAGAATACTGCAATCACTGAACAGCAAATGATATCACCTGTGATGTATTTCAGTTATCTTACAAACCTGGCCTGTTAGTGGGCCCTGGGGACAGGGTTGATGACCACTGAGTTAGATGATGGACATTTTCAGCTAGGAAATTAGGCCTCTGTGTGACGTTCTGCAGCTTCTGATGCACAACGTGAGAAGGTCACAGTGTGCAGGGGAATCAGAGTAAGCAGGAGAGAAGCCTGTACAACGGTGCAAAACTGAAGTGAAGGCTGGAGTTCATCTTTACCAGGTTTGTATTGAATACATAAGTGGATTCAATTGTGTTATTTTTAGATCCACCTGGAATCTAGTTTTAGGAAGCTTTGCTCTGCTCTTAAAGCGGAAGTAAACCCATCGATTTAACAGTCTAAAAAAAAAAAAAGGCATGCCGTGAATGCTAACTGCACATTGGCTGTGCTCTCAACCAAACAGTCAAACCATCCAATGGCTGGTGTCATAACGGATCACATGTGCAGCACTGTGGCAGTTGAAGATTAAACAGAGGCAAAGATGGCAGCTTCCTTGGCTGAAAACGATAGGGGGGTTTACTTCCACTTTAAATGTACAGTCAGGAAAATTAGGCACATCAGTGAGCTGTAGGCACAGGTGAGTGTGGAATGGGCTGTCGGGTGACAGTGCGGCGGTGCCATATGCCGCGTTGTGTTGTGTAAGATCCCTTGGTACGGCAGGTGTTAAATCCCACGGCTCTGATGACAGATGATTTCGCTAATCTAGGCCTTGTTTTCCTCCTGTTCTGGAGATCTCCTGTGTGTCAAACTTCAATCTCCCGGAATGTTGTCAAACAGATGGGCTGTGTGGGTGACAAGTGTTGAATATTAAAATCCGTCCGTTCTCCTGTCTTGTTATTGATAGCGCGGGGTCCAGATGGCCGCTCGCAGGAGGAACTTATCCAACTATCTGCATTACAAAAGCTCTCAATGCTAAATGCTGCCATTAAACACAGAACAGGCAGCGGTTTCCAGATCTTTTTCCCAGGACTACTAAACCTTACTTGATAGAAAAAAAAAAACTTGTTTTTCGAGGCCAAAACGGCTTCTGCAGTCTGCAGAGGTTCCATTGTATCCAAGTTTAAAATGATGGTTGCATCTTTTTGTTTGGAAAAATATCTACAGGGACTCAGGGAGGCATCCTTTATAGCTGGAAACGTATTCCTTTGATACTGAAACCTTCAGTCCCAACAGAATCTCTGATATTTAATTCAGTTCAGTTAGTAGAAATATTGTTAGACGTTGTGTTCTTGGAGTTAACCATTTACCATCTTTCTTTAAAGGCATTGTTCACTTTCCAAATTTTAGGTATTAATGTAGTTGTATTCCCTGTGTTGTTTGTTGATCTTACCTTGTAATGATGGACTCCCATTTGGGGCTGCAGTTTGTAGGTTCATGGCCAATCAATCCCCCTATGTCCATGTATTCATTCACCTAGCTTGTCCCTATTCACCAACTTCTTGTTCCGGGTTACAACATCAATGCCCAATCCATGCCTCACCATTTCTTCTCCTGCACCACAAATGTTGGAGTGCTAATATGATAAAAAAAAACATCTTCCAGCTGTATATTTAATCTCTCTGCTAATGTAAGGTGACCAGATTTTTTAAATTAAATCCGGGGACATTTTATTCTTTTTTTTTATTGGAAAATAGTTAACTTTTTATAAGACTATTTTTCTCAAATGATATATGCAGTGTATGTGTTTACAGTATGTAATGATTGTATACATATACGTTATTTATGGAAATCATTTCATACCAGCCCCATAGCATTATTATACCAGCCCAACCGCCCAAACGTCATTATTTTCTTGTTCATAAAAAGGAAAACCATGCATTTTAAAGCACAGTTGAATAGTGTATTATACTCATCAGTGCCCATCAGCTCAGCTTTACCAGTGCCCATCAATGCAGCCTATTCAGTGCCGAGCAGCTCTGCCTGTTTAGTGCCCAGCCTGTTTAGTGCCCAGCAGCCCAGCCTGCTTAGTGCCCAGCCTGTTTAGTGCCCAGCAGCCCAGCCTGTTTAGTGCCCAGAAGACCAGCCTGATTAGTGCCCAGAAGACCAGCCTGTTTAGTGCCCAGAAGCTCTGCCTATTCAGTGCCCAGCAGCTCTGCCTTACCTGTGATTAGTGAGGAGAGGAGCTGGATTAAACAGAGCGGGAATCTCCTGTTTACCCAATGCCGCCGCTGTGCTCAGACAAGGTCCCGCCTCCTGTGATAGACGTCACTAGTGTGCTGCCTATCATAGGAGCTGGCCCAAGAGGCGGGTATTCATCTGACAGCTGGGTAAGTGGGAGATCCCCACTCTGTATTATCCGGCGGCGCTCACCCTCCCTGAGACAGTCCCATGGTAGGGCCGGTCCTGGGCACCAGCTCCAGCTTGCGGTGTACCTGCCCAGGGTCGGCCCTGCAATTTGGGGACAAAATCGGGGACAGACCTCCTCCAGGGACAGTCTGCTCAAATCGGGGACTGTCCCCGGAAACCAGGGATGTCTGGTCACCCTATGCTAATGTCTTTGCCTGCTTGTGTCTGTGTCAGATCTAATTAGCTCTCACCCGCAAAACACTAGACTGAGAAACCCAGGGATTGTGGGATATCTAGTTTCTTCACAGGAAATAATAGTTCTCAGACTACAGACAGATGTCATGCATTGATCTATGCAGGGCCCTGTTGCATGCTTCATGGTTGAACACAAACAGAAACTTCTGACACAGGAATATCAAGATTTGCTCTGCTATAGGCTGTACATACAGGGCAACAAATAACAACATGAAACAACATAAAGCAACATGATCAATGCACATCTTATGCAGGCAAAAAGGTGCAAGTAGGAAGGTTTAACCCCTTCAGATCCGCGCTAAAGCCGAATGATGGCTACAGCGCGGACCTACTTTGCTGGGAGGTCGTCAATAGATGTCCTCCCCTTTGCACGCTCCCCGTGCACCCCCTGCATGGCTGCAAAGACCCCTTTCCACTGCCCTTCTCCACAGTCATCTCTCCACACTCATCTCTCAAACCGCAGTCTCCCAGTTTTCTCAGGCATTCCTGCTCAGTCCTCCCAACTGTGCTCACTCACCAGCTCTCTTGGCTGCGACCAGTAGTCCTCCTGGAGACCCTTATGCCCCGTACACACAATTGGACTTTCCAACAACAAAACTGTGGATTTTTGTTCGAAGGTTGTTGGCTCAAACTTTTCTTGCATACACATGGTCACACACATGTTGGCCAACAATTACGAACATGGTGACGTACAAGACATACGACGAGCCGAGAAAAAGGAAGTTCAATAGCCAGTGTGGCTCCTTCTGCTTGATTACGAGCATGCGTGAACTTTTGTGCGTCGGACTTGTGTACACACGATCGGAAATTCCGATAACAAAGTTTTGTTGGCAGAAAATTTGAGAACCTGCTAGCCAACATTTGTTGGCGGAAAGTCCACCAACAAATGTTCGATGGAGCATACTCACGGTCGGACTTTCAGCAAACAAGCTCACATCCAACATTTGTTGTCGGAAAATCCGATCGTGTGTACGGGGCATTATTGTGTTCTTTCCCACTGTCCTCTCTACTGCTCTCTCATGTGCCTCTGATTCCAGTATCTCTTCACTCCTCCTGGATGCACCCGAGCCCCAGCCCAGCGTCACTCCCCCTCACCCCAGACTGGGGAGCTCCCCGTGGGCCCAACAGCCTCCACACTCTCTCACTTCAGCTCTTCCACTGGACTACTCCTCCCCAGTTGGGCTGACCACAGGCATTTAAGGAGGCCTGCCCCCTGCTAATCCAAGTTGGGGATTGGTCAAGGCTCCCCAGATACCTCAGGCAGCTCCACCTCTCCTTCCAGGACCTTCTAGAAGGAAGGGGGGGGGGTTATGGTGATGCCACCTGTCAGTCACCCAACTCTCCATGAGCCACTCCCAGCCCAGAATGAAAACAAACAGGCCTAGCCAGAAGCTAGGCCTGCCTACATTTTCCTACCCTGTCAAAAATTCTCACTTCTAACACTCACTAACTAGAGGGTGCTACACAGTGAAAATGTCCAAATTGGGCCCAAATTGTCAATATTTTGTGTGGCCACTATTATTTTCCATCACTGCCTTAACCCTCTTGGGCATGGAGTTCACCAGAGCTTCACAGATTGCCACTGGGGTCCTCTTCCACTCCTCCATGGTGACATCACGGAGCTGGTGGATGTTATGCCGCGTACACACGAAGGGACTATCCCGCGGGATTATCCGCTGGACCGAAGTCGAGCGGATAATCCCCTCGTGTGTGGGGCGCCGGCGGACTTTTTTTGGCCAAAGTACGGCGGACTAAAGTTTTAAGTTTTGTTTTAAAATTATCCGCTGGACTTGGCAGTCCAGCGGACAATCCGGCCGTGTGTAGTATGGTCCGGCGGACCAAAAAGGACGCATGCTCAGTAGCAAGTATTTTTCTAGTATTTTTCGTTTTCTAGTCCCGTCGTACGTGCTGTACGTCATCGCGTGAACCGTCTGACTTTTTGCGTGATCGTGTGTGGTCAAGTCCGTTCGCTTTTTAGTCCAGCGGACCCAGCTGGAAAGTCCAGCGGATTGTCCGCTGGACTTAGGTCCGCCGGGAAAAGTCCCTTCGTGTGTACGCGGCATTAGAGATCTTGCGCTCCTCCACCTTCCATCTGAGGTTACCCCACAGATGCTCAATAGGGTTTAGGTCTGGAGACATGCTTGGCCAGTCCATCACCTTTACCCTCGGTTCTTTAGCAATGCAGTGGTCGTCTTGGAAGTGTGTTTGGGGTCACTATCATGTTGGAATACTCCCCTGCGGCCCATTCTCCAAAGGGAGGGGATTATGCTCTGCTTCAGTATGTCACAGTACATGTTGGCATTCATGGTTTCCTCAATGAACTGTAGCTCCCCAGTGCCGGCAGCACTCATGTAGCCCCAGACCATGACACTCCCACCACCATGCTAGACTGTAGGCAAGCCACACTTGTCTTTGCGCTCCTCACCTGGTTGCTGCCACACACACTTGACACCATCTGAACCAAATAAGTTTACTTGGTCTCATCAGACCACAGGACATGGTTCCAATAATCCATGTCCTTAGTCTGCTTGTCTTACATACCTCAGAGTGCCCCTTAGTACAGTAGTACTAAGGGGGCCCCCTGGAGGCACTAAGGGTGCACTCTGGAAGCTCTGGGAGCTGTACTCCCTGCGGTAGTCCCTCTGAAAAGTGATCCTAGGGCCTGTGGTGGGAGTCACTTTGGGCGGGCGGGCGGGCTGGTGGAACCCAGAATCCCTTGGAGAGGTTGGGAAACCCTTGCTTCAGCTCCCCATGCTCCTCCTATGTCTAAGTTACCCTGTGTCTATTAGGGGCACAGGGTGACTGAGAACCCCAGTCTGATCTGTACTAATCAAACTTACTGTACAACCACACTGGAATGTTGTGTGTATGTACAGTGGTGTGAAAAAGTGTTTGCCCCCTTCCTCATTTCCTGTTCCTTTGCATGTTTGTCACACTTAAGTGTTTCGGAACATCAAACCAATTTAAACAATAGTCAAGGACAACACAAGTAAACACAAAATGCAATTTGTAAATGAAGGTGTTTATTATTAAAGGTGAAAAAAAATCCAAACCATCATGGCCCTGTGTGAAAAAGTGATTGCCCCCCTTGTTAAAACATACTATAACTGTGGTTGTCCACACCTGAGTTCAATTTCTCTAGCCACACCCAGGCCTGATTATTGCCACACCTGTTCACAATCAAGGCATCACTTAAATAGGAGCTGCTTGACACAGTAAGGTCCACCAGAAGATCCTTAAAAGCTACACATCATGCCGAGACCCAAAGAAATTCAGGAACAATTGAGAAAGAAAGTAATTGAGATCTATCAGTCTGGAAAGGGTTATAAAGCCATTTCCAAAGCTTTGGGAATCCAGCGAACCACAGTGAGAGCCATTATCCACAAATGGCGAAGACATGGAACAGTGGTGAACCTTCCCAGGAGTGGCCGGCCGCCCAAAATTACCCCAAGAGCGCAGCGACGACTCATCCAAGAGGTCACAAAAGACCCCACAACAACGTCCAAGGAACTGCAGGCCTCACTTGCCTCAGTTAAGGTCAGCGTTCATGCCTCCACCATCAGGAAAAGACTGGGCAAAAATGGACTGCATGGCAGAGTTCCAAGGAGAAAACCACTGCTAAGCAAAAAGAACATCAAAGCTCGTCTCAATTTCTCCACAACACATCTTGATGATCCCCAAGACTTTTGGGACAACATTCTGTGGACCGATGAGACAAAAGTGGAACTCTTTGGAAGGTGTGTGTCCAAGTATATCTGGCGTAGAAGGAACACTGCACTTCAGAAAAAGAACATTATACCAACAGTAAAATATGGTGGTGGTAGTGTGATGGTCTGGGGCTGTTTTGCTGCTTCAGGACCTGGAAGACTTGCCGTGATAAAAGGAACTATGAATTCTGCTGTCTACCAAGAGATCCTGAAGGAGAATGTCCGACCATCTGTTCGTGTACTCAAGCTGAAACAGCAGCAGGACAATGATCCTAAACACACCAGCAAGTCCACCACCGAATGGCTGAAGAAAAACAAAATGAAGACTTTGGAGTGGCCTAGCCAAAGTCCTGACCTGAATCCTATTGAGATGTTGTGGTATGACCTTAAAAAGGCCGTTCATGCTCGAAAACCCTCTAATGTAACTGAATTAGGACAATTCTGCAAAGATGAGTGGGCCAAAATTCCTCCAGGACAATGTAAAAGCCTCATTGCACGTTATCGCAAACGCTTGGTTGCAGTTGTTGCTGCTAAGGGTGGCCCAACCAGTTATTAGGTTTAGGGGGCAATCACTTTTTCACACAGGGCCATGATGGTTTGGATTTTTTTTCACCTTTAATAATAAACACCTTCATTTACAAATTGCATTTTGTGTTTACTTGTGTTGTCCTTGACTATTGTTTAAATTGGTTTGATGTTCCGAAACACTTAAGTGTGACAAACATGCAAAGGAACAGGAAATGAGGAAGGGGGCAAACACTTTTTCACACCACTGTATGTATGTGTATATATATATATATATATATATATATATATATATATATATATATATATATATATTGTCTCATACTGTTGTGGACTTTTTGCTGGGTCGTTTGCGGTGTGGCTGTATTCCATTGTTCTATTGTGTCTGTCTGCCTTGGGGAAAGAAGTATTATGGGATGTGTGTGTATATTTGCTGTGAGAAGGGAGGGGGGAATTCCTCCAACAGCTCTCCCTGCTGATTGGACAGTCTACCCCACCCTGAATGCAAAGGGAGGGGGGGATTGTCCCGAGTGTTACCTCTGTGTATCTGTGTTTCAATAAACAGTTCACTTCCAGCTTTCTAACTGAGCTAGTCTTGTCTTGTTCTTGCTTACAATTTTTTGCCTGTAAAATCTGATATCTGAAGGTTTAGATTGGAGAAAGCAGTGTAGTGACGGAAGCACTCAAGTGGAGTGCTACGGGGATCCGTTACAGGGCCCACTTATGATCTTGCACACAGGCCCACTGATTTCATAATACGCCCCTGCCCCAAATATTGGCAAAAAAGGGTTAAAAAAATCATCTTTTTTTTGGGTGGTGTCCCTGAATGGAAGTTTGGAAATGTGGTCACCCTAAGTGAATGTAATGTAAGGTGCTTGGAACCAGGAAGTTAACCAGGGAAACACCAGGAAGGGCCAACAGAAGCAGCAGACTGTCTGTGTATATCAGTGGTTCTCAACCTCAGTCCTTAAGTACCCCCAATAGGCCATGTTTTGGGAATTTGTCTTATGCCCCGTACACACGACCAGATTTTCCGTCAGAAAAAAACTTGGATGGTTTTTCCGACGGAATTCCGCTCAAGCTTGGCTTGCATACACACGGTCACACAAAAGTTTTCTGAACTTTTGACCGTCAAGAACGCAGTGACGTACAACACTACGACGAGCCGAGAAAATAAAGTTCAGTGCTTCCGAGCATGCGTTAAATTGTTTCCAAGCATACGTAGGAACTTTCCGCGTCGGAATTGCTACAGATGATCGGAATTTCCGTTCGGATCTTTTTCCGACCGAAAAATAGAGAACCTGCTCTCAATCTTTTGCTGGCGGGAATTCTGCCAGCAAAAGTCCGATGGAAATTACACACGGTCGGAATTTACGACCAAAAGCTCACATCAGACTTTTGCTGGGGGAATTTCCGATCGTGTGTACGGGGCATTAGATAATATAGCTGTCCAAAATACCAAGCAATTGACCCTGATTTAAAGCACCTGTGCATGATAAAGGAAATCCTGCAAACATGGCGTGTTGGGGTAACTTGGGGACTGAGGTTGAGAACCACTGGTGTATATCACATGGATGAGGAGGACCACTGTGGTCAGCAAGGAAGTGTTTTAGGCTCACAAAATGGCCTACATGGCCACATAAATTAGTGTGGTAACATGTTTTGAGGCGTGGATTTTTAATATTTTGTAAATGTGAATGCATATTTGTTTTTCATTTCATAATTGTTTTTTTTAATAAATGCTACACTTAGGTAGTAGCGCTTTTTTCTCCTTTTTGTTTTTACTGGAGTTGGGCTATCATGAGAGCACAGATATAGAAATTGGTAAAGGAAAAATAGGCCAATAACATGCTGCCATTTATGTTATAAAATAAGAGGGAGGTGACATGAGGGTCACACGACAACACAGTAAATGGCTAGGAATTTTGATAACCCCCATCAGCTTTATGAAAATGGGACAGAGCCACTGAGGCACATGAAGCAAATTGAAGGCATGCCCAAAATATGAGTTTTTAGGAGCATGCTTTGATTGTGATTGGCTCACAGGGGAGGGAATACTGTGTATTACATAACAGTAATATGGTCCTCAAAATAAACTCTGCATTGTTTACATGCAGATGGCACCAAATCACTAATCTGGCAATACATATATTAAAGCGGCATTAAACGAAAAAGAAAATATATATTATATTGCAGCTAAAAAAATACAATAGAATCTTAGTTGTGTTGGCTGCATTCGTTTTCTTGTTTGGGCTGTCTTTCTTTTTTTTTCACCTGGTGAATCTGCCAGTAATGCCGCGTACACACGAGCGGACTTTCCGACGGACTAGGTCCGACGGTCTTTCCGACGGAATTTCGACGGAGTTCCGACAAACTTTTCGAATGAACGGACTTGGCCACACACAATCACACTAAATTCTGACGGATTCGAATGTGATGACGTATGACCGGACTAGAATAAGGAAGTTTGTAGCCAGTAGCCAATAGCTGCCCTTGCGTCGTTGTTTGTCCGTCGGACTAGCACACAGACGAGCGGATTTTTCGATAGAAACTGGGTTCCGGCGGAGTTCCGACGGGAAAATTTAAGACATGTTCTATTTCTAAAGTCTGTCGGATTTTTCGACTGCAAAAGTCCGATGGAGCCCACACACGATCGAATTGTCCGACAGATTCGTTCTGTCGGACCTTTGCTGTCGAAAAGTCCTCTCGTGTGTACGTGGCATAAGTCTATTGATTTTCAACAGAACAAGCTCTTCTGCAAATGTATTGGTTTGGGTGTTGAGACAAACTGTTTAAAGCCGACGAGTGCTTATAATGATCAGCTTATATTTTTTCATGTAAAACCTTTATCCCAAAACTGTTGCTGTAACTGCAGTGTGAGTTGGAGTTTGGTTTAAACTCAATTACGAGGAACAACTACAAGCGCTAAATTTATTATCACTGGAGAAAAGACGCTTGAGAGGAGATATGATAGCGATATACAAATACCTCAATGGTGATTCCAGCGCAGGTAGGAAACTTTTCAGTGAGTGTAAGGCTGCATTCACACCTGAGCGTAGCTTTTCAGGCAGAAAATCGCAGCGTTTTTTGCTACGTTTTTTAACGCGATTTGCTGCGTTTTTTGCCGCGATTTTTTGTGCAGAGCAAAAGGTCACCAATGTAAAAAGAAGAAAAAAGCCCAAATCTGCCCGATTCGAGCGACAAAAAAGGGTCCGGAACTTGTTTAAGCTTCAGGCGTTTTGGAGTGGAGATGTGAACCATCTCCATAGAGAATAATGTATTTTTTCCCCTCTAGCGTTTTGTAGCTTCAGACGATAAAACGCTCAGGTATGAATGCAGCCTAAGAGGACACAGGGCCACACGATGAGACTGGAATAGAAGCGGTTTAACCTTAAGCTGCATAGTTTTCACTGTCAGGGTGGTGAGGATGTGGAACTCTCTTTGACAATCGGTGGTGTCGGCAGGAAGTATTGATCGTTTTAAAAGACTCTTGGACGTGCATCTTAGCGAACACAATATACAGGGATATGGGAAATGATTATCTATTCTACACAAACACACATCCACACAGGTTGAACTGGATGGACTATTGTCTTTATTTAACCTTACCATCTGCTTTTCATTTAAGTACACGGTACAGCAAGCACAATTATATATTCTTTAAAAATGGAAGACGTAGTACAGGTTCACTTTAATGCCACGTACACACGATCGGAATTTCGGCCAGCAAAAGACCGATGAGAGCTTTTCATCGGAAAATGCGACCATCGGAATTGTATGCTCCATCGGAATTTTGCTGGCCGAATTTCCGCCAGCAAAAAATTGAGAGCATGTTCTCAATTTTTCCGACGGAAAAGGTTTCTATCGGAAATTCCGATTGTCTGTAGCAATTCCAACTCCTATGCATGCTTGTAAACAATTTGACGCATGCTCGGAAGCATTGAACTTCATTTTTTCTCGGCTCGTCATAGTGTTGTACGTCACCACATCACCGCGTACAAACCACGGTCGAAAGTTCAGAGTCGGTCGGAATTTAGTGTGACCGTGTGTAGGCAAGACAGTTTGAGCGGAATTCCATTGTAAAAACCATCGGAGCTTTTTCCGATGAGAATTCTGATCGTGTGTACGCGGCATTAGAAGTGAATTTTGATTGGTCGCTAAAGGCTACTCCACTATGTACTCATCATTACTCTTTGACTGTCTCATTAAACAAATGCGATATGTCCATCTAATGAAGCTCCTGTTCTACAATGTGCCTTTGGCAGGATGTTCCGTAGATTCCTCTTTTACTACTAGCAAGATTTCTCCTGTGTATTATTAACATATTAATGCTGTTTTGCTCATGTAGCATCTCACCCACCATTACCATCTGTTCACATTTATTTAACCCGATATCTTCCCCACGGGCCAGATTGATACAAATCAGGCGAGACGAAGATTAGGAATAAATAGGCAATTTAGAGTAAATACATATGATGCTTTAACCACAGCACAGCTAGGAATGGCCATCAATGATCAAACAGAGACATCAATCAAACATGATAATGTTGTATTTAAACTAAATCAAGGGCACAAGGCAACTCTATTTTGCGTCCTGACTTTCATCCTGTGCATTTGGCTGTCCCACTGGCTAAATTGCTATAGTTGTTGGTATTCCTATTTTTCGAATAGACCTGAATGTCACTAAAAGATACCAACCAATGTGTCCCCTAGCTTCAGAACCCTTCTAATGCCCCGTACACACGGTCGGAAATTCAGACGGAAAATGTCCGATCGGACCATGTTGTCAGAAAATCCGACCGTGTGTGGGCTCCATCAGACTTTTTCCATTGGAAATTCAGACGGAAAAAATTTGAGATCATTCCTACACTCACCTCTGATCATCCCTACACTCACATCTGATCATCCCTACACTCGGACGTGACGCCTCTGATCATCCCTACACTCACCTCTGATCATCCCTACACTCACCTCTGATCATCCCTACACTCACCTCTCATCATCCCTACACTCGGACGTGACGCCTCTGATCATCCCTACATTCGGACGTGACGCCTCTGATCATCCCTACACTCACCTCTGATTTTCCGACAACAAAATCCGATCGGACTTTTTCCGATCGCGTGTAGAGAATTCCGACGGACAAAGTGCCACGCATGCTCAGATCAAATTACGAGACCAAAGCTATTGGCTACTAGCCTCTACGTAGTTCCGTTGTACGCAACGAACGTCACCACGTTCGGAATGATCGGATTTTCCGACAATTTTGTCGGACCGTGTGTATGCAACACCAGTGTCGGACAAAATCTGTCAGAAAAAATCCGACAGATTTTATGGTTGGAATTTCCTACCGTGTGTACAGGGCATAACAGAGCCCTCTATAGCCCACAACAGACAATGACAGAGGGCTGAACAACAGAGAACCATGTATAATGAGGCTGCAGTCCTCCCTGGAAGCTTGGTGAGCATATTGCTAAGGTGGAAATAAAGTCCTGCTTTCAAATACTGCAAGCAGGCAGGCTTATTATTGCAGAAGAGACAATGGGGGTTATTTGCGAATGGCAAATCCATTTTGCACTACAAGTGCAAACTACAAGTGCAAAGTGCACTGAAAATGCATTTGGAAGTGCAGTCGCTGTAGACCTGAGGGGGACATGCAAGGAAAATAAAAAAACAGCATTTTAGCTTGCACATGACTGGATGATAAAATCAGCAGAGCTTCCCCTCATTTCAGATCTACCCCTTTAGATTTACAGCGACTGCACTTCCAACTGCACTTTCAGTGCAATTTCAAGTGCACTTTGCACTTGTAGTGCAAATTGGATTTGCCTCTCGTAAATAACCCCCAATGTCTCTTCTGCAAAAAAAAATAAACCTACCTCCCTGTTTGCAGTCTTCTATGGAATCAGGGTTGCCAACCTCCTGCAGCATTTTTTTACTGACAAAACATGGAAAATTTACTGATGGAGCACACTTTTTACTGGCGACCAGAAAAATTACAGAACTCCTATTGAAAACTAACAGTGAATATTTGAACAGTATAAACATGATATGAAAACACTGACAATACCTATAACAAAGTAATTTACTTGATTTACACTTACACATACACTGCACGAGATTATCAGCTCCTGATATTTACTGGCAATTGTAAAAAATCACAGATTTTTACAAACTGTCAGTAAATTTACTGGCAGTTGGCAACCCTGTATGGAATGTGCAATGAGCACAGCTCAGTTTACATTTTGGCACAGTGCTTATGTGCCCCGGGTGACTGCACTCCTGCGCATGCATTGGAGTGACGTCATCCAGGGCCAGCCAATGAAGATGGTCGCAATCCGGCACCCAGAAAAAGCCGGAAGGAGAGGTAAGTATTGCGGAGTTTTGCTTTGCTGTAATAGATTTAAAGTGTCACTAAACCCACATCATAAAAAACTATAAATAAATACTGAAAGGTTGTGAGTGTACCTCTGCGCTACAAAGTGAGAATAAAATAAAACCATAATAATATCTATGCAGTGATGAAAAGCGTTATGTTGGTGACTGTGTGAATGTTCATAAAATTATTGTAACAAACAATCTGCTGCATCCACCTGTTGTGTTCCCACAAACTGTAAGCAATGTAAGGTGTGTAAGTTGGTGTCGCACAGATTGTATCGTGTGAGTGTTTATCACAGATGTTTTACTCATTATTACAACAGAAAAATCAAGAAATAAATATGCAGATACAAATAAACATATATAGTGATTTACATAGTGCAGTCCATTGCTCTAGTGCAGCCATTCTCAACCAGGGTTCGGTGGAACTCTGGGGTTCCTCCAGAAGTCGCTAGGGGTTCCTTGAGCTGTGGCTGATGAACCCCCTATTTGATGATGCCTACAGAGTTCAAAGTTGAGCACCACTTAGCAAAGCCAGCATCATGACACCAAATATCTTTTTAGCTGTCTTCAAGGGTGGCATTCTAAACACCACTTTAAGGGGGACATTCTTCCTATTGACCACTAATATAAGGAGCATTGTCCTATTGAGCCATCATGATTTGGTTTTAGTAAGGGTTCCTTGAGACATGAGAATTATGTTTGGGGTTCCTCTAGGGTTAAAAGGTTGAGAAAGCCTTCTCTAGTGCATAAACAAATTATAATAAATAATAGTTCATTTTCCAACAGTGACATGTCAAATACAATCACTAATCTCCAGGTAAAGTACTGCATAAAAAAAACAGATTGGTGTGCTACCACCTCCTCATGCCAACTCTGTGCTCCTAGAATTCTCACCTTAAAAAGGCAATAAATAAGCCTTAAGATTGTAGTATAAAGATGGTGTGCGTCAATCTTGGATTTGTTCCAGATATTTCAGGAGTGTGCTGATCATTTTTGGTACTGGTCCCTTTAATGCCACGTACACGCGGTCGGAATTTCCAATGGAAATAGTCTGATGGGAGCTTTTCAATGGATTTTCCGACCGTGTGTATGCCCATCGGTCTTTTTCTGTTGGAATTTCCGACGGACTTTGGATTGAGAACCTGTTCTCAATTTTTCCGACGGAAAACCTTTCTATCGGATTTTCCGATCGTGTGTATGCAATTCTGACGCATGCTCGGGAACAATTCGACGCATGCTCGGAAGCATTAAACTTCCCTTTTATAGTGCTGTCGAACGTGTTTTATGCCGCCGTGTTACAGACCGTCGGAATTTGGTGTGACCGTGTGTAGGCAAGACAGTTTGAGAATTCCGACGGGAAAACCATCAGAGCTTTTTCTGACGAGAATTACGACCGTGTGTACGCGGCATAAGACTCCATCTCCCACGCTGTACGATCTGTCTGGGCTGCTCCTCTTTTTGGTGTCTCCTCCACCAGCATAGCTCCCACACCCTGTATTCATGGATAAAGAGGAGCAGCCCAGACAGATCGTACAGCGTGGGAGATGGAGTCTTAAAGGGACCAGTACCAAAAATTATCGGCACACTCCTGGAATATCTGGAACGAATCCAAGATTGACACACATCATCTTTATACTACAATCTTAAGGCTTATCTATTGCCTTTTTAAGGTGAGAGAGGAGAAGTATAGTTTTAGAGCTAGTCTGTTGGAACGACTCAATTTAGGCGTCACATCCCTTATTGCAAGAATAACATAGAAGGAGAGAAATTGGGACTTTTAAAGCGCACACATATACAAAATTTAGAAAAATAGAAAATATTTATTGAATTAAAAATACATATGTGAAAAAAGGGTAAAACACAGTACATCAGTAACAAATATCAACAGAAGTAAATTGTCTCTCTACATGTTTCGCCGTTCACGGCTTCTTCAGGAGATTCTGTTACAATAAACTCTGTATGTATAGACTGATCACTTAAAATTTTCGAAAATACAGTCATCAATAGTGGAGGAAGGGCAAACGGGGCCATTTGGGAGCATCATAGAGAAGGGTAATAGACTGGGAAGAACAGAAAGTCCATCGCAATAAATTTTGAGCCAGTCAAGATCTTGATAGCAACAGCAGCTTATATTTGCTCCATTTGCAAGCAAGGGAAAAAAAATAAACTTTTTGAATCAAAAAGATTCTCAAAGTATTCCAAAATTCCCTGGTAATTTCTGAAGCCCTAGGCAGCATGCCTCCTTCCATGGACCGAACCTGTTTTCACATACCGTATGTATTTTTAATTCAATAAATATTTTATATTTTTCTAAATTTTGTATATGTGTGCGCTTTAAAAGTCCCTATTTCTCTCCTTCTATGTTATTTTTTAAGGTGAGAGTTCTAGGAGCACAGAGTTGGCATGAGGAGGTGGTAGCACACCAATCTGTTTTTTATATGCAGCACTTTACCTGGAGATTAGTGATTGTATTTGACATGTCACTGTTGGAAAATGAACTATTATTATTATGAACTATTATTTATTATAATTTGTTTATGCATGTAAATCACTATATAAGTTTATTTGCATCTGCATATTTATTTCTTGATTTTTAAGCTATAGTAATGAGTAAAACATCAGTGATACACACTCACACAATATAATCTGCACAACATCAATTTATACACCTTAAATAAAGTATAAATGAGACAGCGCTACATAAATGAAAAACACAAAAATAAAACCAAATCAAAACGAATGTGCAATATGAGTGTTCAGAACAAAAGTCCAATAATATAAATTGATAATTTCTTCCGCTGACATGCGGGGAAATGTGAAGTGTTTCTTTGCTTCAAACCAGCTCCATGTGCATAGTGCTCCCGCCACCACATGCAATGCCCTTTTGGGAGGAGCGGCGTGCTGACGTCACCACAATACCACGCAGAACCCGGAAGTAACGGGCAGCTAATGTGAGCCGGCCGGCTAAACTATTTTTCTACACGCTTTTAACCAACTGCATTTCTGTAAGTGCAATTTTTTTCTTTTAAATAAATCGTCTCAAGTGATACACTATGGAGTTCTATTGTTTTATCTCTGCATGGTATCCGTTTGATCGTTGTTGAGATATCACGTCCTGCATCTAGAGCTAACCATCCTACAGCCCATTGGAACCCGTGGCTGGGAAATAAGCCGCAAGCCTGTGGGATCTCTCTAACAGGAGATCTTACACTCTGGTAAGAGTCAGTAATTCTTGATGGTGGAGGTGCTTCTTTTTTCTTACCAGGCCACTTATCTTCTTCTGGTGCTGTCTTGAGTGGTGTCACCTTAGAATTTGGAGTCCCCGTTTGTGCACTAATGTTGATGCATGCAGCCGACTTGGAAATGGCATACTTATAAGGACTTTATTTGCTATTAACTGTTTTTCCACTTTGGATTATTGCAAACCATTTGTTATTCATTTTTCTTATCATATCAAGGTGCATGTTTTTGTATCAATTTTTTGGCATATTCTATTATATACTAGTAGCTCAGTATTCTACTAGGTACATGTATACTTATTTGTTATAGCCTTTATCACTATAGGGTTAATTCTTACTATTTTTTGCAGCGCAGTCATTTTTTTCTATATCTATTGTTGTAGTGTGGGTATCTCACATTTATGATTGCAGCAGCTAGTTTCTTATATATTTTTTCATTTAATATCACTTATTGACACTATTCAATATTTAGTCACATGATTTTTGGACAGCGCAGTAATTCACACATTATTATTTTGCCTCAAATATTGCAGTATCCAAGGGATTAAAAAATGAACCTCTCCACCCCAGCTAATATACCACTCACATTTATTAAGAAAATTAAAAGTATTTATAATACATCAGAAAGGTCTCCCTCAGTTGTGACAAGGTTCCACCGCCAGGCTCGACCTCTACTAGTTTCACCACCTCACATGTGGCTTCATCTGGAGGAATTATTTGCTTTTCATTGTCTTAATAAATGTGAGTGGTATATTAGCTGGGGTGGAGAGGTTCATTTTTTAATCCCTCGGATACTGCACTATTGGAGGCACTTTCTGTTTTTTCCATGTATTATTGAAACTACCGGCAGCTAATGTGGATTACACTGGATTCAAGTCTGAAGTAGCACAATGGAAGGAACCCTTATCAGATATAGATCATTACTTGTTTATTGAGAGTCCAACAGAGGTTACCAAGGACAAGTGAGGATTTCCTGAAGGGAGAGTTGCACAGAGTGCAAGGCGTGTTTGACCCCTAGAAGGGTCTTGTAAGGAGCGAGCATTGCATGTGGTGGCGGGAGCACTATGCATATGGAGGTTGTTTAAAGCAAAGAAACACTTCACATTTCCCTGCATGTCTGCGGAAGAAATTATCACTTTATATTATTGGACTTTTGTTCTGAACACTTATATTGCACATTCGTTTTGATTTGGTTTTATTTTTGTGTGTTTTTAATTTATGCAGCGCTGTCTCATTTATACTTTATTTACTGTGGGAGCACATAAGTGACAGCAGCAGCAATTTTAGGTTAAAATATTTCCCTGCATAATAGCGTGCAACTATCTTGCTTTCAATTTACACACCTTACATATCAATAAATACTGTATTACATGCTGTTCATACTCACACAGTCACTATGAGATTTTTTTTCTGTATTCAGCAAAAAAAATGGGTGATACTGCTGTTCTCTATATCCACCTTCTGTCCATGTTCCCAATCCAGCTAGGAATTTTGCATCTGTGGTGGCAACTCTGCACATGCTCAGTTTTCAGTGAGTTTCAATTCTGAGCATTTTCTCCCTATCGCATCTGAGCAGCCCATGTGACTATAGAGTCACTTGTGTGGGTGTATACACAGTGGCAAATGACAGCCCACTCCCTCCCTCCTCCATTGCCACTAACCAGCTAAACACAATGAGGGTGGGATATTACATTTAGATTAATGGAGGCTTCACCTCCATCTTATTCTAAGACACAAGCTGCTGATGCATGACACAGAAATATGCTCACACCATGTTATTTCCACAAAATAATAAAAATTTGATTTCAAATATATATTTGTATGACAACTTAAAACTTTTAAGTTTAATAATATTATTTATTTTTACTCTGTATTTCAAAGGCTTTTTTTTTTAAATTTGGAACATGTGACCATCAGCAGAGGACTAGAAGCTCCCCCTGCTTGTGTTTCCCTGCAGACAGGCTGGGAAAGATCTGGGTCACAGCTGTATATTGATTAGGAAAAAAGTAGATTTTTTTAAACTAAAATAATTACAGTGCCATCATCCACATACAGTAACAAGGCACAATGTAAATTAAACAGTGTTTGTTTAGTATTACTTTAACGTTCAGGATAATACAGGCTCTCATTCATGGCATAATATTAAAGCTGAGTTTCTTTATTCCCCATAAAACTAGATGGTTAACTACACTAAGCCTGGATTCACACTATTCCTTGCATGCAGCATGCATAATAATGCACATATGTGATTGTGAAGGGATCCATATAGTTCCTATTAAAATGTAAACTGCAGCACATAGATATGAACCAGCCCTATAGGAAAGAATGGGTTTTTTGCTTGACATGCATTTGTTTTACTGCATGAAAATGGACAAGTGTCAATAGGCCCTAAACATCTGTTATCAAGCTTGTTGGACACCCCATTCCTAAACTATTGGCAATAATAATGGGTTCCCCCCCCCCACCCCACCCTGGGGGATGCCCAAAATACAGCCTCAACCCTACTAGTAGGGCTCTAACAGCTTCCACTCTTCCAGTAAGGCTTTCCACAAGATTTTGGAGTGTGTCTGTGGAGACTTGTACCTATTCAGCCACAAGTGCATTTGTGAGGTCAGGCATTGATGCTGAATGGGTAGACCTGTTTGGCAATCAGCATTAATATTCATCCCAAAGGTGTTTGGTAGGCTTGAGGTTAGAGCTTTGTGCAGGCCAAGTTCCTTCACACCAAACTCTTCAGGTAGTTGCTACAGTCATGCTGGAACAGAAGAGAGCCCTCCCTAAATTGTCTGAAGGTTGGAAATGTACACATTCTTAAATCCCAAGACCTGCATTGGACTTAATGATGCCAAGGGTCAGTCCACAGCTGGAGCATGGGATGGGGGTGGGGTAGTGGAAGATTGAGTAAGTAAAATGCTTTTATTCTCTCCTAGACCTAATTAGGCAGTTAACCCTTGCAGTGTGGACGCAGCCCCATTGCAAGGAGGAATTTTCAAGTTTCCCAAAGTCGGGCTTTAAAATGACTTTGTGCTGAATGCTATAGCATTAACAGTACCCTTCACTGGTAACACCTCAACTCAACAATTTGGAGGGTTTCTACAAAGAATCGGCCATATAGTGTATGTGGTGATTTAGCCTAATCCACTCTGTTTAGGTAACAAGTAGGGTTCCAAATGAGCTAGTATTTTACAGACCTAAAAGGTAAAATGTGACTTGCCGCCCACTTCAATAATAACAAAGATATCATATGGCCGGTATACCCTTAGTGGTAGATCAACTTTAAAGTTAACTTTCAGTCTACTCTCAGGAGAAGACAGACAGTTTACACCCTTTTTAGTTTACAATGGAGCTAGTGAAGGTAGCAGCCCTTCCTTGTTATTGCGCAAAGGGGTCTGTATCAGTTAGTTGGGTTTTATTTTTATGGATAACTCCTTTAAGCAATAGTTAAGACTTAAAAGTACTCAGGGGAGACAAGATTGATAAAAGCAAGGTGATATTTTATTGTGTAATTTCTAATACAATTGAAAAAAAAAAAAAACCTAAAGAAAATCCTGCAAAGCCATTAAAAAAGTATTAGCCAATCAAGGAAACCCCCATTTTACCTATTTAGACTGACATTCCCGGGTGGATTCCCTCTCTTTGGGTGTTCCAGGTGATATTGGCTTTTGTAATGCAGAGCCTCATGCAATTATAGCGCATGCTAGTGGAGCTGTTCGTTACTACAACAAGAGCCTAGAAAGTAAAAAGATTAATGGTCCTTCTGTTCCTTTAGATATACAAAAAATATGCAAAAAGAACGAAAAAAAAAAGGAAAAAGAAACAATGAACAGCATCTCACGGTTACAAACTATATTGTGCTATATAGTGGTATAAAAACATCTTGGTAAGAATGGCACTGAATCCGTTCTAGGTTCCTCACATTCCGGTATACAATAGAGGGCGCAGCTGGCCCACTGTGGGACCTGGTCTGGTGCCCAGGAGTGGCACCAATGAGGAAACCTCTGAACTCATTCCTCCTGTCTGCTTCCATCACGCAGTCCAAATGGTGGAGGACTCTTTGTGGCTCCAATAGGACGCTGAAGAAATCCCCCTGCACCAGACTCTGGGGCTTTGAATAACCCCTGGGCCACATGTACTTCCCCATTAATACTGGCAGAGTCCATAGTCCTGCTTATGACTCCTCTTCCCCTGTAGAGACGGTCAGTCGCATTGCTACTGGCACGTGGTCTGTAAGTCCAGCTAGTTGTGTGATAAAACTGTACTCTTCAACCTCCTAAGAGAAGAAAAAATAAACACATATGATTTATAAAGAAATCCCCCGGCCTTTAAAGTTCATCTTTCTCACATTTTTCTTATTCAAATTTTTTATTAAAGGTAAAAGAAAACAAGAAATCTTAACAGAATACAACTGAAAGACATTTTCCTCTGGATGAGGGGAGGGGTAATGGTAGAGTGGTGTTTCAATTAAGAGGTAGGGGCGTAGCCCTGTGCAACAAAACATACAGAAAATATCAGCAAATTAAGATAAAACAACATATGACTACACCACGCAGACCAGGTAAATGACATGCAGGGGATTATAATTAGGTGAGGTCTAGGAACCGTTCTGGTCTCTGTGAATCTTGGTTGATTATTGGTGACTCCTGATGATATGGGCCTGTAGGCATTCATTGATCTTGACTTAGGGAGATTGTGGTTCAGCAGAGATGCCTAGCTTCCACAAAATGCATATTGATGTCGGTTGGAGCTGAGAAGTTTACATCCAGGAGAGCAGAGAGGAGGTGAGAAGGGGGGAGTAGAGGAAGAGGAGGAAGGCCGATCAGAAAGAGAAGATGAGGGACAAAGAGAAGGAAAAAAAAAGGAGGGGGGGGTTCACAGGGAGGAGGGGAGTGGGAATGGGGATCTAGTCTCTATGGGTAAACAAAGTTGTCAGTATGGTTATTCAGGGTAGTAGTAGAGCGTTGTCAAAGTCAGGGGGAGGATAATGGTCGACCCAAGGTTTCCAAAGGCATTCAAATTTTTGGACCCTGTCTAGAAGAACTGCTTCTATTTTGTCATGAATCATGGCTCTGGTAACTCTATGTTTGTTTCCAGGACTGTGAGTCGTGGGGTTTTCCAGGCCTTTGCAATGGTTTGCTTTACAGCGGTTGTTATCTGTAAGAGTAACCTGAACTGAAGATAGGTTATATCGGGAGGTTTCTTATTAAGTAGGGCTATGGTTGGGTTGGGGGCTATGGTGTTACTAGTAAGGGTGGAAAGGATATGAAAGATGTCTATCCAATATGATTGAACTAGTGGACAACTGCACCAGTTATGTAGGTGTGTGCCTTCGTCTGGACATCCTCGGAAACAAGCAGGGGAATATGACGGTAGATATTTGGTAATCCGGGAGAGGACCAGGTACCAGCGCAACATTACTTTGTAATTCGTTTCAGAGGCTACAACATTCTGCAAAGCCGATTTTGGGGAGGTCCAAATATTGGACCAGTCAGTGGTGTCCAGTTGGAGTCCCAAATCGGATTAGCATTTTTTAACTTAGTGCAGGGATGTGTGTGGTGGTGGGTCTAATAATTGTGAGTAGAAAGAGGAGATTAGGCCCTGTGCATGAGGGTCTTTTTTGCAGATATGTTCAAAGCTGCTCAGGTCGGGTAGAGAGGAGTCTGTACGTAAGCATGAGGAGAAAAAGTGTTTAAGTTGAAGGTAGCGGAAGATTTCAGAATTGGGAATTCTGTGTGTTTCACAAAGATTGGGAAATGTTTTAAATGTGTCGGAAGTTGTGAATTCGTGAGCCCGGATTAGGTTGGCTGCAGACCATTGGTTAAATGAAGTGGGGGACGTCCACGCCGCATAAAAGGTGGGGTTCCACAAATAGGATAGAAGAGGATTATGGGGAGATTCAAATTTAAATTTGGTTTTAAGATTATCCCATATTCGCAGGGAGTGACAGGTGACTGGGTTCCTCTTGCGGTCGTTAGGGCAAAGCCACATTAAGTTGGCCACGGAAAGGGGATCACACTGTACCGATTCCACTGCTACCCAGAGAGGTGTTTCGTGAGAGGCGTGATATTTTGGAAGAAAGGCCATTTGGGCGTGGGAGACCAAGGCCACCTTGCAGTTTGTGTAAATACATAGTTGATCTCGCCACACGAGGTCTGGTCTTACCCCAGACGTAGGCGAGGACTCTGCGTTGTAGTATTCGGAGGAAGTGAGATGGCACTTGGATTGGTAAAACTCTGAACAAATCTAACATTTTAGGGAGGATTGCCATTTTAGCCACTGTGAGACGTCCCAGCCACGCCAGGGGCAAGGCAGCCCAGGAAAAGATGAGATTAGATAAATGGGTCAATATGGGTGGGTAGTATAGGGAAGCAGGGTCAGCAGTAAGTTTAATGCCCAGCTATGAAATATATTGGGGCGACCAAGAAAAAGGGAGGGTCTGCTTAAGTTGTAAAAGCATTGGCTGGGGTAGTAAAATGTTACAGGCTCTAGATTTCTGCGGGTTCACAACTAGTCCTGAAATTGCTGCCAATCGTTCCAAGATTGAGAGGAGGGTGGAAGTGGATGTCAGTGTGGAGGAGAGAAAGAGGAGGATGTCATCCGCAAACAGGTAGAGTTTATGGTGGATGCCACCCATTTCCAGACCCTTGATGTCCGGGTTAGAACGGATAAGGTGGGCTAGGGGTTCAATGGCAAGGGCAAAAAGAAGCAGGGACAGGGGGCAGCCCTGCCTTGTTCTGCGACACACTGGAAATGGATCTGATTTGTAGCCTGCATATTTGAGGTATGCTGAGGGGGAGGTATATAGGGAGGAGACCCAGCGGAGAAAATGTGGTCCAAAACCCTATCTTTGTAGTATAAATTGGAGATATGGCCAGGAGAGGGAATCAAAAGCCTTTTTGATATCCAAAGATACTAAGCATGCAGGGATATGATGTGAACGTGCCGGGTGTGTTAGCAGAACTGCCCTACGAACATTGTCTCTGGCTTGTCTCAGAGGGATAAACCCAGCTTGATCTTTATGGATTAGAGAGCCTATAATCAGATTTAAGCGGGTGGAGATGATTTTTGCAATAAGTTTGAGGTCTATGTTTAGTAAGGAAATGGATCGATAGTTGGCCCAGGAGGGGTTATCTGTTTGAGGTTTTAGAAGCATGGAGACAATGGTCGTGAGAGAGTCAGCACGAAAAGAGTGTCCTTTTGGAATAGAGTTGAAGGCTCTAGTCAGGAGGGGTGTGAGTAAGTCGGCATAGTGTTTATAATATGAAGCCGTGAAACCATTGGGGCCCGGGCGCTTGTTTTTTTTTTCAACATGTTAATGGCATTAAGGACTTCCAGTTCAGAGATCGGTTGGTCTAGATTGGCCGGCTAAGAGGCCCTCAGGGAAGGGAGAGTGAGGGTAAAAAAGAGTGTTGAGGCTCGAGCTTCATCAAACGAACTATCAGCCAAGTAGAGTTTGGCCAAGTGCTTTTGGGAAGACAGACTGGATCTTTATAGGGTCTCTGGAGTAGGCGTCTCTCCCGACCTTCAGTTTGATTGGTTTGTAGGCACAGTCCATTCCATGAAGGTATAGTGCAAGGAAGGTATCTGGTTTGTTAGCTTTTGCATAATAATAATGCCTGGATCAGCGTAAAGCGTTTTTTTTGGTTGAATCAGTCAGGAAAAGATCCAACTCCAGTCTGGCCCTCTCCAAGGCCTGCCTGTGTGCAAGTGTGGGGTTGTTTTGAAAGGAGGTATGAGATTGGTGGAAAGTGGTTTCTAGTTTTTGGTGTAGGGTTCGGCATTCCCTCTTGAGATGGGTGGCTAATCTAATACAAGTGCAACGGATAACAGGTTTGTGGGCTTCCCAGATGGTTAAGGGGGAGACGTCATCTGTGACATTATGGGTTATGTAGTCCTTGAGAGTCCTTGAGATTTCCAGCGAGTAGGGGTGGGGGGGGGGGTCGATGGTTAGATCCAAGGTCACCTGGGTGAGGTCTAGAGGAGAGTGGGATATCGGTTGGGGTAAGGGTCTCTGAGAGATCATGGGTCCCGTGATAACTTTCAAACAGACCAGGGAACATGTATAAAGAAGAAACCTAACAGTGAAGATGAATTCTGAGACCTAGTGGTAGGTTTTGTCAGCATATAAACAAGTAAACATAGCAGAATAGTCTGTAGGAGGGTGTCTCAGATACCCAGCAACAGGCAGTCAAATGCCTTGGGATGGTAAGATGAATCTGCTGCGCTTGGTTGAACCAGATGAAGATGCGGAGGCCTTCTGCGGAGATTGCGAGGCTGAGCGACGTCGCTGGCTTTGAGAGACCGAAGGTGATGGAGGTGGGGCCAGATGTAGATCTTGCAGGAGGGAGTGAAGATCCTCCGATGTCTTGCAGGAATGTTTACGGCCTTGATAGGTGAATCGAAGGGAGAAGGGAAATCCCCAAGTGTAGGTGATATGATGTTGCTGCAGGATTTGCAATTGAGGCGTGAGTTCTCTTCGCTTAGCGATGGTCGTCTGGGAGAGGTCAGCGAATAACTGATAGTCATAGCCTTGAAATGAGAGGGACTCTTGTTGACAAGTTGTTCCTTCGTGCAGTAGAAATGCATTTTGCGACTATTTTGCGTGGAGGCCCTTCCAGCTTGCGTGGAGCTAGAGCTCTATGCCCCCGATCCATTTCAAGGTGTTCAATAGGAATGGATGGGAATAGCTCCTGGAATAGGGCAGTGATCGAGGATTGGAGATCTAGCACAGTTTCAGGGATCCCATTGATCCTTATATTGGAGCGTCTGGTTTTCCTCATGTAGAGCTTTTATCTCCTCTGTATGATTGCTAAAGAGTCTACCTTCTGCTCCAGGTCAGATGTACATTGGCCTAGTTCCCTGATTTCTCTGGAGAGGTGTTCTGTAATCTGGTCTGAGGTCTGCTTCAGGGCATGCTGTAGCATTCGCTCAAACTGCTTCTGCATGTCTGGCTTCTCTGGGTAGGAATGTGAGAAAGTTGGGTGTCAGAGAAGACTGCGTCTGACTCACCCTCTCCTCTGCTGGTAGGCAGCTTCAGTCTGGGTGGCCATGGGGAAGCAGCCCACGCCAGGGCCTCTTGGATGTTTCTGGACTTGGTTTTGTTGTTGTGGGATCCTCCGGTGACCATGTCAGCTATGCACGGGTCCTATTGGAGGCTGAGTGTAGCATCTGTGGAGCGTGGCCTGGCTACTGGATTATGCGGCTTTGTGTCTCTCCTCGGAGCGGAGCTCTAGGCGGACATGTCCAACCAGGAAGACTCTGCGCATGCGCCCCACTTTCTCACATTTTTCAACTGTTAAAGTATAAATATGGCTCCTTCTTAAAGCTAAACTCCAGCTTTTGCTACATTTTACAAACAAACTATATCCCTCACTAACATGTGAGGCCACTGGATGTGCGGTATAAACTGTATGTATCAGAGGCTCCATACAGCATACCGCACTGTGTTCTGGATTCAAGCCGAGACTTCTTGTCTCGGAACAAAATGCGGTGCTCAGCCAATCAGAGAAAGCAATGCATTCTAGCATGGAATATTATTATTATTAAACAGGTTTTATATAGCGCCAACAGTTTGCGCAGCGATTTACAACATGAGGGCGGACATTACAGTTACATTGCAATTTGGTACAAGAGGAATCAGAGGGCCCTGCTCGTTGGAATACAAAGCTTCCTGTGATTGGCTGAGTCAGAGAGGCGGGCTGATGCTCAGCCAATCAGAGGAAGTTTTGTATTCATTGCTAGAATACATTGCTTTCTCTGATTGAAGGGAGATGAGGGAGCCAAAGCCACCACATCACTTAGGACCTCATTCTGCCTTAATCCGTTTCCGCTTCTGGCCTCTGAAGTTTTCAAGTTTTACTGGTTGCTATAAGTGATCTATACATAATAGGGCCCCTGTATGTACAGAACAAGAACTTTAACCTGCTCATATGTGGAGGGCAGAGAAAAGGAGGAACAGCACAGGGAAATTTGAAGAACAATATTTTCATGTCTATTCAGCTCACAAAACACTTGGATCATTTGTATATAAAATGTTTTGTGATTAATTTCAAATGATCTATACTTAAGGATCATATATTTTAATATAATAACCCATAGAAAACAGCTTATTTATGGGCCATTTGGAGACTGAGTCACATAGCACCATCTTTCTGCCCTACAGGTTTTTGACACAGGACATTTCTACCCCTTACAGACACTTAAAGTGTATATAAATCCTTTTTTTTATTGGCAGGTGAGGTTTAAAACCCAGACCAGCTTTTTATTGCCATTTATGTCCCAATTTGGGAAATGTAGCTTCTCTGTTTGTCCTGGTGGCTGTTATTAGGTCAGAAAATTACAGAAAATACAAATTTTAAGAGTTGTCACCAGAGCAAGAGGTGAGGGTACGTTTTACTTAAAACCAACAACACATATTCATTAAAATACTGAAAGCCAACAATTCTCCTATAAGCACAGTTAATGATTTGGTTCCTACAGAGGTAAACACCTCTTTACCACCCAATTATACCTTGTTATCTATGCACTGTCCATGTGTTCTAGAAAAACAATGTAAATCGTATGTGGACCAAACAAGCTGTATAAAAACAAATTAATGAATGTATATAGCCATCGGTGATATTAGATCACTAACCATTTTCCACTCCATATTGAGTCCCTCTTCAGAAAATAACATATAATCAATCCTTCGCCCGCTACCCTTCAATGGAACCTTCCTTCCCTTCTGGTTGGGGCAGTGGTTCTTGCTGGTGGGATATACCAGATATTCCTTCCGACCCTCCTCGTTTTCCAGGACCCTGGAAGGCAGACAAATTTAGTATGCCCCCAAGATTGACATACAAATAACAGATCATTTTATCTGATATGAAGACACACAGTTAAATACTAAAGATGGTATACATTAGCAATTCTGGTGGCTTGTGAAATTACCCACAGGTGTTAACTTACAATCCTCTCCTCTGTCAGTGAAGATGCTAATTCATGCATTTTCCCATGCTGTAACAATTTCCTTTGTCATGAAAAATGGAATGAGCATTGCGGAGGAGACAGTAGATTTATAAAATGCCACCTTAACAAGGCGAGACTATTGAAGTACTACCATGTTTGGCTACCATGGAGGAGATTAAGGATGTAGTGCGGAACGTCATTCATGTGAGCTTGGATCCGAATTGCACTCCAGTGAAAGTATGGGGGGGGGGGGGGGGGGGGGGGATAAGACTTGCTATTAATTATAAGAGTTTTAACAGAAAGATGTGTGGTTACCCAGACAGGCTTAAACATTCACCTGTGTGGTATATTCATGGAAATACAAAATTATTTCTCATTGATTACTTCACAATCTGCTGTTGTGTCTTTTTGTATCTGAAACCGCCATCTATAGCAGTGTATTAGATGACCACAGATAACACTTATATATGACATCACAGGCCTCACCCCCTTCACATCAAAACATCAAAGTCCCTCCTATATGTCATTGTCCCCCTTCACAGCATTGTCCTTAGCTCCCCTTCACCTTCACACCAGTGTCCCAAACCCCACTTCACATAACATCTCCCCTTCACAACAGTGTCCCCAGCCTCTATCAGAACTGCCATGCATCCTGCCCTCCACCCTGTTGTGAGAATGACAGCAGCTGCAGCTGGGGGGATGAACAGACAGAGAGATCTACAGGATGGCCAGACAAAAGAGAGACTAGGCTCCTAAGTGTCACAACCTCTGTGGTCTGGATGGGACCGTCATTCGGTCCGGATACGTACCGCGGTTAGCCATTTACAAATGTCTGGTTTATAGGATCCATTTACATTTAAACTTACAGACTTAAAAATACTAATGTAAAATGCTATGGAGAATTTGGAGGTGAAAGAAATAGACCCAACTTGCTGGAATAAAAAGGCATTTGGCTCTTAGGATGGTTAAATTTGAAAACCAGGGAGGGAAATTTCTGGGGACATTTCTGGTTCAGTATATTTTTTTTAATAAAGCTTTAAGACAGAATAAAAAAACATGTGCAAGTATAATGCTGCGTACACACGACCAGACTTTTCGACAGCAAAGTTCAGACGGAATGAATCCGTCTGACAATTCGATCGTGTGTGGGCTCTATGCTGTCCAAAAATCTGATGGACTTTAGAAATGGAACATGTTTCAAATTTTTCTGCCGGACCCAGTTCCTATCGAGAAATACGTTCGTGTGTATGCTAGTCCGACGGACAAAAGCCAGCGCTAGGGCAGCTATTGGCTACTGGCTATGAACTTCCTTATTCTAGTCCAGTCGTACGTCATCACGGTCGAATCCGTCGGACTTTGGTGTGATTGTGTGTGGCCAAGCCCGTTCATTTGGAAAGTCAGTCGGAACTCCGTTGAAAGTCCGTTGGGAAGACCGTCGGACCTAGTCCGTCGAAAAGTCTGGTCGTGTGTACGCGGCATAAAGATTCTTCAGGAGAGAAAATGGCATGTCCTGGGACTGTCCCTTCCAATCAGGGACATCTGGCAGCTATTGTTTTAAATAATATGGTCTACTGCAAAAGCAACCCCCCTCCCAACCCCAAAACATTTGCAATACATGAACATTTTTCTATGATTTACAAGTTAAAAATGCTGCAAGTACAGAAAAATCCCTGTTAACCCTGCCAGGAATCCAATGAGTTTGTAAATTCCTGTTGTGGGCTGACAACATTGCCCGTGCTGCCCTAAAATCCCCAGCAGCGTTGTCAGCTTCTGGACTACACTATTCTGCCTAAACCTGGAAAATCTTTGTCCATCTCTATATGCGTACATTATATTCTTTCACAGGAAAGCAAAGCTGCTGCCTTGACTCCCAAGATCCTGTCCAAATACTGTGTGTGGGGAAATGGTTCTTGGGAGATGTAGTTCTGAGGGGGGGGGGGGGGGGGATCTCTACATCAATTGGAACTAACCAAGGGCACCAAGCTGATCCCTCCTCCCAGTTACCAGAAATAATAAAAGCTGTTTCTTAGTACAAGAACAAGGTAAAGGAAACAATAAGTGCTTAGACACGATGTAAAGGGGGATAGGGAGGTTTTAGGTCATGCCTGGAGATCAGCTTTAAATAAAGGATTTGATTGGGAGACGGCTAAAGAGTTGGTGCATCTGAAGACATGTTTGAGACTACGAGAGCCCCCAATAGCTACTCACTTTTACTACACACACTCACCAACACACTCATCTATACAACCATGACATTGCCTCTTTGCTAGGGTGACCAGACATCCCCGATTTCCGGGGACAGTCTCCGGATTGAGGACACTGTCCCCGAACCAAGCCTGTCCCTGGTTTTGTCCCCGGATTGGATTTGAACAGGGGCTGGGGCAATTTCAAAGACAGTCAGTGCAGGATAAAAAAAAAATCTGAATTACACCCCCCCGCTCTGCCGCTCCTACTAGCTTAGGGGGTGGGGTGTATTTTTTTCATTATCTGTGCCCCTTTCTGATGATGTGCTGGTCAAAGCGGAGAGAATATTTCTTTAGTTTCGGGTACATGCCCGTTCCGCTCCTGCTCACATGTTCTTCTGCCTTGGCTCAAGTCCCGGCCAGCTACCTGCCCATCTCCTTGCATTCCCTGATGGAGTGATCTTCCTCCGCTCCCCACCCAGTAGTAGCCGGGGCCCGGAGAGTAACGCTGGCCATACACCTTTAGATTATCTATGGTTAGATGGAAAAAGTGCAACAGATTTCTCCATGTACGCTAAACTGTGGATGGAGGAATCTCCCACTTTTTCCATCTGACCATAGAAAATCTGCAGATAATCTAAAGGTGTAGGGCCAGTCTTATGCCCCGTACACACGGTCGGATTGTCCGACGGAAAATGTCCTATCGGACAATGTTGTCTGAAATTCCGACCGTGTGTAGGCTCCATCGGACTTTTTCCGTCGGATTTTTCGATGGACAAAGTTTTATCTCCTGCTCTCAAATTTTCTGACAACAAAGTCCTATCGGACTTTTTCCGATCGTGTGTAGCGAATTCCGACGGACAAAGTGCCACGCATGCTCAGATCACATTACAAGACCAAAGCTATTGGCTACTAGCCTCTACGTAGTCCCGTCGTAGGCAACAAACGTCACCACGTTCAGATTGATCGGATTTTCCGACAACTTTGTCCGACCGTGTGTATGCAACACCAGTGTCGGACAAAATCCGTTGGAAAAAATCTGATGGATTTTGTGGTCGGATTTTCCGACCGTATGTACGGGGCATAAGACTTGACAGGCTGTGAGGCGGGCGGCGATGGGCAGAGAGTCGCTAATTGCCGCCATTACTAGTAAAAAAAATATGTCCCCGGATTTCATTTTAAAAATCTGGTCACCTTACTCTTTGCGATTATATGAAAGTCACTCACTTCTGCAGATTGTCCGGGGTGCACACCTCCTCATCATACAGGCCTTCTGGGTCCAGAAGCGTTCCTGAAAAGCATACACAAACATTAAAGCAATTGAATGTAATCTGAAGCTATTGTGTTTGTCTGGTGCTCACAGGCGGCTTGCTGTAACCTGCTCTATAATCACTGCATACTTAATGGCACTTCAAATTTCCAGACAGCCAAGCTCAAAAAGTGGCCAAACAAAAAATCCCCCGCCATTCAGACATCGCCGGACATGGAAGGAATGCCAAGATTGTGCTTTTAACGACACATTTACTCCAATAGATACGGTGTACTTGAGTTTCCTAAAAGGAAATATATAGATGTATGGGCCCATACCAATTAATAATATACTGTTATTCTTAACCCCTTAATGGTGTGGCATTTTAAGTGGGCTTTTAGTACCCGACACTGCTTCTATATTATGTGACCACTGTTATTGGCTCTAACAATGGTCACATGATCACGATGGCTCCCGTCACAAGCAATGACGGAGAGCTCTTGGTGACAGCCTGGTCAGTAAGATGCGAGAATACTTTCAGCACACAACCTCAGGCCGCCATGGACGTAAATGTGAGGTGGCTGGGCATTAAATCCCACTTTTCTTGCCACAGATTATACGATTTGCGCGGTCAGAGGTTTAAAGGAAATGTACAATCTTTTCATTGTTTTATTAGATATACATGTAAAACAAGCCAGCATGATGTAAATATTGTTAGCAATATAAATATAAAAGTAAATATTAGCAATATATTTTAATGTTCTGGGATGTAAAGGATGTAAAGACATGGATGCCATTTCAAAATTGCTGTATTTATCGGCGTATAACACACACTTTTTCCCCCTGAAAATAGTGTACCTCGGAGGGGAAGGAGGGGGATGAGTGCCGCTGAGCGCCGCCGGAATTCACAGAGCCATCATCTCCTGTATAATCGTATCTCACTCGGCTCTGCCATCACACACACAGTCCCGCCTCCGCCAACGGCATTTAACCAGTGTTCTGTCAATCACAGGAGCTGGTCCAATGGCGACGCCGGAGATGGGACTGTGTATGTGACTGCTGACTGAGAGCAGAGATGACAGCTCAGTGATTTCCTGCATGAGAGATGGTGAGGCTGCAGATGGGCATAAGGCTGCATTGATGGGAGATGGGTGCAGATCAGGCTGCAGATGGGCGCATATCAGTTTTCATTAAGGCTGCAGATGGGCACATATCAGGCTGCAGATGGGCACAGATCTGTCTGCATTGAGGCTGCAAATGGGCACAGATCAGGCTGCATTGAGGCATCATATAGGCACAGATCAGGCTGCATTGAGGCTGCAGATGGGCACATATCAGGCTGCATTAAGGCTGCAGTTGGGCACATATCAGGCTGCATTAAGGCTGCAGATGGGCACATATCAGGCTGCATTAAGGCTGCAGATGGGCACAGATCAGACTGCATTGAGGCTGCAGATGGGCACAGATCAGGCTGCATTGAGGCTGCAGATGGGCACAGATCAGGCTGCATTAAGGCTGCAGATGGGCACAGATCCGGCTGTATTGAGGCTGCAGATGAGCACTAATTAGGCTGCATTGATGGGCACTGATGGGCACTGACCATTATTTTTCTTCAAAGTGGTTTATTTTGAAAAAAAAAAAAAAGTTTTTTTCCTGAAACTGTCCTCTTAAATTAAAGGTGTGTGTTATACGCCGATAAATATCCTTTTTTTTTTTTTTTTTTTGGTGTGTTTTTTTTTTTTTTTCTTCCTTTTTTTTTTTTTTTTTGGTGCTCATCGGCCTCTTATTTTGACACTCACCTAAAAACGTACTAGGCTTGTGCTGTAAGACCATAAGGCTTCCAAAAATACTAAAATAAGAGCTCAGAATGAGAGCTCACTAAAAATTCACTGCATTCTCCCTCTAAAAACCCCAATTTATCAGTCAATTCCTTATACCAATAATTTTAGTATATTAGTGAAGAAACATGACTTGCTGGGGATACTGTCAGGAACAGAAAGCATTTCATGCAGCTACCCTGCAAGAGTGCACCCTAAGGGCTTGTCCACACTTATCTGCAGACAAAACTGCTGCCTGCACAGCGATTTGATCTGCAGATCAGTGCAGCAGGGGGCGCTGGGATGGACGGGAAGGGACCCGGAATACTGCTGTTGCAGGAAACACATCTTACTCCCGATACAGTTTTTCAGTTATCTAGTCGCAAGTTCTCGGCCCAATACCACTCATTTCACTCCTCTTATTCAAGGGGTGTGAGTATCTTGGTTGGGAGAGGAGTACCTTTTTCTTGTAATGCAATCTCCATTGACGAACAGGGGCGCTATATATTCCTGTCCTGTCTGATTGGTAGTCAGCCCTACATTATAGCAAATATCTATATACCTCCCCCTTTTAAGCTTGAGGTTCTGTATAAACTACTTGAGTTTGCTTTGGATAAACCAGGCATTCCAATGATAGCCCTAGGGGATTACAATGAGGTATTGGATACGGGACTAGACAGATTCCCTGTACCCACCAGACCCAGGGCGGGAGAGGGGAACCGCCTGTCACGTTTTTTGAGGGAAATAGGGCTAAGCGATATATGGCGTACGCGGAACCCATACAATAGGCAGTACTCCTGTTTTTCAGATTCCTACCGTACCCTCTCTAGAATTGATATGGCCCTGGGGAACGACGAGGTGAATTTGTTGGTGAGAGATGTAGAGTATGGCCTGAGAGGGGTCTCCGATCACTCCCCGCTGACGCTCAACATAAGTACTGGGGGTAGAGCTAGCCATAGGGAATGGACGATCAATCCCTGTTGGCTTGAATTGATTGACAATCCCTGCGATCTGACCACTAGCATAAGGGAGTTCTTACAAATAAATGCGGGTTCAGCGTCGCCCGGGGTGATTTGGGACTCCTTAAAAGCCTATACAAGAGGACTGTTAATCCAGAAGATGGCAGCAATTAAGCGGCGGTCGAGAGAGCAAGAAAGGGAAGCTAGTAGCGAGGTAACCCTAGCAGAACGTCGCTATGTAGAAAACCCGACCCCAATTAGCATGGGGGAATGGCTTAACAAACAACAAACCTATAAAATGCTACTTATCAAGAAAATGGAGAATAGGCGAATTTTCCAGCGGCAATATTATTTTGGCGAGGGCGAGAGGGTAGGCCATACCCTCTCTCTCCTGGTCAAAACCAACAGCTCCTCCTCAACAATTCCAGCAATCAGGGGGGCAAACGGAGATTTGGTTACCGACCCATTGGAGATAACGAATCCTCTAGAAAAGGGAGCGAGATAGCAGTATCTGAGTTTTTGCAGCAGATAACATTCCCAAACCTATCGGACAATGACAAAACGGAACTGGAGGCGCCAGTAACTATTGAGGAATTGAGATTTGCAGTGGCAGCAATGCCCAATCAAAAATCCCCGGGCCCCGACGGGCTGCCAATAGAGCTCTACAAGCGGTATGGCGAGGTATTGTTGCCTGAATTGTTGGAAACTTTGAGACGGGCGTTGGATGGGGGCAGATTGCCCTCCTCGATGCTCGAGGCCAATATTATTCTGATACTTAAAGAGGGGAAGGACCAGCAGGAAGTTACCTCGTATCGCCCAATATCGCTGCTATGCTCCGATATTAAGATCCTGGCGAAGGTCTTGGCGATTCGACTAAACAAATGCATACACAAGCTAGTCCACCCGGACCAGTCAGGTTTCATTCCAGGCAGGTCAACTAGCACCAATATTAGAAGAGTCTTCCTTAACATGCAAACTCCAACGGACAATACAAGTCCTAAGGCCATTCTGGCCTTGGACGCTGTTAAAGCATTTGACAGCCTGGAATGGGACTATTTATGGCTGGTCCTGGAGCGATTTGGTTTCGGGCCTACTTTCATTAAATGGATCAAACTTTTATACAACGAGCCTAGAGCTAAAGTTAGAGTGGGCGGGGACTACTCCGAGGTGTTCCAGTTGGAAAGGGGGACGAGGCAGGGATGCCCCCTGTCTCCCCTCCTTTTTGTACTGGCAATGGAACCCCTGGCGATCCTGACAAGAATGCGTCCGGATCTCCAGGGATTCCGGCGCCAGTCCGGGGAGGAAAGAATCGCATTATTTGCCGACGACGTTTTATTTTTTATCGGCGATATCAACCTTTCACTCGAGGTAGTGATGCGCATGATGGAGGAATTTCTGCAACATTCCGGCTTAGCCATCAATTGGAGCAAGTCAGCCCTGCTACCGTTGGCTCGGTGCGGCGAACAGACTCCCATTATAACCCCTGCCCTGGACGTGGTGACCAAGCTTAAATACTTGGGGGTGTGGATTTCTAGCGACACAAACCATTACATCAGTGATAATCTAGCCCCGCTATTGATTAAACTAAAACAAAAGGCGGAGATATGGAGTCGCCTCCCCCTATCTATAGCAGGGCGTTGCAACTTAATTAAGATGATCTGGCTCCCGCAAATTCTTTATATTCTCCATAACTCTCCAGCCTGGATTAGCCAGAAATGGTTTAAGAAGATTGAATCCCTGTTTAGGGACTTAATCTGGAAAAAGGGTCAAGCCCGGATTGGTCTACAAACATTGCAGCTCCCTGTTGGGAGGGGGGGGACGGCGACTCCCCACCCGCGGCTATACTTTTTGTCGGCTCAACTCCAGCAAATGGCAAATGGCGGGCTCCTGGCAAGTGGGTGCGGTGGCAATAGAATGGCGATACTAGGCGCTCCCCATAATTCATTAATTGAGGCATTGGAGGCAGACTCGTTCACCCATAGGTGTCCGACGAGCGATTTGATGACCAGAGTATGGAAGGCAGTAAAATCAATAATGGGATACAATGGGTTGAACGAGTACACCCCGCTATGGTACAATAAGAATCTAGGGGAAATAAAGGGCATAGAGAGACCCCCAGAGTGGGAAAGGCAGGGTATTAGCCGGTTAATTCAGCTATACGAGGGAAACCACTTGAAATCATTCGAGGACCTGAGACGACAATTCAATATCCCAAATAGGTCTTTTTACAAATACCTGCAGGTCAGACACGGTATCCAGGCTCAGTTTAGATCCTCGACTATTAACTGGGTCAAGACCCCCCTATTTCAGGAAATAACGAAACCGAGATTAATGAGGGGCCTGATTTCCAGGATATATGATACCCTGGGAAACAGAGCCATGAGTACTAAGGGTCCTGATAGTAGCAGAAAGGGATGGGAAAAAGACTTGGGACCAATTACTTCGGAACAATGGGATCGGGTCCTCATACAGGGTGGCCTGGTATCAATATCCCCCTCGCAAAGGGTTTCCCACCTGTTTTTAATTTACCGAGCCTATTATACCCCCCAAAAACTGTTTAAATTTGGTAGAAAGCCCAGAGACGAATGCCCAAGATGCAAGGCCCCAGGCGATCTTCTACATATGGTATGGAAGTGCCCAAAGCTATTCAGGTACTGGGTAGAAGTAGTGGATAGCTTGAATAGAATCTTTGGGACCACTCTGGAACCAGAGGCTAGGACCTGCCTTCTGGGAATCTTTGAGGATGGCAGTGCATCACTCCCCACCAAAGTCGCATTGCTGAGATGCCTGTATCAGGCAAGGCGCCTAATCGCGTTGAACTGGCAAGCCAGGACGCCTCCTTCCTCGGCGAACTGGACTGAGGCGATTAACTCTATGATATGGTGCGAGAGGGCAATGTTTATTCGGCAGAATAACCTTGAGAAATTTGCCCGTATATGGAGCCCCTGGCTGTGTGAGCTGGGCTGTATGCCAAGGGTGGGTGGCGACGGGGGGGATAGATCTTCCCCCCCGGCGCCCCCACACCCATAAATTCCTTAAGGATCACCATGGCTATCCTGACCATGGAGCGGGCCCGGGGGCCCCCTCCTTCCCTCGGCGCGCGCGCCCATCCTGCCGACTTTTCGAACCTGGGAACCAGTAGTGTGTGTACAGGGGGGGGGGGATCATGGGGGGGGACAAGTGAGGGGAGGTCTTGATTAGGTAACACGAAGTGATTTTTTTTTGTATTAAACCTGTATTATTATTATTAATTATTTACCACTGCTTTTTTTTATGGATCATGCGTGTTTCAACGTTTGCTTGTAAATGTTTTACAAATTAAAATAAAAATAAAAATTAAGAGTTAAAAAAAAAATTAGGCTGCATTGATGGGCACTGACCATTATTTTTCTTCAAAGTGGTTTATTTTGAAAAAAAAAAAAAAAGTTTTTTCCTGAAACTTTCCTCTTAAATTGAAGGTGTGTGTTATACGCCGATAAATAAGGTACTTTAATAGTAATCTACTAAAATAAGAGCTCTGAATGAGAGCTCACTGAAAATTCACTGCATTCTCCCTTTAAAAACCCCAATTTGTCGGAAATTCCGACCGTGTGTAGGCTCCATTGGACTTTTTCCGTCGGATTGTCCGACGGACAAAGTTTTATCTCCTGCTCTCAAATTTTCCGACAACAAAGTCCGATCGGACTTTTTCCGATCGTGTGTAGCGAATTCCGACGGACAAAGTGCCACGCATGCTCAGATCAAATTACAAGACCAAAGCTATTGGCTACTAGCCTCTACGTAGTTCCGTCGTACGCAATGAACGTCACCACGTGTGTATGCAACACCAGTGTCGGATAAAATTGAAGTGTGCAATGTGACACTTTATATAACTGCACAGAAGTGCGGTGTGGTGTGTTTTTTAGCATTATACAGCTCCCTTTTTTTAATGAGCTTTATTTGAAGTGTGCAATGTGACACTTTATATAACTGCACAGAAGTGCGGTGTGGTGTGTTTCTGTGCCATTACATGCAGGACGAGCAGAGCAATGAAAAATTATGTTTCAAAATATGGCACTGCTCGGGATTGCAGTGTAACACGGCGTTCTGGTCTGAACACGATCTGAAACGATTGTTTTCTGTGGGGGGTTGATTTACTAAAACTGGAGAGTGCAACATCTGGTGCAGCTCTTCATAGAAACCAATCAGCTTCCAGGTTTTTTTATTTTGTCAAAGCTTAACTGAACAAGCTGAAGTTTGAAGATGATTGGATACTATGCACAACTGCACTGGATTTTGCACTCTTTAATTTTAGTAAATCTCCCCCACGTGCGGAAAAACACAGGTAGCGGCACCGAGCGTGAATGGGCCCTAAAACTCAGTGCTAAGCTTTCAGGTCTTTTTTTTTTTTTTAAAGCAGTTTTTAAAATAATTATTTTATAACTGGATTCTATATCTGCCTGGAGTTAAAGCGGTTGTATACCCCCCTTGCACATTTTTACCTACAGGTAAGCCTATAATAAGGCTTACCTGTAGGTAAAATAATATCTCCTAAATCTGTACGGTTTAGGAGATATGCACCTTGCATGCAGCCGCTGAAGGTCCCCGGTTGTTGATAGGCCTTGCCAGAACGGAGGACTCTCGCGCGTGCGTCACCAGCCACCCACAGCGCCTGAGCCCCAAACCCGGAAAATACGCAGAAGGAACATGTCAGCTCCCTCAGCGGTGACCGGGAGGCAGTGCGGGCGCTTCGTTCTAAGGTAAGTATTTCATAATGGGTTAGTATGTGGTGCATAACAGCTCATTATGCCTTTGCCTTACATGTTTTTTTTTTTGTCAGGGCATACAAGTTTCAATCAGAAAGCCTTTATATAGTTATACATAAAGCACACATGTAGCTGCTTTCTGTATACCATGGGGGTAATGAAGAGCTGTAATCTCTGTAATCAGTACTCGTGAGCCTCTGTGTGTGGGTTTTAATTCACTTTTTTTACAAAAAAAAAAAAAAAAAGGTTTATTATAGCTTTAATATTTTTTGGTTTCACAGCAGTAATAGGCTAACATTAGTGCCAATTAAAAGCTGATCTCTTGAATAAACAAGTCATGTGTATTTTTACTTGAATCTTGGTGTGCTTTCAGTATTTTTCCAGATCTGTGCAGTAATCTAGTTTCAAACTTTGCACCTTTGAAGAAATTCCTGTAGTAAAGACTGCTCACTGTTTCTCTCTCTCCTTGTGCAAGGTGACTGGTCTTGTCTCCGCCCCCTCCACCTGTAGATGTCTGCAGGCAGTGAGTAGTGGGTGGGTCCCTCCCGTGGGTCCCTCCCACAGCTCTGATCTCTAGCAGGCTACAGCACAGTGATGATGTCATCACTAGTTTCACAGGGTATAAACTGGGTTTCCAAGGCATTTGATGCACATAAATAGAATTTATATCCTTTATGGCTATTGAGGAATATATTTAAATGAAAGTTTTTGTACCTGGAGTTCAGCTTAAACATTTCTGAATGAACATTATTGAGAAACGGGGATGATGGATTTCCAATGACAGATGTATTCTTCTTTATTTCATAAAAATGGGGTAAAACAGGCAGATGAGATCACTTTGTGCTCCATTTTCATGAAATAATGAAGATTGCATCTGACATTGGGGTGCCGTCATCTATAATTTTTGTGATTATATGCCTCTCAGTAATGAGCTGGACTTGCACCCTGCAATTGTTCTGAGCTACAGGCTTGCCAAAGTTTAGTCACATATATACGTGTGGGCTGATGTATTTTAGCTACCAAAGCTGGGTTTTTCTTTTCTTCTTTTTTTTTTTAATGAACTATAACCCTACTTTTACATTACCTGTTAAATAATAAAATCAATCGTATCATTCTAGACAATGATCATCTAAATTCCCAGTTTGATGGTCACTTGCAATTTGTAGATTTGCCTGCAGGTGGCACTGGTAGAAAACAATAATGTCATCCTTCTAATATGTCTCACCTATTGCCCATGGCTTCTCTTCTCCAGGACTGAGTCTGCATGGATCCTTGAAATGTGTAAACAGGCTGTGTTGCTGCTCCAGCTTATCTTCTGCACCAGAAAACAAGGAACATATCCTGGTTATAGTTATGAGCACAGTGTTAGTTGTAAATGATCCCTAGCAAATGAGATCTGGATGCTCTTCATGTGCACAGATATCACCAAATCAAAACAAAGACATTGGTTAGCGTGCTGGGTGTGCCTGGTCACCAAATTATAAAAGCTTTATTAACTACATGATATAGCGGCTAGGACATAATGGTTAACATATATTAGAAGAATTCAAAGGTTTTACTTTACCATTTTGCCACAGATTCCCGCACTGCCGGGTGTGCCTGGTCACACCCTGCCCCTACCCCCCTGGCAGCTGAGGTTACAGAGAAAGGGACTAGGGAATCTCTGTTATCAGTCCCTTTCTCTGCTTTTTCACCAAAGCCCCTCAATGGGACTCCTAACATTGTAAAAAAAAATTATTAAAAAAATTATATTATTAAAAAAAATAAATAAAGAAATTGTAAAAAATACCCAAATAAATAATAAAAACAAAAAAACAACTGACACCAATCTCATCACTACTGACACTGTCCACTGCTCTACTGCGCCTGTGTGTTTAAGCTTTGGGGTGCACACCAGTGTTGCCAACCGTCAGTATTTTTACTGTCAGCCAGTAAAAAACAGGCAATTTTCTCCTGCCAGTAAATGCCAGTAAAAGTAAAAGGTTGCCAGTAAAAAATATGGCTGTGACACTCGGCTTGGTCCGGAGCCGGCTGAGACCATCTGAATGCCTGCTACAGTGTGATCGGGCAGCTCTGGCGGAGGAAGTGCCTGAGCATGTAGTGTGCTATCATGGTGCAATGGAGCCAAGCAGAGGGGCAGGCTGGGACTGTCAGTGCTGTTTATACTGGAGTGGACTGGAGGGACAAATTGGCTTGGAGAGAGACTGTCACTGTTGCTCAGGAGGGGACGTGTTGTGTCGGTGAGGTCTCATCATCATCTGTGCTGCTGCACACTGCTGTCAGTGTCACTGTGAGAGTGAATTTTATGTGTGTGCCGCCCATTCTAATTTCTGTCCTGTCCCTGAGATACTTACTTACTATATCGAAAATAAAATAAGAAATATGTTTTTTGCCTTATTATCTACCTTAATTCATATTGCTAATTGCATACGGTATTTGTCTGTAGCCTAAATACTCTAATTTGCACCTAAAACTGTAATTTTGTAACTTTTGGAAATGCCAGTAAAAACGTGGTTGTGCCAGTAAATTTTGGGTGTTGTCAGTAAGTTTTAATCTGGTAGGTTGGCAACACTGGTGCACACCCTAATGCAATAGGCTGCACACACCTATGGTAAATACATCAACTGATCTGATTGTTGTTGGGGTACAGAGGCTGCCGAGAGGAGTCACAGGTCTCTCTGCAGCTTATATAATATATAAAATCAATTTTCTCTACCCATGCACTTGTTAAAGTGGTTCTAACACTAAAAAGTTTTTTTCCTGTGTTAATGCATTCCCTGCTTTAAGTTAAAAAAACATTTTGCCGGCCCCAAACCAAAACACTTACCTGAGTCTTGTATCGATCCAGTTCTGTGCCCGTATTCAGTTCTTCTTTCTTGCCTTTCTCTTCTCACAGGAGGATCGAGCAGCAGCGGGAGCCTTTGGCTCCTGCTGTTGTCAATCAAATCCAGCGAGGAGGGAGTGGGGGTGGGACAGAGCTGCGCTATGTGTGTCTATGGATGCATATAGCCTAGCTCGAGAGCGGACCCGCATGTCTGCCCCCATAGCAGGCGGCTTGCTATGGGGGCAGACACAGAAGAGGAGCAATCAGGATCTCAAGTTGGGACCCCAGAAAAGGAGGTTCAGGGCTACTCTGTGCTATACTTCCCCCATGTTTATTATGCTGAGAATGGCTGAGAAACCCTTTAGCATCCATTGCATAAACAGAAGCAGAATCCAGCAACCAATGACATGATCATTTTCTGGCAAACTGAACATACTAAGGGTCTTTCTTTGAGTTTTCATACCTGATGAGCAATTGTCAAAGTTGAGGTCCCCACTAATAACATCAAAGGCCACCAGCTCCTCTGGATTTGCAGCACTGGAGGAGGAGGTAGATTTACGGAATTCAGATGCCCACTCCTGGAGAAAGTCTAGCTGCTCACATCGGATTGTTGCATCCCCTAAAAAAATAAAAAATAATGGCAGCAATGTAAAGGATCCACAACATATGTAGTGAATAGTAAAGCATTATCACTGCCAGGATAACAGGTTCACAGCTTTCAATATAGCAATATAAAAAGTGCAGTGGTTCACATCAATCAGTCAAAAAAAATCTTCTTAAACTGGTTGTAAACCCTTACAAAAACCCAGTGAATTGACTGACCTCAGGTGATACAAATCCTTATACATAGGTTGTACCTGTTTATCTGTAGTCTTTTCTTCTCTACATCTGTTCAAAGTCCAGCTTGTCTGAGCTGTCAGACAAAAGGGAACAGAGAGCTGAAGTTACAGACTGCAGAGCTCAGTGAGGAGAGCTCTGAGAGCTGATTGGAGGGAAGTGCACACCATAGAGGGATGTGCTTTGTAGTTCATCATTTATGACTGAGGTATACAACCACCTTATGTGAGTGGTCTAGACTGATCTAAAGCAAAAGCGGATTGGTTGCTGTGGGATACTGCACATCCTTGGTCATCTTCTAGGAGCTCCAGCCAGTGTTCTTCTGTGATCATAGTACATCATTCAGCCTCCACTGAAACAACCTCATTGCTTATGTGTGGTACAGTACTGGTGTCTGACCAAATCACCTTCATAACAGGTAGGACACCTGGCAATCCAACCAGTAATATACAGTGCATCCAGGAAGTATTCACATCGCTTCACTTTTTCCACATTTTGTTATGTTACAGCCTTGGCCCCTTTCACATGTGCGGATCCGCCAGTCAGTTTTTTCAGGTGGATCTGAGTGGTTTCCTAGTTCTGAGTGGGACTTCCTGTCCCACTTCCTGCTTTCAACTTCAGGCCGCCTTGGCAACTACTCCTCCTCTCCCCCTAGGTGCCCCCTCCCCTCTCTGCAATATTCTGGGACACAGGTTCCAGAAGATTGCCTGTCCACCCCGGAGAGCGCAGCACGACTTGCGCATGAGCAGTGCACGCCTGGCCGTGAATCCGCAAGCTGTCACGGCCGGGTGCCCACAGTTTCTATGGCAGCACCACGGAGAGGAGGGGGAGCGGCCACATCGCTGGACTGTGGGACAGGTGACTGTCTGTTTATTAAAAGTCAGCAGCTACACTTTTTGTAGCTGCTGACTTGTAATAAACTAAAAAAAGCATGGAACTCCGCTTTAAAATTCTACAAACAATAGTCCACAATGACAACGTGAAAGAAGTTTGTTTGAAATCTTTGGAAATGTATTAAAAATAAAAAATGTAAAATATCCCATGTACATAAGTATTCACAGCCTTTGCTCAATACTTTGTTAAAGCACCTTTAGTACCAATTACAGCCTCAAGTCTTTTTGAGTATGATGCTACAAGCTTGGCACACGTATTTCTAGGCAATTTCTCACATTCTTCTTTGCAGGACCTTTCAAGCTCCATCAGGTTGTATGGGGAACATCAGTGCCCAGCCATTTTCAGATCACTCACAGAGATCACAGAGATATTCAATCGGGTTCAAGTCTGGGCTCTGGTTGGATCACTCAAGGACATTCACAGAGTTGTCCGGTAGCCACTCCTTTCTTATCTTGGCTGTGTGCTTAGGGTCGTTGTCCTGTTGGAAGATGAACCTTCGCCTCAGTCTAAAGGCCAAAGAGAGCTCTAGAGCAGGTTTTCAGCAAGGATGTCTCTGTACATTGCTGCATTCATCTTTCCCTTGATCCTGACTAGTCTCCCAGTTCATGCCGCTGAAAAACATCCCCACAACATACTTCACTATAGGGATGTATTGGCCAGGTGATGAGCGGTGCCTAGTTTCCTCCATACATGATGCTTGCCATTCAGGCCAAAGAGTTCAATCTTTGTTTCATCAGACCAGAGAATTGTGTTTCTCATGGTCTAAGAGTCCTTCAGGTGCCCATTGCAAACCCCAGGTGGGCTGTCATGTGTCTTTTACTGAGGAGTGGCTTCCGTCTGGCCACTCTACCATACTGATTGGTGGAGTGCTGCGGAGATGGTTGTTCTTATGGAAGGTTCTCCTCTCTCCACAGAGAAACACTGGAGCTCTGTCAGAGTAAGCATCAGGCTTTCTCCCCCGATCGCTCAGTTTGGCTGGCGAGGAAGAGTCCTGGTGGTTCCAAGCTTCTACCATTTACAGATGATGGAGGCCACTGTGCTCATTGGGACCTTCAATACTGCAGAATTTTTTTTAGTACCTTCCCCAGATCTGTGGCTCAATACAATCCTGTCTCAGAGGTCTACAGTGTTATGGCAAAGTCTGTGAATACTTATGTACATGGGATTTTTCCGTTTTTTTATTTTAATAGATTTGCAAAGATTTCCAACAAACTTCTTTCACGTTGTCATTATGGTGTATTGTTCATAGAATTTTGAGGAAAATAACAAATTTAATCAATTTTGGCATAAGGCTGTAACATAACAAAATGTGGAAAAAGTGAAGTGCTGTGAATACTTCCCGGATACACAGTACTTCCTGTCTTATGCCTCGTACACACGAGCTGACTTTCCTGCGGAATGTCCCCCGGACTGAAGTCCGCTGGACAATCCGCCCGTGTGTGGGCGCCGGCGGACTTTTTGGCGCCAAAAGTCCGGCGGTCTAGGTTTTAAGTTTTGTTTTAAAATTGTCTGCTGAACTTGGCAGTCCGGCGGACAATCCCGCGGTTAGTATGCTAGTCCGCCGGACTTTTGGAAATGAACGGACTTGCCGATCATCGGAAAGTCCGTTCATTTAGAACGTGACTTCAGGTAGACGGGGCTAGCGAAGGCAGTGAATGCCGCCGCGCTAGCCCCGTCACCTGGCATGGATTTAAAGGGACCCCCCTCTACATATACAGGGTCCGTACCCCCCCTCTACATATACAGGGTCCGTACCCCCCCCTCTACATATACAGGGTCCGTACCCCCCCTCTACATATACAGGGTCCGTACCCCCCCTCTACATATACAGGGTCCGTAACCCCCCTCTACATATACAGGGTCCTACCCCCCCTCTACATATACAGGGTCCGTACCCCCCCCTACATATACAGGGTCCGTACCCCCCCCTACATATACAGGGTCCGTACCCCCCCCTACATATACAGGGTCCGTACCCAGAGAAACAATGTTGCCCCCCCCCTCTACATATACAGGGTCCGTACCCTCCCCTCTACATATACAGGGTCCGTACCCCCCCTCTACATATACAGGGTCCGTACCCCCCCTCTACATATACAGGGTCCGTACCCCCCCCCTCTACATATACAGGGTCCGTATGGATTTGAGATGGAAGGGTCTGAGATTTGAGTCCGTAAGGGTCTGAGATGGATTTGGGGGGACCCCCACGCTGAAGAAGAAGAAGAAGGCGGCGGCGTAGAAAGCGACGACAGTGGCAAGAACAGAAGAGACCCCGGAAGACCCCCGAAGGCAAATCGAGACCCCCAGACGACAGCGGCGACGACGAAGAAGGTAGCCGGGCTCCTCTGCTCGGTAAAAGAGCTAGGTAAAATAGCTGAGGAGTCCGGCGAGAAGACCCCCCAAGACGGAAGAAGACCCCCGGAGCAGTGCAATAAAATATTTTAAAAAAATTGTGTGTTTTTTTTTATTTACACTTTACACCTTAGGTGAATGGGTAGGGGTACATCGTACCCCATACTCATTCACATAGGGTGGGGGGCCGGGATCTGGGTGCCCCCTTATTAAAGGGGGCTCCCGGATTCCGATAAGCCCCCCGCCCGCAGACCCCGACAACCAATGGCCAGGGTTGTCGGGAAGAGGCCCTTGTCCTCATCACTTTCCCCAAGGCACCCCCCATGTTGAGGGCACGCGGCCTGGTACGGCTCAGGGGGGGGGGGGGGGCGCTCGCTCGTCCCCACCCCTTTCCTGGCCGGCCGGGCTGCGTGCTCGGATAAGGGTCTGAGATGGATTTGGGGGGGACCTTTAAATCCATGCCAGGTGACGGGGCTAGCGCGGCGGCAGTCACTGCCTTCGCTAGTCCCGTCTACCTGCAGTTACGTTCTAAATGAATGGACTTCGCTCCGTGTGTGGGCAAGTCCGTTCATTTTCAAAAGTCCCGCAGACTTTTTCCCGCGGATTGTCCGCCGGAGAAGTCCGGGTGTGTGTGGGCAAGTCACATGCTCGGAAAGTCCGGCGAAGCCCCGCTGGAAGGTCCGGCGGTTTGTCCGCCAGACTAGGTCCGGCGGACATTCCCGTGGGAAAGTCCGAACGTGTGTACGAGGCATTAGAGTGTCTGCATTCTGGATGAAGTAGTCAAGCAGATACCTTTGGACAGCAGCATTGTCAGACTGGGGGAAGGAGGGTATAGTGTTAGACTAGCAGATTTAAATGGACTTGACTAACAAATTGAAGCTGAACAACAGAACATTTTTTTAAGAACTTACAGCAGTGGTTTTCCCTTTTGGGATAAAGGTTTTACATTCGTAAATAAATGCTGACCATTGTAAGCACCCCTGTCAATGTTAAAGGAGTTGTAAACCCTCACTGTTTTTCACCTTAACGCCCCTTTCACACTGGGGTGGTGGGTGCGTCGGCGGTAAAGTGCCGCTATTTTTAGCGGCGCTTTACCGTCAATTTTGCGGTGCCATTCGGCCGCTAGCGGGCCGCATTTACCCCCCACTATCGGCCGAGAAAGGGTTAAAACCAGCCGAGAAAGAGTTAAAACCACCCGCAAAGCGCTGCTGCAGTGGGCAGGAGCAGTGGAGGAGCGGTATACACACAGCTCCTTCACCGCTCCAAAGATGTTGCTAGCAGGACTTTTTTTAGCGTTCTGCCAGCGCACTGCTCCAGTGTGAAAGCCATCGGGGCATTCACATTGGAGAGATAGGAGCGGCTCTTTCAGGGCGCTTTGCAGGCACTGTTTTTAGCGCTGTAGCGCCTGCAAAGCGCCACAGTGTGAAAGGGGACTAATGCATGCTATGCATTAAGGGGAAAAACCTTTTGTGCTGCAGCTACCCCCAGAGCCCGCTTTTTTCTTACCTGACCCAGATCGTTCCAGCGACGAGCACAAGCACAGCAGCTCAAGCCACTGTCTCGGGTCCTCCATTGGCTCTCACTGCTGTCATTCAAAACTAGTGACACAGGAGTTTGGGGGAGGGGGCCAAGTCCTGCTGACTGTGTCAATGGACGCAGCAGCAGGATTCAGGAGTGCGCCCAGAGGAGGAGCCAGAAGCGCCACCGGGGGAAACCCGGGAAAAAGAGGATCGGCCCGTTCTGTGCAAAACCCTTGCACAGAGCAGGTAAGTATGACATGTTTGTTATTTAAAAGATAAATCAAAATTAAGCTTTACAATCACTTTAAATGGTCCTCCTCTGCCGAGTACTCACATTCCTAAGACCCTGATAAGAAAGTAGCCTGTCTATGTACTGCTTATAATTGTAATATTAATGTGATACCTCCATACCCTCCTCCTTCCCCCGCAGCTGGGCCATTACCAAGTGCAGTGTGCTTTGCGCATGCGCAGTAGGGAACCGGCTGTAAAGCCGAAAGGCTTCATTGATGGTTACCCTTAGCCGAGATGGCGCAGCACCGAGAGCCGATTGAAAAATCAGCTTGGTTGGGCACACCGCAGGATCCCTGGACAGGTAAGTGTCCTAATAATAAAAAGTCAGCAGCTACAGTATTTGTAGCTGCTAACTTTCATTTTATTCTGAAGAAGCCTGGAGCTCTGCTTTATTGATGAATGATGAATTGTATCTTATATAATATGTTGTCACTGTCTACTGCCATGACTGCATCATCCCTGGAAGTAGATGCTGCCCCTATGTGAACAAAGATGGTGCCAGCCTTCTATTTATAAAGAAAGATGAAAGCCATGTTAGGAGGAATACTGTCATCTCTATGATGCATTATACTTATCTGCAATAACTTTACTTACAGTCTCGGATTACTCAACATGTGTGCATGTAACATTAAAAAAAAATCTATCTGATGCTGAAGTTTCCTTTAAATAAGTACCAGTAATTACACTCTGTAATAAGTTGGCAACATTGGGACCTCTCCTGAAGAAGCACTAATTTGCAAAACACATTGGGACCTAGGGTTGCCACCTATCCGGTTTTGACCCAGACAGTGCAGGTTTTGAATGATGTGCCCAGGTTTCCCTCTGCCTGAGACCCGGACACCAGTGCCACCCGACAGGGGGTACCATGAGGCCTGATTTTTACTGGTGGGGGGTGCTGGATGTTTTTTTGCAGGAGAGGGAGTGGGTTTTTTTGATGAAAGTGTAACATGGGGAAGAGTATTGCTCGTGGGGGGAATTTTGCACTCTTCTTAGCCCTACACTGTCCATTATACACCCCTGACTCCTGCGCTCTTTTTGTTTTGTACTCATGGCTCCTAATATGCATTACACACTCCTGTCCCCTGCATTCTGTGCATAAGAGTCACAGGCTCTATTCACACCTACGCATTCCAGATTGCAGAGGGCATTGCCACGATTCTCTCCATGACTCCCGAATCGGTGCAAATAGCAGGAAGTGCTCACAATCCCTTTACTTTCAATGGCACCCCAATCGTGGAGCAAAACTTCTTTTTTTGGGTGACAGGCATCCCACGATTCTGTTTGTGTGATTTTGCCCCGATTTGTCCAGCGACGATCGCTGCAAAATCATGCTGCGGTTGGGGTGCCATGCCAAGTGTTCAGGCTCGGCTTGAAGAAAAGGTGGCAACCCTATTGGCACCTATGGACTCTTCTCTGCACAATATATATTTGTTTCACATCCTCCAACGTAGTTTTTTGAGTATTATTCATTGCCTATTTACGTTATTCATAGATAATTAGAAGGTGCACGTTTTTGTAGTAGAGAAGAGGAATAAGGGTGATATTTTGAACATATTCTGTTTATGTAATTTTATTTAAGTTGTGCATGCGTTCCTTAACGTATAACTAAAGGCAAAACTTTTTTGGAGAGGGATTAGAACCCCTGTCAGGGTTTTAATGCTGTCTGTGTCCCCGTTAGGGAGATTCACCCTCTCTATTAGGCCCATTTACCATTATTGTTGAAAGTGAAAGTAGAAGAAAATCACAAATTTTGGGTTGTCCCCAGAAAAGTAATAGAGGGGAAATCTTCCAATGGTGACCTGGGTGTCCCCAAGGAATTCCCTTAATTTTCAAGGATTTCCTCTGACTTCCTGTTTGGTTATGGAACAGGAAGTGAAAGGAAATCTCCACAATGGGACACAGATGAAGTAAAAAAAAATCTGATAGGGTTTATAACCCACCCTTGCTCTATCCAAAATGAAAAGAAAAAGTTTTGCCTATAGTTCTACTTTAACCAAATGCCGACCAGCGCGCAACGATATACATCGGCACAATGGCACAGCTGGGCAAATGGGCGTACAGGTATGTCCCCTTTAAGATGCGGCATTGTGGGCGCGCACGCCCGCCGCGCGCTCTGTGACAGTGCCCGTGGACTCGATTTCCGCCGGGTGCCCGCGATCATGTCACAGAGCGGGAGAACGGGAAGATGTAAACAAGGCATTTCCCCGTTCTGCCTAGTGACAAGACAGAGATCTACTGCTCCCTGTGATCGGGAGCAGTGATCTCTGTCATGTGAGTGGTAGCCCATCCCCCCACAGTTAGAATCACTCCCTAGGACACACTTAACCCCTTGATCGCCCCCTAGTGTTTAACCCCTTCCCTGCAGGTAATCAGTGCATTTTTATAGCAATAAGCACTGTATAAATGACAATGGTCCCAAAATAGTGTCAAAAGTGTCCGATGTGTCTGCCATAATGTCGCAGATCACCGCCATTACTAATAAAAAAAATTATAATAAAAAATGCCATAAATCTATCCCCTATTTTGTAGACGCTATAACTTTTGTGCAAACCAATCAATATATGCTTATTGCGATTTTTTTTTTACCACAAATATGTAGAAGAATACATATCGGCCTAAACTGAGAAAGACATTTGTTTTTTTATATATTTTTTGGGGATATTTATTGTAGCAAAAAGTAAAAAATATTGCTTTTTTTTTTCAAAATTGCCGCTCTTTTTTTTGTTTATAGTGCAAAAAATTAAAAACGCAAAGTTGATCTAATACCACCATTTGTGGAGAAAAAAGGACGCAAATTTTGTTTGGGTGCAATGTCGCATGACCGCGTAATTGTCAGTTAAAGCGACGCAGTGCCGAATCGCAAAAAGTGCTCTGGTCAGGAAGGGGGTAAATTCTTCCGGGGCTGAAGTGGTTAAGGCAATATTTGGCACTTTTAAAGTCCCTTATCTTTGTCCTTTTGTTTTGAACATTAGGACATAACCAGTATCTATCTAGCCTGATACTGCTTTAACATGCTGTCTGTCACTATATGGAGATCAGTCCAATCTTGCACTCCATAGTCATTGATTAGTCAGTAGGCCACATAAACTGCGGCTCTGCATACTGACCTGTTCCTCAGTCCCAGGTTTGATCTGACCAGACCACACACAAATACAAACCATTTTCCATGACCATCACTCTTGCGGTTCGCTGTTCATATTTCACATGGAGAACTCAAACAAAGTCACAGCACAAGGCCGCTAATGTAAATACACATCGAAATCATCTATCACACATTAACCAAACACCGCTGCTGGCTTTGGAGGGTGGTGTAACTGCAGATCACCAGATCCTGACGTGAAATTTATGAGAAAACCCCTCTTCTTCTCTTCATATCCAGTAAAAAGCAGAAATACCTTTCAAATAAACATTAGCAGGACAGTCTTGTACAGTCTTAACAGCTGTAAAACTCTGCAGCATCCCCATGTCTGTATCCTGTATATCTACAGTGAGGGGCAAAAGTATTTGATCCTCTGCTGATTTTGTACGTTTGCGCACTGACAAAGAAATGATCCGTCTATAATTTTAATGTTAGGTATATTTTAACAGTGAGAGACAGAATAATAACAAAAAAAAAATCCAGAAAGACGCATTTAAAAAAAAAAGTTATACATTTATTTGAATTTTAATGAGTGAAATAAGTATTTGACCCCTTCGTAAAACATGACTTAGTACTTAGTAGGTCAGACTTTTCTTGTAGTTGGTCACCAGGTTTGCACACATCTCAGGAGGGATTTTGTCCCACTCCTCTTTGCAGATCCTCTCCAAGTCATTAAGGTTTTGAGGCTGACGTTTGGCAACTCAAACTTTCAGCTCACTCCACATATTTTCTATGGGATTAAGGTCTGGAGACTGGCTAGGTCACTCCAGGACCTGTGCTTTGTCTTGAGCCACTCTTTGTTGCCTTGGCTGTGTGTTTTGGGACTTTGTCATGCTGGAATACCTATCCATGACCCATTTTCAATGCCCTGGCTGAGGGAAGGATGCTCTCACACAAGATTTGACGGTACATGGCCCCATGCATTGCCCTTTTTGATGCAGTGAAGTTGTCCTGTCCCCTTAGCAGAAAAAACACCCCAAAGCATAATGTTTCGACCTCCATGTTTGACGGTCGGGATGGTATTCTTCCTCCTCCAAACACGACGAGTTGAGTTGATGCCAAAGAGCTCAATTCTGGTCTCATCTGACCACAACACATTCACCCAGTTCTCCTCTGAATCATTCAGATGTTTACAGTATTAGTAAACTTCAGATTGGCCTGTACATGTGCTTTCTTGAGCAGGACAACCTTGCGGGCGTTGCAGGATTTCAGTCCCCCGCGGCGTAGTGTGTTAACAATAGTCTTCTTGGTGACTATGGTACCAGCTGCCTTGAGATCATTGACAAGATTGTCCAGTGTAGTTCTGGGCTGATTTCTCACCGTTCTCATGATCATTGAAACTCCACAGGTGAGATCTTGCATGGAGCCCCAGACCGAGGGAGATCGACAGTTATTGTGTGTTTCTTCCATTTGTGAATAATCGCACCAACTGTTGTCACCCTCTCACCAAGCTGCTTGGTGATGGTCTTGTAGCCCATTCCAGCCTTGTGTATGTCTACAGTCTTGTCCCTGACATCCTTGGACAGCTCTTTGGTCTTGTTCATGGTGGAGAGATTGGAATCTGATTGATTGCTTCTGTGGATAGGTGTCTTTTATACAGGTAACAAGCTGAGATTAGGAGCACTCCCTTTAAGAGAGTGCTCCTAATCTCAGTTCGTTAACTGTATAGAAGACACCTGGGAGACAGAAATATTGCTGATTGGTAGAGGATCAAATACTGTTTTCACTCATTAAAATGTAAATCAATTTATAACTTTTTTGAAATACATTTTTTTGGATATTTTTGTCATCATACTGTCTCTCTCTGTTAAAATAAACCTACCATTAAAATTATAGACTGATATTTTTTTTGTCAGTGGCAAAACGTACACATACAATATATCACATATACTACTGACACATGTAAATGTGTGCAAGTATTACATTTTTTTTTGTAAACTGGAATTTACATTCGGCTATGCCTGAGTTGAAATGACCGATACTGTGTTTGCCTTCCTCTGCCTTTCTTTAAATAAAGAGTTGTCATTAAACCCAGACTATGAAAACACCTAGATAACTTTGCATATTAACCAGCAGATGATTGGATGCTAGAACAAAGAGTGGTCCTAGCAACCAATCACCAGCTCCTTAATATGCAACGTTAACTTCAGCAGCTCCTGCCCTCCATGCAGTGCTTCTGTGCCACTCGCTCTCAATTTGTCCCGCTTTTGTGTACCTGTCAGATGGGGTAAGGGGGGGCAGAGGACCTGGCACTGAAGGATGGGGGAGCCGGGGATGCTTAATGTGAACATACAGAGAGGTCTACTTTGGGAAGGGGGAGGGTGATGTAATGGGGCAGAGCACGCCACTGTGTGTGTGAGTGTGTGTGTGTGTGTGGGGGGGGGGGGTGATGTGAATGGGAAAGAAAGGACTACTGGGGGGGGTAATGTGAAGTGTGAAACGCGTCAGCTCGTTTGTCCCATTTTTTGCTGTGGCTTGAAACTGTTGGACTTTTTACAAATAAAGGCTATATTCCGGAGTGCGGCTGTCCAGAACTTCCTTTTTGCCTCATGTTGCTATATGCTTAGCCGACACCTGGTGTTCAAGTTCCGAGGAGAGTTCTATATCCACATTTCCACCTAGTGCGGTGATCCCCTTCCCTCCCCGTGAAATTGTGCCCCATCATTGGTGTCATTGGGAGGAATTGTGCCCCATCGTTGGTGGCATTGAGAGGAATTGTGCCCCATCGTTGGTGTCATTGGGAGAAATTGTGCCCCTTCATCGGTGCAGTGCCAATCGGGGGAATTATACTCCATTGTTGGTATCAGTGGATGAAATGGTGCCCCAAGGGCTGGATAAAAGCAAGCAAAGGGTCATAGTTTGGAGACCACTGATATACAGTATAGGACCAAGTACCACATCAGAGTAGTTTTACTCTTCAGAGGGCATGTACTTGTCTGAGTTTTGTAAGGGCCAGTTTCCCACATCAGGTTCAAAACACACTGCAATTGTCATTGCAGTGGGTGCCAATAATAAGTTATTAATGCTCCAAACACAGGTTGCAAATCTACTGCTTTTGCCCACACTGGATCGCATAGTACACAAGTACCATGTGATGCAGTTGCAGTGAGTTTTGAAAAGTAGTGCATGCAAAAATGTGAACATTTTACACAACTCAAAGTATCTTCAAGTGTTATGTAACTGAAATTATACTTTTGGTTATTGCTTTTTCCATTCTATTCTATAACAATTTGCAACCTATCACAGTTGCTATAGAAACTGTTGATGGTAGCTTGTCTTAATCTGAATGGACATTTTCACACCAAAAGCTAGCTAAAGGTGGTTGGATTTACCTGAGAGGTCAATGCGTATAACATTAAACAGTAAACCAGCAAAAGTGTGTTTGTACTGTACATAGAACAAGCCAAGATGGTTAATGCAATCTGGTGCCTCGAGTCAGAAGGGGGAGATCAGGCATTGCTGACCAATGGTGGCCATGAGGGTGTGTTGGTGAAGTACAGTGGTGTGAAAAGTGTTTGCCCCCTTCCTCATTTTCTGTTCCTTTGCATGTTTGTCACACTTGTGTTTCGGAACATCTAACCAATTTAAACAATAGTCAGGACAACACAAGTAAACACAAAATGCAATTTGTAAATGAAGGTGATTATTAAAGGTGAAAAAAAATCCAAACCATCATGGCCCTGTGTGAAAAAGTGATTGCCCCCTTGTTAAAACATACTATAACTGTGGTTGTCCACACCTGAGTTCAATTTCTCTAGCCACACCCAGGCCTGATTATTGCCACACCTATTCACAATCAAGGCATCACTTAAATAGGAGCTGCTTGACACAGTAAGGTCCACCAGAAGATCCTTAAAAGCTACACATCATGCCGAGACCCAAAGAAATTCAGGAACAATTGAGAAAGAAAGTAATTGAGATCTATCAATCTGGAAAGGGTTATAAAGCCATTTCCAAAGCTTTGGGAATCCAGCGAACCACAGTGAGAGCCATTATCCACAAATGGCGAAGACATGGAACAGTGGTGAACCTTCCCAGGAGTGGCCGGCCGCCCAAAATTACCCCAAGAGCGCAGCGACGACTCATCCAAGAGGTCACAAAAGACCCCACAACAACGTCCAAGGAACTGCAGGCCTCACTTGCCTCAGTTAAGGTCAGCGTTCATGCCTCCACCATCAGGAAAAGACTGGGCAAAAATGGCCTGCATGGCAGAGTTCCAAGGAGAAAACAACTGCTGAGCAAAAAGAACATCAAATCTCGTCTCAATTTCTCCACAACACATCTTGATGATCCCCAAGACTTTTGGGACAACATTCTGTGGACCGATGAGACAAAAGTGGAACTCTTTGGAAGGTGTGTGTCCAAGTATATCTGGCGTAGAAGGAACACTGCATTTCAGAAAAAGAACATTATACCAACAGTAAAATATGGTGGTGGTAGTGTGATGGTCTGGGGCTGTTTTGCTGCTTCAGGACTTGGAAGACTTGTCGTGATAAAAGGAACTATGAATTCTGCTGTCTACCAAGAGATCCTGAAGGAGAATGTCCGACCATCTGTTCGTGTACTCAAGCTGAAACGAACTTGGGTTCTGCAGCAGGACAATGATCCTAAACACACCAGCAAGTCCACCACCGAATGGCTGAAGAAAAACAAAATGAAGACTTTGGAGTGGCCTAGCCAAAGTCCTGACCTGAATCCTATTGAGATGTTGTGGTATGACCTTAAAAAGGCCGTTCATGCTCGAAAACCCTCTAATGTAACTGAATTAGGACAATTCTGCAAAGATGAGTGGGCCAAAATTCCTCCAGGACGCTGTAAAAGCCTCATTGCACGTTTATCGCAAACGCTTGGTTGCAGTTGTTGCTGCTAAGGGTGGCCCAACCAGTTATTAGGTTTAGGGGGCAATCACTTTTTCACACAGGGCCATGATGGTTTGGATTTTTTTTCACCTTTAATAATAAACACCTTCATTTACAAATTGCATTTTGTGTTTACTTGTGTTGTCCTTGACTATTGTTTAAATTGGTTTGATGTTCCGAAACACTTAAGTGTGACAAACATGCAAAGGAACAGGAAATGAGGAAGGGGTCAAACACTTTTTCACACCACTGTAAATAAAATTAGTAGCGTGTGCAGATAATGTGCCTTTTTTTCTCTCGTAATCCCACACCACACACCCAAACTTATTAAGACCACTTTCACACTGAGGCGCTTTTCAGGCGCTTTCACCCTAAATACAGTGCCTAAAAAGCTCACGAAAACTTATTTCCATTAAAATCAATGAACACTTTCACACTGGGGCAGTGGGCTGTAAGGGCTGTGAAAAACTCCCCTCCCCATTGAAATGAATGAAAAGCTCTTCAAAAGCGCCTGAAAAGCTCTTCAAAAGTGCGCAGTGTTTTTACTAGCAGTTTAGAAGCGCCTCAGTGTGAAAGTGGCATTAAGGCTACTTTCACACTGGGCGTTGGGGGCGCTGGCGGTAAAGCATCGCTATATTTAGCGCCGCTTTGCCGTCGTTTCAGCGGCGCATTTTGGCCGCTAGCGGGGTGGTTTTACCCCCCGCGAGCGGCCGAAAAAGGGTTCGCGGGGGGAACGGGCGCTATAGGAGCGGTAATGGGAACGGGCGCTATAGGAGCGGTAAATATACCGCTCCTACAGCGAGCCAAAGATGCGGCTTGCAGGACATTTTCCAGCGTCCTGCAATCGCACCGCTTCAGTGTGCTGCTTAGTCGGCTGATGTGCTCCGCTCGCTGGGAACTATCATGAGCGTCAGGTAAGAAACAAAGCGGCGGCTTACATGGGGGTAAGCTGCTGCGGCTACACATGGTTTTTTCCCCTTCATTGCATCAGCTCTTCGCATAAGTCCACGCTTTCTCACACTGTGGCGCTTTCTGCCGGCGCATCACATCCCGCATATCAAACATTGCCTGCACAAGGCGGGCGTCCTGACAAAGTAGCAAGGCGCGTACCTATCTCTCCAAAGTGATAAGCCAGATGCCGTTAGGAGCTATCAGCGATCTGGAGGGAAGCTATGCGCTGGAAGTAACGCTAAAAAAAGTCCTGCTAGCACAACATACTATGGATCTGTGAAAGGAGCTACGTGCGTGAGATACACGATCCTCCACTGCTCCTGCCTCACTGCTGCATCGGCTTTGGCGGGTGGTTTTTAACCTCTTTCCCACGAGGGTTTTAACCCTTTCATTCTTCGGACGATCTGTGGGGGGTGGTAATGCTGGCCCGTTTGCGGCCGAATGGCCACCGATGGCAAAATGGTCGGTAAAGCGCCGCTAAAATAGAGCGGCACATTTACCGGCCGACGCACCCACCACCCACCCCCAGTGTTGAAAAGGGGCTTAAGGTGAAAAACAGTGATGTGGATTAAAGACTCCTTTAACATTGAAAGGGGTGCTTACAATGGTCATCATTTATTTTCGAATGTAAAAAACCTTTATCGGTCCCAAAAGGGAAAACCAATGGCTGTAAAGTTCTATAAAAAATATGTTCAGATTATTCGCGCTTCAATTTGTTAAGTACAAGGTCCCTATTAAAAATCTGCTAGTCAAACACTATAACCTCTCCATTTCCCCGAGCCTAGTCTGAATCACTGCTCGCACGTCTAGCAAACGGTATCTTCTTGACTACTTCTTCCTGATGTGCAGACACTCTAAAGCGCATCTGTACGCACCTCATTCGAAGACTATCTCCGCTGGCATGCGCCGCCGGACACTAGTTTGGAGGACAAAACCGCCAGGGACGCACCTTCCAGCTGCTCTTCGGGCTTCGCCGGACTTTTCCTAGCGTTGTGACTGTGGTCCCACACACACAACTCTGGCCTTCTCCGGCGTGGAGCAATGACCGCGGGAAACAAGTCTGCCGGGACTTTTTTGAAAATGAAGCAGGACTTGGGTGCCGCACACACGGTGTAGCAAGTCGCACTCATTTAGAACGTTAAATATTCATGTTAGACGGGACTTAGCGCGACGATAGGTGCAGTGGGGACTGCGCGGTCCCCCAACTGCGGCTACGGCCCCGACAACCCTGGCAAGGATTTAAAGGACCTGCCTCCCCAAATCCTACACTTAAGTAGCCCTTATCGCTAGCACGCAGCCAGGGCACGGCCAGTGTAAGAGTGGGTCGGGTTACGAGCGATTGCGCACCCCGCCTAACCCCCACTCTTTTAGCGCGTAGCAAGGATGCAGTCGTGCCCTCAACATGGGGTGGGAGGGAGTCGGCCCTGGGGAAAGTGATCGAGCGGTCAATGCGGCATACGTTCACCCAGCAGCAACCCTGGCCCTTTGCGGTGGTCGGCGGTCTGGCGGCGTTCGGGGAGGCTATATCGGAATACGTGGGGAGACCCCCTTTAATATACGGGGGAACCCTGATCCCGTCCCCGCCGACTCCTTATGTGATTGAGTATGGGGGTAGCGATCCTACCCCTATAACCGCATAGTCTATCACACTAGAAGTGTAAACGTGTTAAATAAAATATACACAATACAATTTGTTTTAAAATAGAATTTCTATTGCATTCTGACTGACCAGGCAGGGTCTTCTTCCGTCTCTGGGGGGAGGTCTTCTCCTCACACGCAGGAATCCTTCAGGGGAGCTACTTTTAGCCTATGGATCTTTTTACGAGGGCAGGCAGCAAAGCAGGAAATAAACGCAACTATAGCAGGGCCCGGCTACACCTTCTTGCTGTCGTCCGTGCGGCCACCCCGCTCGTCCGTACTGGGCGGTCTCCATTTGCCCTCGGCATGGGTCTTTCTTACGCGGTACTTCGTTATGTTTCTATTGCCACTGGAGTCGTATCGCTTTCTCTATCAGAGATCCGATCACACGCCTTCTTCTTCTCTTCTAACTCGGTAATATTCCCGTGGGGTATCCCGCCCAAATGCCATCCTCTGCACCCCCTTATGGACACTTCACATATGCTCATTAGCGCCTTCGTCATCCTGCAAATCCATGAAAGTACCCTGTATACAATGTACAAGTAGGGGTGCGGCGGGATTACGGACGACCCTCGTCAATACTCGTAGCGCATTTCGCGGTGGGTACGGACCAAACGCTGTCACTATGTAGTGTTAGTGGGGCGGGGTACTACGACCCCTGTGTTTTGTAAGAGGCGAGCGGGTAGGCGGACTCCATGTATAAGTATAGGGGGGTGATCGAGGAGGGGTGGGGCACACAGTGTTTCTCAGGGCTACGGTCCAACTGTATGCAATGTATTGGGGGGGCTTGGTACGGACCCTGTATATGTATGTGGCGGGGGTACGGACCCTGTAAATGTGACCGCCTGGGGGTACTTGACCCTGATATATGTAGGGGCCAAGCAGGGGGGTAGGACCGGCGCTAGTATCTCATTTTAGAGGGTGGGTAGCGGTAACCGTAGAATGCGGTCAGAACTGTTAACGGCGTAGAGCGTACGGGACCCAGTATATGTATATGGGGGGTAACGGAACCCTGTATATGTATATGGGGGGGAGTCATACGGGTGTGAGTATGCGGAACCCCTGTATATGTACAGAGTGGTTGGTGTACGGGATCCCGCAGAATTTGAAGAAATGGCGTGGGGTTCCTTTTAATTTGCCATGCGCAGGGTGGAGCGGTCTAGGAGCGGCGGGCATTTCACTGCACTTCGCTAGCCGCCGTTTAACCTGAAAGGTCACGTTCATAAAGGAACCGGACTTTCACGTTGTTCGAGATTCAAGTGTCGCCGTTCATTTCCAATAGTACGGCGGACTAGCATACTAACCAAACCTCCGGGGAATTGTCCGCATCGTACTTGCCAAGTATCATTCATTTCACAATTTTAAAACAAAGACTAAGAAACCTAGACCATCCCACAAATAGAAGCTTTCTATTGTTTAGGTATTACTGAACTCGCCCATTGCGGCGGACTTTTGGGCGGGGCCAACACAAATGTCCGCCGGCAGATCCCCTCCTCGCCGCACTAACAACGGGCGGAAATTGTCCATGCGGAGGCATCCAGTCCGGGTGAACAGTATGCCGACAGAAAGTCTATCAAGATCAGCTCAGTGTGTAACAGAAAGGTCATTCAAGACACAAGGAACAAAGTAATGGAATTGAACGCTGGAAGTACTTCTATCAGCACTTCACGCTTTTCCACATTTTTGTTATTTTACTCCAGATGCCTTATGCCAAACATGGATTACAACTCAAATTTGTTATTATTATCCATCTAACAATTCTATGAACAGATACACCATAAATGGAACAACGGAGATGTAAAAGATGTTTCGTTATGAAATCTTTGCAAATCTAATAAAATAAAAAAAAATAGAACGTAAAAATACCAAGTACAGGTTTCATGTTTATGAAGGGGGGCAGCCCAGATCCTGGCCCCGCTCACCCCACAATCTAGAAATGGATAGTAGGGTGGATACTCTGAACCCTCTATCACATTCACGCGAATTGGCTAAGTGACAGTCAAAAGTGTCAACTTAAAAAATACAAACACAATTTTTTTAAATAAAATTTTATAGCAACTGACTCCATGATATCGGTTCTTATTCAGTCTGTTGGGTGGGAGTCAACTCGCCGGAATCCTCATGGCTAAGTATTCCCAGTCACTACGGAACTATACAATCTTATTCCTACATTCTTGGTTATGCGTTACAATATTCCTTTCGATGCCTAAAATGGATTAAAATCTGCGCTCTATTTTCCTCAATTTCTATTGAACAATACTCCATATTGACAAACCGTGAAAGATGATTGTAGGCAAATAATCACTTGCAATATTCTATTTAAATACGAAAACAACGGGAAAAATATTCGCCATGATAGCATAACGATATTATCGCACCTAGGACATTCAGCCAATAAACAACTGCAAGACCTCTGAGACAGGATTTGTATTGAGCCGACAGTATCTGGGAAGGTACTAAAAAAAAAATTCTGCAAGTATTGAAGGTTCGCCATGAGAAGCAGTGAGTCCTCCATATCTTCTGTAGAAAGGTAGAGAGCTGTGGAACCACCTTCAGGACCTCTTTCGTAGCTTTCACTCCGAGACAAACTGAGCGCGGCATCGGCGAATACAAGCCATTAATTCAAAAAAGGGAGAACCTGATGCTTACATCTTACAGAAGGCATCCAGTCGCTTCTTCTCTGTGGAGAGAGGAGTAACCCTTGCCATCATGAGTCAGACCATCTCCGTGCAGACACTCCACCGAATTCCAGTTTGGTAAGAGTGTTCGGCAGAAAGACTGGTAAGCCGACTCCTCAGTCAACAAGTAAACATGAGCTGCCCAGGAGCCATGAGTGATTGCTAAGGGTGTGTTAGGTATAGATCCCAGGCCATATAGATCTTAATAGCGGGTAGAAGGTACTATTATGACTCTTGAGGAAATACGACAACTTCTTCTGGTCTGACTGAAACTCTAAGATCTGCAACACTTATGGCATAGAATGGACAAGGCAATTAATGTATGAGAGGACAACATTCGTGGCACCACGCTCATCACAATGGCCAAATCCAGTCCCAATAGTGCAAAGGTTTGTTGTGACGGAGATGTTTTCTCAGACGTGCATGTAACTGGAGAGACTAGTCAGGATCAAGGGAAAGATGATTGCAGACAATCGTACAGATACAGACCTTGTGGCTGAAAACCTGCTCTAAGAGGCTCACTTTTGGTCCTTTAAGACTTGAGTCGAAGGTTCATCTTCCAACGAGTACAACGGAACCCTACGCACACATGCCAAGATAACAAAGGATGTGGCTAGCCGGACAACACTGTGAATTGTCCCGCTTGGAGTTGATCCACCACCCATTAGAGCCCAGGACTGGAACCCGATTAGAATAGCTCTGTGATCTCTGTAGAGTTATCTGAAAATGGCTAGGCTGGGCACTGATGTTCCCCCCCATCCAACCTGATGGTGCATGCATCTCAAAGGTTATGTGTGTGTAATTTTAGTTTTCCCATGACTCTAGCGAGCGCGTAATCCCCGCTGAAAGTGAGCCAAATTTGCCTAGAACTAAACGCTGTGGCCAAGCTTTGTAACAACAACATACCTCCAAAAGGACGTGTGGCTGGTCATTGGCACAACTTCAACATGCGGTGTCTTTAACAAAGTATTTAAGCAATAAGGCTGATTAATACTTAAGTACATGGGTATAATCTACTTACATTTTAATCTAGATTTTAACATACATTTGCCAATATGCATATTCGAAAACAAACTTCATGTTCCCTCGTTGTCATAGTGGAGCTATTGTTTGTAGAATTTTAAAGCGGATAGAGTTTCCAAGACTTTTTTTAGGTTTATTACAATTCAAGGCAGCTACAAAAAGTGTATCTGCTGACTTTTAATAAAACAGACAGTCAGCTGTCCCACTAGTCCAGCGATTGTGGGCGTGCTCCCCCCACACTCCTCCTCTCCTTCGGCTGACTGGCATAGCAAAATGTGGGCACCCGGTGGCCGTGACAGCTTGGCGTATTCACGGCCACAAGGCGTATGCATTGCTCATGCGCAAGGTCGTTGCAGTGTCGGTCATCACACCGGGGTGGACAAGCAATCTTATGGGAAGCCTGTTGTCCCAGAAATATAGGCAGAGGAGTGGAAGGGGGCAACTGGGGGGGAGAGGAAGGGAGTGGGTTGCCAAGGCGGGGGCTGGGGAGAGGAGGAGGAGTAGTTTTGCCAATGAGGGCCGGGCCACTGAAGTTGAACGCAGGAAGTTGTACGATGAAGTCGCCCCCTCCGAACTCGGATACCACTCAGATCCACTTGAAAAAACTGGCCTGGCGGATCCTGCACAATGGAAAGGGGCCAAGGGCTGTACCAGAATAACAAAATGGTGGTCAACAACGATGAAGCGATGTGAATACTTTCGGCCTGATGCGCTGTATATTACTTGGTTGGATCTGGGCAAGGAGTCCAGACCGGTTATGAAGGTGTTGATTTGGTTCAGGACAGCCAGTACCGTTAGCCACACATAAGCAATGATTTTGTTTCAGTGGAGGCTTAATGATGTATCTATGATCACAGAATAAGCACAGTCTGAGCGCTCCATAGAATATGACGTATGGTTGTGCATTATCACACAGGTCATCCAATCCGCTTTTGCTTTAGATCATCAAGAGCCACTCACATAAGGTGGTTGTAATAGCCTCAGTCAATAAATGATGAAAATAATCAAATTCACATTCCATCTATGGTGTGCAACTTCTCTCCAATCAGGCTCTCAGAGCTATCCTCCACGGAGCTCTGCAGACTGTCACTTCAGCTCTCTGTTCGCCTTTTGTCTGACATCTCAGACATAGCTGAACTTTAAACCATATTTAGAGGAAGAAAAGACTTGCAGATAAACAGTGTACAACCTATGTATAAGGATTTGTAACACCTGAGGTTCAGTCAATTCCACTCGGGTTTTATGTAAGGGTTTTACAACCATTTTAAATGAATAATTTTTTGAACTGATTGATAGTGATCACACGGCACTTTTTATTTTGGGCTATAATTTAAGGGCTGTTAACCTGTTATCATGGGCAGTTGATATATGATTTACAAATTCACTACATATGTTGTTGTTCCTTTATCAATGCTGCCATTATTTTTTATTTTTTTTAGGGTATGCAAGCAATCCGATGTGAGGCAGGCTAGACTTTCTCGCAGGATTAGGGCAATCTGAATTTCCGTAAATCTACCTCCTTCCTGCCAGTGCTGTGCAAATACATAGGAGCTTGAGTGGCCTTTGATGTTATAAGTGGGGACGCGTCAACTTTTACAATAGCTCATTCATGTTATGAAAACTCAAAGAAAGACCCTTAGTATGTTCAGTTTGCCAGAAAATGATCATGTCATGGGATGCTGGATTCTGGACTTCTGTTTATTCAAAGGATGCTAAATGGTTTTCTCAGCCTTTCTCAGCCTAATTACCAATGGGGTATGTATAAGCACCGAGTAGGTCCCTGAACCTCCTTTTCCTGGGGTCCCCACCCAACTTGTAGATCCCTGGATGGCTCCTCTTGCGGTGTCAGCCCCCATTGCAAGCCACCAGCTATGTGGTCAGACATGCGGTGTCCGGCTCTCGAAGCTAAATGCTATATGCATCCACATAGACACACATCGCGCAGCACTTTTCCCACCCCCACATCCCTCCTTCCTCTCTGGAATTTGATTGAACAACTGCAGGAGCCAAAGGCTGCCCGCTGCTTGCTCGATCCTCCTGTGAGAAGAGTATGGCAATAAAGAATGAACTGCAATACGTGAAGCATAACGCTTGGAACGATACACGACTCCGGTAAGTGTTTTGGTTTGGTGGGGCCCTTTTCAAAAAGTTTTATTTTAACCTTAAAGCCTAGTAAGAGTGCATTAACCACACCGAGGAAAATAACATTTAAATTAGTTTTCTGAACCACATTAACTAGTGCATCGGTATAGAAAATTGATTTTAGTAAATTATATAAGCTGCAGTGAGACGCACTGTTCGACTCCGCTCTCGGCAGCTTGCTGTATCCGGCGCTCACCCCAAACAGATACAGGTGATGTATTTACCATGAGGTTTGTAGCAGACTAAAGCTTTAGCGGTTGTGTCACCGAGTATGTTGTCCAGCATACCAGATTAATAACATACTGACAACACCCAAAATGTACTGGCTACAAACACCACAGAGTTTTTAGCTGGCATTGTCCCCAAAAGTAACATAATTATCAGTTTTAGTTGGCAAAATTGGTGTATTTAGGCTACTAAAAACAAATTACACTATGCCATAAGCAATATGAATTATAGGTTTATAATTAAAGGGCAAAAAAACATATTTCTTATTTTATTTTCACGATATAGGTAAGTTAAGATGAATCATACAGGGACCACATGACAGACATTTTAGAGCATGGTCGGCAAGCACACGATAAAGATTCCACTCTCAAGAGTCCACACGGGACATGCGGTGTGTGCAGCAGACAGATGACATGATTTAGTCTCATCACCGACACAACACTTCCTCCCACGATTCGATGAGGCAACCAGGCGACAGTCTATCTCTGAGACCAATTGGTGGCTACGCTACCATTTCGCACGCCAGTGATGACCAACATCACTGTACAGTTCCGTCGTGTTGAGCCGGACCCTTTGCTTGTCTCCATTGGACACCATGATTCAAGGCACACTACATGCCCAGGGCACTCCCCTGCCGCCAAGTAGCTAAAGCCTGGCGACGACTGACTCACACTGTGAGAGAGCATGAGCCTTCAGCATGGTCTGCGGACGGACTCCGGGACCAAGTACGTGTGTCACAGCCATTATTTTTTTCTGGCAACCTTGTACCTTTTAGCCTGGCAAATTCACTGGCAGTGAGAAAATTTCCTGTTATTTTACTGGATGACAGTAAAAATTCTGACGGTTGGCATCACTGGTGTGCAGCCCCAATGCTTAAGATTGTATTGGGAGGTCCCATTGGAGGGGCTTTTGGTGAAATAAGCTAGAGAAAGGGACTGATAACAGAGATTCCCTAGTCCCATTCTCCGTAACGCTCCGCTGCCAGGGGGGTAAGGGGCAATGTCAACAGAGGCGAATCTATGTGTGAGCACATAAGGTCGTATGTTATTACGGCGTAAGACTCAAGAGCATCACCTCAGTCACGCTAGAAACCCAATGACCCCCCGCACCCCCCTCCGCCGCCCCCCCCCCCCCCCCCCCCCCCCCCCCCGCCCCCCTTTGTTAGCTTTGGATCATTGGTGATATACTGACTGCAGCTTGAAGTAGGCATCCATGATCGACAGTGTTGCTATGAGTTCCACAATTAGGTCAACTTACCATACTGATTGCTCTATAACTATATACAACTAGGATACTGTTCGCATGTTTTCTGGTGCAGAATTATACAGGCTGGAGCAGGGCAAACACAGGCCTCTGTTTACACACATTTCCAAGGATCCTATTGCAGAACTCATTCTCTGGTGACGATAAGCCGATGGTGCAATGAGGGTAAGGACATTATTAGCAACGTATGACATTTTTGTTTTGCTAACAGTGTCCTCCTGCATGGCAAATCTGTCACAAATGTTGGGCAACATCGTGACCATCAAGACAGGGAATTTAGGATGACCATTGGATCATAAGAATGATACTGATTTGATTGTTCTATTATTTACACAGGCAAATGTAAAAAGTAGGCTTATAGCCTCATTAAAAAAAAAAAGAAGTAAAAGAATAATACCCCGCCTTTGGTAGGCTAGAAAAAAAAATTACCATCAAGCCCAGCACTTATATATGTGACTAAATTTTGGCAACGCTTGTTAGCTCAGAACAATTGCAGGGGTGCAAAGTCCAGCTCATTACTGAGGTCCAGGGCATATAATCACGCAAAAAACTCAATAGATGACGGTTCACCCCAATTGTCAGAAATTGGTCAATCATTCATTCTTAACATGAAAATGGAGCACGAAATTGAGTCTCAACGGCCTGTCATCTGTTTTACATACCCGCATTTTTTTATGAAATGAAAGAAGAATACATCTGTCATTGGAAATCCATCATGCCGATCCCCCCTTTTCTCAATTAAGTTTCATTTCAGAAATGTTTAAGCTTAACTCTCAGGTACAAAAACTTTCATTTTAATTATATTCCTCAATAGCCTTAAAGGATATAATTTCTATTTTTGTGCACTCATATGCCTTGGAAACCCAGTTTATACCGCATGTGAAACTAGTGATGGAGAACATCATCACTGTGTCGGTAGTGGCCTGATAGGATATGCTGAGCTTGGGAGGGACCCACGGGAGGGACCCACCCACTACTCACTCACGAGGCCATGGCAGTCATGCAAGCAGGTGTGACCGGGCGAAGACAAAGACGTCAGGACCCAGTCCTTGGCACAAGGAGTCGAGGAGTAATATTCAGTGAGGACAGAATCTATATCCAACAGATGGAATTTCTCTCAAAGGTGCAAGGTCTTGAACACATACTTGATTACCTGCATCAGGAATCCGGAAAGATAAATACTGAAGTTTCGGTCACCACCAAGATTCAAAGTAACAAAATACGACATGAACTCATGTCTTATTCAAAGAGATCAGCTTTTGAACTTGGAGGCGGCTAATCGTTCGAGCATATTTACTTGGCTGTGAACCAAAAAAATAATTAAAGCTATAGAAGAAACCTTTATTTTTTTTGTTTTTTGTAACACAACGAGTATTAAAACCGCACACAATCAGAGGGCTCACTGACAGAGTACGTGATTAGAGGTAGCAGAGATTCACAGCTCTTCATTAGCCCCCAAGGTATAGCAGAATGCAGCTACAATGTGTGTCTTTTTGTTTACACTATATAAAGGCTTTCTGATTGAAACTTTGTTATGGTCCCTTGACAAAAATAGAAATCATGTACGGAGCAAAGGAATAATGAAGTCTCGTTAATTGGAACTACATTACTAACATCGCCATTAGGAATTACTTACCTTATGAACGAAGGCGACCGCACTGCGCTCCCGGTCACCGCGTGATGGAGGCTGAAATGTTCCTTCGTGCGCTATTCTACGGGCATTGGGTGGCTTCATGCAGCGGCTTCGTGGGGTGAGGACTGGTGACTGCTACTGACGGCGAGGTAGGTTCCTACCGTTCACTGTCAATGAAGCCATATGCAACATCCGGGGGACCTTCAGAGGCGGCTCTTGCATGTGCAAGGTGGCATATCTCCTTAGGGAAAAGCCGTAGCAGATTTATGAGATATTCATTTTAGCCTACAGGTAAGCCTTATTATAGAGCTTACCTGTAGGTAACAAATGTGGCAAGGGGCGGTATACCACCCGCTTTAAAAAAACTCCAGGCAGCTATAGAAATCCAGTAATAAAATATACTTATTTTTAAAAACTGCTTGCTACACAAAAAAGAGAAAGGTCCTGCAAAGCTTAGCCCTGAGTTTTTAGGTCCCATTTCACCTGACGCTCGATCAGACAAGCTTGACCTGTGTGTATTTTCACGCACAGGGGGGTGAGTTTTTATCTAAAATTACAAGTAGTGCAAAATCCTAGTGGCAGGTTCAGTTGCGTTGCAGAATAACAACAAACAAAGGCTGGCACAACATCCAGCTAGTCACAGTTAATCTTTGAAAAAATTAAACACAAACATACCAGGAAAGACTGTTTGAGCGTTTCAGTATGAATGTAGCTAGGCACCAGATGTTGCCAAGCTTCTCCTGTTATTTGTAAATCTACAATAAACCCACCCAGCGAGTAAACAAACTGTCTTCAGATACAGTGTTCCAGACGTTTTTACCAGAACGCAGTGTTATCATACGTTCCAAGTCACCGAGGCAAGTAGCCTTAGATCACCTTTTGGAAATGACCATTAAATCTTTCATCTTGGCTCCTGCTCGTCCTGCATGTCATCGGGCACAGAAACACCCAAACTTATCCATCACCGTCACTTCTGTTTGGCAGGTATATAAAGGTGTCACATTGCACACTTGCAAGATAAACGCTCATTTAACAAAAGGGAGTGCTGTATTAATGCTAAAAATCACGCATCCCAGCTTTCCCCATGCTGCAAATTCACTGCAGAATCGAAATAGCTGTGCAGGGTCAGGCAGATTGGGCAGCGGATATGTGTGGACAAGCCCTTATTGCCCCATAACAACACACGGAATCAGGTAACCAATATTATCAGACCCAACATAATACCGTCAGATATTTTCCGAACGGACATTAACTTATCCGAACGACTAAGGTGTTGGGCATTACACCAAGGTCGGTATAGAAGTTGGATAGGAACAAATCCGACTCCATTCTGAACGTGGTTACGTTCTTTGCGTACGATCGGAACTACGTTAGAGGCTAGTAGGCGCAATAGCGTCTGGGTCTTGTAATTTTTGATCTGGAGTCATGCGTGGGCACTTTGTCCGTCGGGTATTCGCTACACTTCGACACCGTTATAAAAACTGTCCAAGAATCAGGACGTCTTGTTGGTCAGGAACAAATTCGAGCGCCAGGAGTACTTAAACTTTGTGCAGTTCGAGACCTAATCCGACGGGATAAAAGTCCAATGGAGTCCGTAGAAACCACCGAGTTAGATCACATTGTCCGACTAGACAATGTCTCAAATAGGTGGTACTCATCTTCCGTCGTAAAACTGCTGACCGTAACAACCTACATGCGAAAATTATCATGTGTACAGGGCATCATGGGTTGCACTCATAGCAGAGGTTATGCAGTCAAGAAAGATGTTTTCTCGATGGTCCTGACAGTATCCCCAGCAAGTCATCGTTCTCTTACTCACAAATTTACTTAATAATTTACATTGAGTATACTCCTCAGGAATTAGGAATTGACTGAGTTTATTGGGGATTTGTTGATAAAGGACGAGAATGGCAAGTGAATTTTCAGGTGAGCCTCTCATTCAGGTCCCAAGCTCTTATTTTTGTAGATGTACTTATTAAAGTACCTTTATTCTATCGGCGTATAACCCACACAACGATTCAAATTTAAGCTAGGAAAGTTTCATGAAAAAATTTTCTTTTTATTCTTTCTTTCACTAAATAAACCACTTTGAAAGAAAAAATAATCGGTCCACGGTGTGCCGCATCAAATGCGCAGCCTAATTTTTTTTTTAACTCTTAATTTTTATTTTTATTTTAATTTGTAAAACATTTACAAGCAAACGTTGAACACACGCAATGATCCATAAAAAAAATACAGTGGTAAATAATTGATAATAATAATACAGGTTTGATACAAAAAAAGTCACTTCGTGTTACCTAATCAAGACCTCCCCTCCCTTGTCCCACCCATGATTCCCCCCCCCCCCTGTACACACACTAACTGGTTCCCAGGTTCGAAAAGTCGGCAGGATGGGCGCGCGCGCCGAGGGAAGGAGGGGGCCCCCGGGCCCGCTCCATGGTCAGGATAGCAATGGTGATCCTTAAGGGAATTTATGGGTGTGGGGCGCCGGGGGGGAAGATCTATCCCCCCCGTCGCCACCCACCCTTGGCATGCAGCCCAGCTCACACAGCCAGGGGCTCCATATACGGGCAAAATTTCTCAAGGTTATTCTGCCGAATAAACATTGCCCTCAACCTCGCACCATATCATAGAGTTAATCGCCTCAGTCCAGTTCGCCGAGGAAGGAGGCGTCCTGGCTCTTGCCAGTTCAACGCGATTAGGCGCCTTGCCTGATACAGGCATCTCAGCAATGCAACTTTGGTGGGGATGATGCACTGCCATCCTCAAAGATTCCCAGAAGGCAGGTCCTAGCCTCTGGTTCCAGAGTGGTCCAAAGATTCTATTCAAGCTATCCACTACTTCTACCCAGTACCTGAATAGCTTTGGGCACTTCCATACCATATGTAGAAGATCGCCTGGGGCCTTGCATCTTGGGCATTCGTCTCTGGGCTTTCTACCAAATTTAAACAGTTTTTGGGGGTATAATAGGCTCGGTAAATTAAAAAACAGGTGGGAAACCCTTTGCGAGGGGGATATTGATACCAGGCCACCCTGTATGAGGACCCGATCCCATTGTTCCGAAGTAATTGGTCCCAATGTCTTTTATTTTTTGTCCGCCATCCCTTTCTGCTACTATCAGGACCCTTAGTACTCATGGCTCTGTTTCCCAGGGTATCATATATCCTGGAAATCAGGCCCCTCATTAATCTCGGTTTCGTTATTTCCTGAAATAGGGGGGTCTTGACCCCAGTTAATAGTCGAGGATCTAAACTGAGCCTGGATTAACCCCCCCGTGTCTGACCTGCAGGTATTTGTAAAAAGACCTATTTGGGATATTGAATTGTCGTCTCAGGTCTCGAATGATTTCAAGTGGTTTCCTCGTATAGCTGAATTAAACGGCTAATACCCTGCCGTTTCCCACTCTGGGGGTCTCTCTATGCCCTTTATTTCCCTAGATTCTTATTGTACCATAGCGGGGTGTACTCGTTCAACCCATTGTATCCCATTATTGATTTTACTGCCTTCCATACTCTGGTCATCAAATCGCTCGTCGGACACCTATGGGTGAACGAGTCTGCCTCCAATGCCTCAATTAATGAATTATGGGAGGCGCCTAGTATCGCCATTCTATTGCCACCCCCCCCCCCCCCCCCCGCACCCACTTGCCAGGAGCCCCGCCATTTGCCATTTGCTGGAGTTGAGCCGACAAAAAGTATAGCCGCGGGTGGGGAGTCGCCCGTCCCCCCCCTCCTCCAACTGGGAGCTGCAATGTTTGTAGACCAATCCGGGCTTGACCCTTTTTCAGATTAAGTCCCTAAAACAGGGATTCAATCTTCTTAAACCATTTCTGGCTAATCCAGAAATAACTGGAGAGTTATGGAGAATATAAAGAATTTGCGGGAGCCAGATCATCTTAATTAAGTTGCAACGCCCTGCTATAGATAGGGGAGGCGACTCCATATCTCCACCTTTTGTTTTAGTTTAATCAATAGCGGGGCTAGATTATCACTGATGTAATGGTTTGTGTCGCTGAGAAATCCACACCCCCAAGTATTTAAGCTTGGTCACCACGTCCAGGGGCATGGGGTCTATAATGGGAGTCTGTTCGCCGCACCGAGCCAACGGTTAGCAGGGCTGACTTGCTCCAATTGATGGCTTTTAAGCCGGAATGTTGCCGAAATTCCTCCATCATGCGCATCACTACTCGAGTGAAAGGTTGATATCGCCGATAAAAAATATAAACGTCGTCGGCAAATAATGCGATTCTTTCCTCCCCGGACTGGTCGCCGGAATCCCTGGAGATCCGGACGCATTCTTGTCAGGATCGCCAGGGGTTCCATTGCCAGTACAAAAAGGAGGGGAGACAGGGGGCATCCCTGCCTCGTCCCCCTTTCCAACTGGAACACCTCGGAGTAGTCCCCGCCCACTCTAACTTTAGCTCTTAGGCTCGTTGTATAAAAGTTTGATCCATTTAATGAAAGTAGGCCCGAAACCAAATCGCTCCAGGACCAGCCATAAATAGTCCCATTCCAGGCTGTCAAATGCTTTAACAGCGTCCAAGGCCAGAATGGCCTTAGGACTTGTATTGTCCGTTGGAGTTTGCATGTTAAGGAAGTTATCTCTTCTAATATTGGTGCTAGTTGACCTGCCTGGAATGAAACCTGACTGGTCCGGGTGATTTTGATTAGCTTGTGTATGCATTTGTTTAGTCGAATCGCCAAGACCTTCGCCAGGATCTTAATATCGGCGCATAGCAGCGATATTGGGCGATACGAGGTAACTTCCTGCTGGTCCTTCCCCTCTTTAAGTATCAGAATAATATTGGCCTCGAGCATCGAGGAGGGCAATCTGCCCCCAGCCAACGCCCCGTCTCAAAGTTTCCAACAATTCAGGCAACAATACCTCGCCATACCGCTTGTAGAGCTCTATTGGCAGCCCGTCGGGGCCCGGGGATTTTTGATTGGGCATTGCTGCCACTGCAAATCTCAATTCCTCAATAGTTACTGGCGCCTCCAGTTCCGTTTTGTCATTGTCTGATAGGTTTGGGAATGTTATCTGCTGCAAAAACTCAGATACTGCTATCTCGCTCCTTTTCTAGAGGATTTATAGAGGGTTTTGTAGTAGTTGTCCAATAAGATTCGTTATCTCCAATGGGTCGGTAACCAAATCTCCGTTTGCCCCCCTGATTGCTGGAATTGTTGAGGAGGAACTGTTGGGTTTTGACCAGGAGAGAGAGGGTATGGCCTACCCTCTCGCCCTCGCCAAAATAATATTGCCGCTGGAAAATTCGCCTATTCTCCATTTTCTTGACTAAAAGTAGCATTTTATAGGTTTGTTGTTTGCTTAAGCCATTCCCCCATGCTAATTGGGGTCGGGTTTTCTACATAGCGACGTTCTGCTAGGGTTACCTCGCTACTAGCTTCCCTTTCTTGCTCTCTCAATTCGTAAAACGAAATATCACCCAGACCTCGCTTAATTGCTGCCATCTTCTGGATTAACAGTCCTCTTGTATAGGCTTTTAAGGAGTCCCAAATCACCCCGGGCGGAGCTGAACCCGCATTTATTTGTAAGAACTCCCTTATGCTAGATGAGTCAGATCGCAGGGGATTGTCAATCAATTCAAAGCCAACAGGGATTGATCGTCCATTCCCTATGGCTAGCTCTACCCCCATAATACTTATGTTGAGCGTCAGCGGGGAGTGATCGGAGACCCCTCTCAGGCCATACTCTACATCTCTCACCAACAAATTCACCTCGTCGTTCCCCAGGGCCATATCAATTCTAGAGAGAGGGTACGGTAGGAAATCTGAAAAGCAGGAGTACTGCCTATTGTATGGGTTCCTAGCGTACGCCATATATCGCTTAGCCCTATTTCCCTCAAAAAAAACGTGACAGGGCGGTTCCCCTCTCCCGCCCTGGGTCTGGTGGGTACAGGGAAAAATCTGTCTAGTCCCGTATCCAATACCTCATTGTAATCCCCTAGGGCTATCATTGGAATGCCTGGTTTATCCAAAGCAAACTCAAGTAGTTTATACAGAACCTCAAGCTTAAAAGGGGGAGGTATATAGATATTTGCTATATAATGTAGGGCTGACTACCAATCAGATCCAGGACAGGAATATATAGCGCCCCTGTTCGTCAATGGAGATTGCATTACAAGAAAAAGGTATCTCCTCTCCCAACCAAGATGCTCACACCCCTTGAATAAGAGGGAGTGAAATGAGTGGTATTGGGCCGAGAACTAATGCGACTAGATAACTGAAAAACTGTATCGGGAGTAAGATGTGTTTCCTGCAACAGCAGTATTCCGGGTCCCTTCCCGTCCCAGTGCCGACAGGACTAATGCACGTTTATTTTAAATCTACCCAAGATCCCGGGTGTTCCACGAGACCAGGTTTACCCTGTCACCCCTCCATGATAGATTAAATCGCAGGACACAGGGGGGGGGGGGTACAGGGGGGGGAAGGGGGGGGGGGCCAACCATGACCAGGCGAGGCCCCACCCATCACCGCGCTCCCCCCCACCCCCCCCCCATTAACTCCCCCACCACCCCCCCCACGCACCGGCCCCACCGACCTCGCAGGGACCAGCAGTGTGTGTGTTACCCCAATCCTCCCCTAACCCTGCCCACCCTCCCTCCCAATCCCCCGCCCCCCTCCCCCCACCCCCCCATGCCCAACTGGGCCACCCCTACAAGGCTTGTGCGCGGGACCAGAAAACCATACACCTCCCGCCCAGCAGCGTTCAGGTGTCCCGTCCCAATCGTAATACTATATTAAGTGAGACACTCCTAATCCAACCCTTTCCCAGTGGTATCAGCATTGATATGAAAATGTGCGGACAGAGTAACCTACCCCCCCAAACAGGAAAAAAAAAAAAAAAAAAAAAAAAAAAGAAAGGGGGGGGGGGGAGGGGGGACGTGAGCCCCCCCCCCAGTAACCATTGTGATCCCACCCCATTGTTGCAATTGACAAACGTGTGTTAACCATTAAGGTAGACGAGAGAGAGAGGGACAGAGGCCTCCGTGTCGCGGAAGCCCTGTCCCTGCCACTCGATCCTAGTCCATGTCAGTGAGAAGGGAAAAAAAAAAAAAAAAAAACTGTGTATAAACCATCGGGTGGACAAGGGGAGGAGTGGGGGCGTCTATGTAAGCCCCCACCTCTAACCCCCAGTCCCAATCAAATGTCAGTGCAACAGTGCAGAAAAACAAACATTATTAATATGATCACAGGACTAATAATAATATTATGAGGTATTGAGGTATTCCCCTCGAGACACCCCTCCCCCCCCCCCCCCCCGATCCGACACCCCTAATGTGGTGGACTGTGTCATAGTTAAAGATAAAAAAAAAAACCATAGGTACAACATATAAAAACAAAACAAAATAAAAAAATAAATAAATAACAACCTGGGCCCACCCTCAGCCCCCCCCCCCCCCCCCCATAGTAAATGTCTCTGGCACTCTCAAAGATCTTCTCTATGTTCCTCCAACCATCTCTCGACTTCAACGGGTGTGTTGAAATTACAAGGTCGAGCCCATAAGCAGTCACCCGCAGGCGGGCGGGGCTATAACAGGGGCATATGTCGCAGATTTGGGATATGTCGCTGAAGGTCCGGCCCCAGGGGAAAAAAAACAAAAAAAAAAAAAAAAAAAAAAAAAAAAAAAAAAAAAAAAAAAAAAAAAAAAAAAAAAAAAAAAAAAAAAAAACAAAAAATAAAATAAAAAAAAAAAAAAAAAAAAAAAAAAAAAAAAAAAAAAAAAAAAAAAAAAAAAAAAAAAAAAAAAAAAAAAAAATAAAAAAAAAAAAAAAAAAAAAAAAAAAAAAAAAAAAAAAAAAAAAAAAAAAAAAAAAAAAAAAAAAGGATAAAAAAAAAAAAAAAAAAAATTCTGTTCTGAAAAAAAAAAAAAAAAAAAAAAAAAAGAAAAAAAAAAAATAAAAAAAATTTTCAAAAAAAAAAAAAAAAAGAAAAAAAAAAAAAAAAAAAAAAAAAAAAAAAAAAAAAAAAAAAAAAAAAAAATATAAAAATGGAGGTCCGGGGAAAAATCTGGGTAAAAGGAGACCCTGAAAAAAGCCTCCTAAATAAAAAAAAATGTCCCCAAAAAAAAATATAAAAAAAAAAAAAAAAAAAAATTAAAAAAAAAAAAAAAAAAATAAAAAAATAAAAAAAAAAAAAAAAAAAAAAAAAAAAAAAAAAAAAAAAAAAAAAAAAAAAAAAAAAACCAGTTCAATATCTAAACTCCAAAAAAAAAAAAATAAAAAAAAAAAAATAATTCCGCAAAAAAAGTAAAATCGCACGGTCATAAAAAAAATGAAAAAAAAAAGAAAAAGAAGTTTACAAAATTAAAAAAAAAAAGAAAAAAATCCAAGTAATATCTGGGAGGGCGAGCCTAGCGCTCGTCTTGCCTGCGGAGTTCGTCTGGTCATTGTAGTCAAATTTCTGTTGTAGTGGGCGAGCCCGCTCGTCATTTTGTCTGGGTCTGGTAGGAACTCGATGGGCTCTCTCGATCGCAAATAGCGGGGTAAAAGAGGAATCCCCAAATATTTCCTTAAGCCAAGTTTCCAAAAAGACTACGGGATTGGGACCCTCACTCCTCTCAGGTAAGCCTATTAGGCGCACATTACTTCTGCGGCTTCTATTTTCTAAATCGTCGAGTTTAGCGGCCTGTTTGGCCATTTGCTTCTGTAGGCCTATGATTTTTTTCCTGTAATGGGGAGAGTTCATCATCGATCGTACTTAACCTCACTTCTAGCGCCGTAGTCCTTTCCACTGTGCTACACAGTAGCTGGCTCATTGCAGTTAGCTCAGTTTTTATACCATTCAATTGGCTATCCAGGCCAGATATAGAGTCCTTACAAGCGTTAACGGCATCAAATATGGCCCTAAGTGTGGGTTCCTCCTGACCCCCTATAGTAGAGCACGCCAATGAACTTGCTGCAGCCTGTACCGCCTTACCCTCCCCAGGGTCTTTATTGTTCGTGGCTCCTCTGGTGGGTAGAGTGGTGGTGTTCGATGATAATTGACTAGAATTTCTTCTATCAGATGCCACCCCCTGGGTCTTTGCGTGTGTCACTGATAGTTGGTGCCCCCCCTTGCTTGGTGATTGGGCGGGAGCATGGGCCTGAGCGTGGGCGAAGCGCTCAAGTTTTGCTGCGGCAGCGGCAGCGGACACCTGGTTTGCTTTCTCCTTGGCGGAGCGCGTTTTTTGGCCCCCTTCCAAGTGCGCCGTCTCGTCGGCAGCACGTTTGCTCAGCATGGTAAAATTTACCACCAAAAGGTAAGGTAAAAAAAAAAGGGAAGAGAGCTCTCCCCCTCCTTATTCCTTCACTCCCTCCCACCCGATGGTGGTTCAAATTAATCAGTAATTTTTGGAAGCCTTATGGTCTTACAGCACAAGCCTAGTACGTTTTTAGGTGAGTGTCAAAATAAGAGGCCGATGAGCACCAAAAAAAAAAAAAAAACACCAAAAAAAAAAAAAAAACCACCAAAAAAAAAAAAAAAAAAAAAAGGATGGGGGGAGAAAGAGAGCACGGTTTAACAGTCCAGTACCACTGGGGGGCCCTTCCTCGGTTCCTTCTCCCAGCAAAGCAGCTATGTAATGGTGTAGATAGCAGTGGTCACTCTTAGGGGACTCCAAGCACTCAAATGTACCCCAAATTCTCGTCTTGCCTCAACCAGGCAACACACAGACAGTTCACTCAGACCAGGGGGGCGATTTTAGACATTTAGCATATTGCCCCCTTTCCCAGGCTCACCCCGTTACCTCAGTCCCATGTACCATCCTTCGCCCAGTGCTCAGGCGATATGAAGAGCAGGCTATCCTGGGGGGGTACTGCAAAGGCACTGTCAGTTCAAGACTTTTACTCACGGCTCCACACACAGGTCCATGGAGGGATCCAGCACTCAGGGGGGATAGGAGAGGCGGAGCACGTCAGCGCGATCCCCTGCAGGTCCCGCACGGTCTCACAGCATCCACGCAGGTACGCGGGGTTCCGGCAGCCAGCGGGGGGGGGGTTGGAGAGGATCGGAGATGATTGAGGAGGCTGTCCACTACGGGTCCCGCCACAACGCCCGCCTGACAGGCATCAGCGGGAGAAGGGGGAGAGGAAGAGGCAGGCGAAGCAGGCAGAGCGAACGCTCGGGTCAAGCACAGGGATACTCAGGTGTCAGCAGCAACAATTCATCCGGCGGGACACTCAACGTGGTAAGGCTCTCTCTCAAGCATCCGGCAAGCTGGGAGGGCGGTTAGAGGAGCGGAGGTGGGACGGAACACCTGAGCTGCATGCTCACTCACTCACACACTCACAGCTGCGCCCATCCCCCAATGCAGCCTAATTAGTGCTCATCTGCAGCCTCAATGCAGCCGGATCTGTGCCCGGTCCCGGATCTGTGCCCAATACTACGCAATTACCGTTAATTCAGGCCTGATCTGATGCCCATCTGCGCGGCCTCAATGCAGCCTGATCTGTCTGAGCCCATCTGTCAGGGCCTCAATGCAGTTCAGATCTGTGGCCCAATTCTGGCAGTCCTTGAATGCAGGCCACACACACATGTTGGCCCCATCTGCAGGCCTTAACTGCAGCAGATATGCGCCGGCAACTTGCAGCCATAATGGCAGCCTGATGATGTGGGCCCACTGCAGCCTTAAAATGCAGCCTGGATATGTGCCCATTAATCTGCAGCCTCAATGCAGCCTGATCTGTGCCTATATGATGCCTCAATGCAGCCTGATCTGTGCCCATTTGCAGCCTCAATGCAGACAGATCTGTGCCCAATCTGCAGCCTGATATGTGCCCATCTGCAGCCTTAATGAAAACTGATATGCGCCCATCTGCAGCCTGATCTGCACCCATCTCCCATCAATGCAGCCTTATGCCCATCTGCAGCCTCACCATCTCTCATGCAGGAAACCACTGAGCTGTCATCTCTGCTCTCAGTCAGCAGTCACATACACAGTCCCATCTCCAGCGTCGCCATTGGACCAGCTCCTGTGATTGACAGAACACTGGTTAAATGCCGTTGGCGGAGGCGGGACTGTGTGTGTGATGGCAGAGCCGAGTGAGATACGATTATACAGGAGATGATGGCTCTGTGAATTCCGGCGGCGCTCAGCGGCACTCATCCCCCTCCTTCCCCTCCGAGGTACACTATTTTCAGGGGGAAAAAGTGTGTGTTATACGCCGATAAATACAGCAATTTTGAAATGGCATCCATGTCTTTACATCCTTTACATCCCAGAACATTAAAATATATTGCTAATATTTACTTTTATATTTATATTGCTAACAATATTTACATCATGCTGGCTTGTTTTACATGTATATCTAATAAAACAATGAAAAGATTGTACATTTCCTTTAAACCTCTGACCGCGCAAATCGTATAATCTGTGGCAAGAAAAGTGGGATTTAATGCCCAGCCACCTCACATTTACGTCCATGGCGGCCTGAGGTTGTTTGCTGAAAGTATTCTCGCATCTTACTGACCAGGCTGTCACCAAGAGCTCTCCGTCATTGCTTGTGATGGGAGCCATCGTGATCATGTGACCATTGTTAGAGCCAATAACAGTGGTCACATAATATAGAAGCAGTGTCGGGTACTAAAAGCCCACTTAAAATGCCACACCATTAAGGGGTTAAGAATAACAGTATATTATTAATTGGTATGGGCCCATACATCTATATATTTCCTTTTAGGAAACTCAATACACCGTATCTATTGGAGTAAATGTGTCGTTAAAAGAACAATCTTGGCATTCCTTCCATGTCCGGCGATGTCTGAATGGCGGGGGATTTTTTGTTTGGCCACTTTTTGAGCTTGGCTGTCTGGAAATTTGAAGTGCCATTAAGTATGCAGTGATTATAGAGCAGGTTACAGCAAGCCGCCTGTGAGCACCAGACAAACACAATAGCTTCAGATTACATTCAATTGCTTTAATGTTTGTGTATGCTTTTCAGGAACGCTTCTGGACCCAGAAGGCCTGTATGATGAGGAGGTGTGCACCCCGGACAATCTGCAGAAGTGAGTGACTTTCATATAATCGCAAAGAGTAAGGTGACCAGATTTTTAAAATGAAATCCGGGGACATATTTTTTTTACTAGTAATGGCGGCAATTAGCGACTCTCTGCCCATCGCCGCCCGCCTCACAGCCTGTCAAGTCTTATGCCCCGTACATACGGTAAAAAGTTGGGAGGTATGTTAAAAGAAGGGTTAAAAGTGACTCTATCAGCAAAGACGAATAGCCCAATGACCAGCAGCATCAACAACATTATTGGTGAGTATAGATGACTCTTTTGGAGGCCATCTGAGCCTGGCTTGTACAGCCAAAGCAGTTACATCCATCCACTGCATTTAGGGTTCACTGGGCTCCCTAAACCAGTCTTTCTAAAACTTTTATAGCATGGAGTAACTTTTGAAATAACTTTGTGGCTTCAAGGAACCCCTGCCAATAACGTCTATATTTACAGCTCACAGTAGGTTAACGCGATGGTCACCAGAAAGAATGCTTCTGTCAGGACCTGGGTCACCTGCAGGTGGCACTGTGGTTCCCTGGGCAGAGGGTTGTAATTCCAGTGTCCACCCGCGGGTGTCTCCCTGCGGCCAACAGATTCCAGTAATCAGTTTTCACCTGATGCTGTCTGCTGGGAGGGTATTTAAAGTAAGCGTAAACTCCCTTGTATGAATTTTACCTATAGGCAAGCCTATAATAAGGCTTACCTATAGGTACAGTAGATATTTACTTTAGATGCAGACGGTGGCGTCACCGGCCCATGCGCTCTGAAGGAACGGCATACCCGAGCCGTGCCGTAAACAGTGACTCCCACGCATCGTCATCACTGGCTCGGCAATTCATATTGCCGAATCCCACCAACATGTTAGGAAGACCGGGTGAAGATGGAGGTGCCTTCAGAGATGAGAACTGCCCGAAGCCTTTTTTTTTTTTTTTTTGGTGCGAGTTTACTACCGATTTAAGTCCTCCTCTACTATTTCTTCTAACTCCAGTGTTTTGCTGCTGCCGACTCCTGCTTGCCAAAGATCCTGATCTTGCTCCTGCCATGCATCTTGTACCCTGCTGCCTCTTTCCTGCCGCCCTTGTATCTGATCCCAGTCCTGGTTTCTCCCATCTGCTCCCTGCACCTCCAGGTTTGCCCTGCCTTTTGGTGTTCCCCATTTTGTATATATTGTACTGTATATTGTTAGTTAGCCTTCTGTTTATTAGTTATTAGTCAGGTATTCTGTCACTGGGTTTTTTGGATCACCTATATTTTCAGGTCCCAGGCTGGTCCTTGGAAGAATTTTGATTCACTGTAAATAAATGTCACTTAAAGCGTACACTGTCTGGTCCCAGTTTACGGAGTGTAGCCATGCAGCTCTGGCCGTCTCTGATTCCTGACAGCTCCTTACACTGGTGGTCATTTTAACATCTTAAAATTATAGTGCGGTATAACATACGCAAACCAATCAGACTTCAGTTTTCTTCATATTAGCTCTTTACAAGCAATGTCCATCTAAAAAAAATAAAAAAGTGCCCCTGAAAAAAGAAGCCTGGGGGTTGACTCTGATCTTTGCTTTGCTAAAAATCTACAATTGATAAAGACTCCTTAGCATCCGATATACTGCTTGGTGTGTAAGATGCCTGGTCACTCACTGTGCAATGTGCCTCCGCTCAGCCCCTACATCACTAGGATGTCCTGTAATGACGTAGTAACAGAGCCCCTTAAAGCAGAATTAAACATGCAAAAAAAAACAAAAAAAACTAAATGTGATATATTGAAGCTTACTAATCCTTAGATTTTTATTTTATTAGGCTTTTTTCCCTTTATTTTCCTTTATTGTCATCTGCTGATCTGGCCAGTAAAGCACTTCCTGTCTTACAGTGTCCCCACTACAGTGTAGGAGCAACGGTGACAACCTTAGACAGCAGCATAGTAAATTTGAGGAGAGGGAAGAAGCAGGACAACACAGGACGGACCAAGCGCCTTGAGGCGATTCAGTTCGCATTTGCAGCGCTATACAAATCATTCATTCATTCAGGGTAGTGTTATGCAGCGTACACACGATCGGATTTTCCGTCAGAAAAATCTTGGGATGTTTTTTCCGACGGAATTCCGCTCAAAGCTTGGCTTGCATACACACGGTCACACAAAAGTTTGCTGAACTTTCGACCGTCGAGAATGCGGTGACGTACAACATTACGAAGAGCCGAGAAAATGAAGTTCAATGCTTCCGAGCATGCGTCGAATTGTTTCCGAGCATGCGTAGGAATTTTGCACGTCAGAATTGCTACAGATGATCGGAATTTCTGATTAAAACTTTTTCCGACCAAAAAATTGAGAACATGCTCTCAATCTTTTGCTGCCTAGAATTCGGCCAGCAAATGTCCAATGGAGCATACACACGGTCGCATTTTCCGACTAAAAGCTCTCATCTGTTCCGACCGTGTGTACGCGGCATTAGACTTCCTCTGTTTTAGCTGAGATCTAATCACTGCAACAGTTTACTGCAATTTATTCATTCTTAAAGCTCCCCATGCTGCCTTATAAAAAAATAACCTGCTTCTGCTTCCTGTGACTCTAACATTTCCTACTACCCGCTGCTAAACTTCAGATGTTATCATATCACAATGCCGCATCTGGATTGTGCAAGTTACTTTTTTTTTTTTTTTTTTACATTGAAGTTCACACAACTCATCCTCACACAACGATCGCTATTAAACCATGCCCATGCAATAAGGCCTGCTCCATCAGGCTACAGCAGCCTTTCTCAACCTTTTCAACACAGAGGAACCCTTGAAATAGTTCTCCGGTCTCGAAACTCATGATACAATAGTGCAGGGATATGCAATTAGCGGACCTCCAGCTGTTGTAGAACTACAAGTCCCATGAGGCATAGCAAGACGCTGGCAGCCACAAGCATGACACCCAGAGGCCGAGGCATGATGGGACTTGTAGTTCTGCAACAGCTGGAGGTCCGCTAATTGCATTTCCCTGCAATAGTGTGATGGTAAGTGGGAAGAGTGGTCCTTACACTTGTGGTCCTCCTTACAGATAGCTAAAAAGATCAATGGTGTCAGTGGGAACTTATCTAAGAGGCAGAAATCGCCCAATGCTGAAGGAACCTCTAGCAACCTTTGGAGGAACCCTGGTTGAGAATCACTGGGCTACAGCAACCCGAAAGACTCAATATCCCAGGATTAAAGACCAAGAATTCTGAGACTTGTAGTTCCACAACAGATGGAGAACTACAGATCACAACGGTCTTCTAAAGCCTAAATGGTTAGCGCCTGCAGAAATATATAATGAGCCATAGAGATTGTGCCAAGGCATCAGACGGAAGGTATTTTAGTGTAGTAGATTCGGTACAGGGACACTCCCATTACATAGAGTGCAAAACCAACAAGATATTAGACTGACCTTATTGTTTACTACGTTTAGTTGATGATAATACAAAATACTACAAAATACCATTCATGTTTACAAAATAATTAGAGAAAATATATAACAAAGAACCAAAATCAGGCAAAACCACAAGAGAACCCGGACCCTAACCGTGTGATAATGGGGAGTGTGTGTGTTAAATGTAAAATACACCTAATGAGCAAAGCACTAATTGGCTGCAATGTGTGAAATGCTGTTAATGAATGATTTTGCTTGGTTGATGGATTCTGATAAGAAAAAAAAAAAAGGAGACTAAAAATAAAAAAGATAAGAATTCTCTGCAACAGAGTGCAAGCCTCTTGCTACGATAATTAGGGAACGATCTGCTTCGACGGGGTCCAGATGTCTAAAAAATTTTAATTGAAAAATAAAATAATAAAAACAAAAAAAAGTTAAAAAATCCTGAAAGGAATTGTAATACAATGGATGTGCCTGGCCTCTGGGGATATTTTTTCATTCCTAGAATTATGTTCCTAGGCAGATCCTGGGCACACCATCTGTTTCTCCCCCCCCCCCCCCCCCCCCCCCCCCCCCCAAATCGTATCTCTTACTAGATCAAAGCGCTGAATCTCCCGAAAAACAAGGCGAAGGAAGATGGTGACCGGGATGTGATGGGATGGAATCCGGTGTGACCCTTCGGACCCGGCTCCTAGGTCACCTGATCCTGTCTTGGGGTCATCAGATCCATATGGAAGGGAAAAGGCTGGACAGGTGGGGATGGCAGTCTGATGGAAGGAAACTGCTGGGATTATCCATCTGCTCTTCCAGATCTGGACCTGGGCATGGGCAGATCTGAACCTGGGCATGGGCATGGGGGGTGTGATCTGTGCCCAGAGTTCAGAGGGCATCCTCTACATGGCACAACCTGATGCTATGACACCAATTCCCCCCATACTCATCTCCCACCAATGAATGCAGGGTGACACTACACAGAAAAACACAGGAAAACCAGGCTTACCTGCTGCTGATTCCAGTATAAGGCAAAGACTTAAAGGGATTTCCTCCCCCGGATAAAGAAGACGGGCTGCTTCCCTGTGCCTCTGTCTTTTTTTCCCCCTTTCTCTCCTGTCTGTCTCTTTTCTGCCTCCCTCTCCCACCCTCCTCTTCTTTCCTCCCTCCCTCCCTTCTCCTCCGCTCTCCCCCACCCTCCCTCTCTCTATCCTCAGCACCTGCTGCTGAGAACAGCTCCCAACCAGCGCGCCCCCCTCTGCGCGTTCACGGCCTCGGACACCGCGCTCCCGCACTGGACCAATCATAGGAGAGGAGAGGTGGGCTTGGAGGCATTGTGGAACTCCATAGGCAGACGCCCCTTCTTACGCTTCAACCAATTGTAACGGGATAATGGTGGGGGTGTTTGTGTTGCTCCGCCCCCTATGGGAGGGAGCACAGGCGATGTATATTGGGAGGCAGGATTGAGGATTTTCGGGATTCGTCTGGGAAGAAGAAGCAGAAGACGGAGAGTTGTAAGGAGGCCGGAGGTCAGCCCTGGAAATGGCCCCGGAGGATGTCTGCACCAAGCACTGGCCGACCGGGACCCGCTTATCAGGAATTATCAGTACCCGGCTAATCCGCCTTTATATAGCACGGCTCCTTTACTACCCAAAACCTGGAGACACCCCAGTCTGAGATGGAAAAAACATAAATGTGACTTATCATTTACAAGTCCAATCACTCATCACATCGGAGCCCCCCCTTATCATATCAGAGGTCCCCCAATCACATTAAAGTCCCTCCCATCACATCAGAATATCCCAAACGCACATGAGGTTCCTCATCACATAAGAGGTGTCCCCCCCCCCCCCAGGGGCGGACTGACCATTCGGCCACTCGGGCACTTCCCGAGGGGGCCCCATCAGGGTTACAAGCCTCAGTAAAACCAGGGACAGTATGTAAAAATATGTGTTTTTTTTTACATCTGTTTCTGAAATGCCCTTTTGGTCTAAAAATACAGAGATTATAGGTGCCCCACCTCTCCAGTACCTTCTCAGCCAATAGAAACATGTCTGTGTATACTGTATGTACATGTATGTGTATACTGTGTGATTGTATACTGTGTGGCCCCATAATCTCTGATTGCCCGGGGGCCCCATAATCTCCTATTGCCCGGGGGCCCCATGAGTTGTCAGTCCACCCCTGGTCCCCCCATCACATCAAAAGTCCCCCATCACATTAAAGGTCCCCCATCACATCAGGATACTCCCATCTTCAGAGGTCCCTCATCACATACGAGGTGTCCCCTCATTACATCAGAGATCCCCCTCCATCACATAAAAGATCCACCTCCATCACGTCAGAATACCCCAATCGCTTCAGAGGTCCCTCATCACATAAGAGGTGTCCCCTCATTACATCAGAGGCCCCCCATCACATCAAAGGTCCCTCCATCACATCAGGATACTCCTATCTTCAGAGGTCCTTCATCACATAAGAGGTGTCCCCTCATTACATCAGAGATCCCCCTCCATCACATAAAAGATCCACCTCCATCACATCAGAATACCCCAATCGCTTCAGAGGTCCCTCATCACATAAGAGGTGTCCCCTCATTACATCTGAGGTCCCCCCATCACATCAAAGTTCCCCCATCACATCAGAATGTCCACATCACATCAGAGGTTCCTCATCACATAAGAGGTGTCCCCCCATCACATCAAAGGTCCCTCCATCACATCAAAGGTCCCTCCATCACATCAAAGGTCCCCCGTCACATCAGGATACCCCCATCTTCAGAGGTCCCTCATCACATAAGAGGTGTCCCCTCATTACATCAAAGGTCCCCCGTCACATCAGGATACCCCCATCTTCAGAGGTCCCTCATCACATAAGAGGTGTCCCCTCATTACATCAGAGATCCCCCTCCATCACATCAAAGGTCCACCTCCATCACATCAGAATGCCCCAATTGCTTCAGGTCCCTCATCACATAAAAGGTGTCCCATCATTACATCAGAGGTCCCCCATCACATCAGAATACCCTAATCGCACCAGAGGTTCCTCATCACATAAGAGGTGTCTGCCCATTACATCAGAGGTCCCCCTATCACATCAAAGGTCCCCCCCCCCCCCATCACATCAGAATAACCCCATTTCTTCAGAGGTCCCTCAACACATAAGGTGTCCCTATTACATAAGAGGTCCCCACATCACATGAAAGTTCCCCCATCACATCAGAATACCCCTATCGCACCAGAGGTTCCTCATCACATAAGAGGTGTCCCCTCATTACATCAGAGGTCCCCCCATCACATCAGAGGCCCCTGTTACATCAGAATACCCCTATCGCACCAGAGGTTCCTCATCACAACTCTTGACATCAGAGGTCCCCCCATCACATCAGAGTACCCCCATCGCACCAGAAGTTCCTCATCACATAAGAGGTGACCCATCATTACATCAGATGTCCCCCCATTATATCAGAGGTCCCCCCATCACATCAGGATACCCCCATCGCACCAGAGGTCCCTCATCACATAAGAGGTGTCCCATCATTACATCAGAGGTCCCCCCATCACATTAGAGTACTCCCATCACACCAGAGGTTCATCATCACATAAGGACATAAGTCCCTCATGACATCACTGTTCCCCCCATCACATCAAATTTCCCCCATCACATCAAAGGTCCCCCATCACATAAGGGGTGTCACCTCATTACATCAGAGGTCCCCCATCACATCAAACGTCCTCCATCACATCAGAAGTGCCCCCCATCACATCAGAGGTCCTCCCTTCACAACAAAGTCCCAACATCACATCAGAGGTGCCCCCTTCACATCAGAGGTCCCCCCATGACATCAGAGTACCCCCATCGCACCAGAGGTTCCTCATCACATAAGAGGTGACCGCTCATGACATCAGAGGTCCCCCCATCACATCAAAGTTCCCCCCATCGCATCAAAGGTCCCCCATCACATAAGGGGTGTCCCCTCATTACATCAGAGGTCCCCCATCACATCAAAGGTCCCCCATCACATCATAGGTGCCCCCCATCACATTAGAGGTCCTCCCTTTACATCAAAGTCCCAACATCACATCAGAGTTGTCCCCCTTCACATTAGTGGTCCCCCATCACATCAGAGGTCCCCCCCATCACATCAGAGGTCCCCCTCATCACATCAGATTTCCCCATCGCACCAGAGGTCTATCCATGACATCTGAGCCCCCCCCCCCCTTCACATTAGAGGGGCAGCCAGGAATAGATCATAGATGATTAGTACCCGGCTAATCAAACTTTATAAAGCATGGCTCCTTTAAAAATACCCAAAATCTGGAACCACCCCAGTCTGAGATGGAAAAAAACATAAATGTGACTTATCATTTACAGGTCCCATCAGACATCCCTCATCACATCAGAGGTTTCCCCTATCGCAACAGAGGTGTGCCCACATCACATCAGAGTACCCCCATCATACCAGAGGTCCCCACATCAGAAGTCCCCCATCACATCAAAGGGCCCCCATCACATCAGTGTACCCCCATCACATCAGAGGTGTCCCCCATCACACGAAAGGTCCCGCATTACATCAAAGGTCCCCTATCACATCAGAGGTGTCCCCCATCACATGAAAGGTCCCGCATTACATCAAAGGCCCCCTATCACATCAGAGGTGTCCCCCCATCACATCAGAGGTCCTCTCTTCACATCAAAGTACCCCCATCAAATCAGAGGTGTCCCCCATCACATGAAAGATCCCCCATCACATCAGAGGTGTCCCCCTTCACATCAGAGGTACACCCATCACATCAGAGGTCCCCCCCATCAAATCAGATGTCCCCCTCAATACATCGGAGGCCCCACCCATCACATGAGATGTACCCCACATCACATCAAAGGTCCTCCATTATATCAGAGGTCCGGCCCATGAGAGGTCCCCCTCATCAGATCAGATATCCTCCTCATCTGATCTGATTCCCCCATCACATAAAAGGTGCCCTCCATCAGATCAGAGTATTGCTATCACACCAGAGGTCCCCCCATTACATCTGAGGTCCCCCATCGCACCTGAATGCCAATTGATGGGTTTAGTTCTGCTTTAAAGTGGAACTAAACCCATCAATATAAGGGTTTTAAAAAAACAGATACATTCCAAGCATTCTGGGAATGTCACTGTCACATTTCTTTGTGCTTTCAACCAAACTGTCCAATCATCAATTGGCTGGTGTCATAACTGATCACATGTGCAGAACCATGACAGTTGCAGTTCAAACAGAGGTTAAGATGGCAGTAACTGGCTGAAAAAGATAAGAGGGTTTAGTTCTACTTTATGCATCTTTCTCTCTCTGTTATGGCTGCAGTTGGGTTTCACGTTTCAAAGCAAACCAAACCAAACATCTGAAAACAGATCTGCCATTGTTCCTCACTGACTTGGAATCCAGTAGTAAATAAACAAAGTAGAAGAATTTGATTCAGATCACTTTGATATGTTATTAACCAGTTCAATACCCGGCCATAGTCATATGACGCCCACAAGGTGGATCTACCATCCTGGGTGGGCGTCATATGACGTCCTCGGATTCCCGGCCGCCTGGGGGGGCGCGCGCGCATCGCTCGGGACCCGGTGCGAGTGCCCGGCGGCCGCGATGTCCGCCGGGCACCCGCGATTGCCCGTTAAAACAACGGGACCGGGCGGGACCGTGGAGCTGTGTGTGTAAACACACAGCGCCACGTCCTGTCAGCGGGGAGGAGACCGATCATGTGATCCCAGTACAGAGGAACACATGATCGGTCTCCTCCCCTTAAGTCCCCTCCCCCTACAGTTAGAATCACTCCTATTAGGGACACACATTAACCCCTCCAGCGCCCTCTAGTGTTAACCCCTTCCCTGACAGTCACATTTACACAGTAATCATTGCAATTTTATAGCAACGATCGCTGTGTAAATGTGAATGGTTCCAAAAATGTGTCAAAAGTGTCCGAAGTGTCCGCCGCAATGTCGCAGTCACGAAAAAAAAAATCGCAAATCGCCGCCATTACTAGTAAAAAAAAAAAAAAAAAAAATTCAATAAATCTATCCCCTATTTTGTAGACGCTATAACTTTTGCGCAAACCGATCAATATACGCTTATTGCGATTTTTTTTACCAAAAATATGTAGAAGAATACGTATCGGCCTAAACTGAGGAAAAAAATTGTTTTTTTTTTTTAAAAAATGGGATATTTATTATAGCAAAAAGTAAAAAATATTGTGTTTTTTTTCAAAATTGTCGCTCTTCTTTTGTTTATAGCGCAAAAAATAAAAACCGCAGGGGGGATCAAATACCACCAAAAGAAAGCTCTATTTGTGGGAAAAAAAGGACGTCAATTTTGTTTGGGTGTAACGTCGCACGACCGCGCAATTGTTAGTTAAAGCGACGCAGTGCCGAATCGCAAAAAGTGCTCTGGTAAGGAAGGGTGTTTAAAAGCCCTGTATTGAAGCGGTTAAAGAGGAACTCCAGTGCCTTTTAAGTTTGGCCCTGTCCCCCCCCCCCCCCCCCGCGCCACCATCTTTTTTACTTTGGCGTGTGCACAATGCCCAAAGGAAAATGTGCATACGTATGGAGGGTTTTCTGTGCATGCGCAGACATGCCAAGTATTGGAATTTGCATATCATTTCCACCTTGGAAACCCACGCATGCGCAGATGTGCCATTTGCTCTGTTGGGACTTGAAGCCCTGCAGCACATCTGCACAACATGCAGAGAAAGGCGAGGTGAGAAAGATGGAAGCACTGCATTTTGTCACAAAAAGTTAAAGTGTACCTACTGTAAAGGCAAATTTTTTTTTCTAGTTATAGATCGAGTGGCGAGGGATTATAACACCTGTTTTAGTTTGTGTCTGTGTCCCCAATAGGGAGATTCCCCCTTTCTGCTTGTCCTGTTTATCATTATCATTGAAACTCCCAAATTTTGGGTTGACACCAGAATAGTAATAGAGGAGACATTTTCCAATGAGGACACTAGTTTTGGTGACCCCGCTGACACCCTCGGGATTCCCTCACTTTAGAGGGATTTCCTCTCACTTCCTGTTATGCGTATGTGACAGGAAGTGAAGGGAAATCTGCCCTATAGGGCATAGATGGCAAAAAACCTGTCAGGGGTGATAACCCTCCATTACTCTATCCAAAATGAAAAAAAAAGTTTTGACTTTGCTCGTTGGTCGTCACATCCCCCCCTTTCCCGACCTGTCGGGCTGCATACTCGGATAATGGTCTGGTATAGATTTTGGGGTGACCCCCGCGCCGTTTTTTTTTTGGCAGGGGGTTTCTCCTTAAAATCCATACCAGACGTCTGGTATGGTCTTGGGGGGACCTCACAAAATTTTTAATCGCCTTTTTGGAATCCCCCCCTCCGGTGTCACATTTGGCACCTTTCAGGGGGGAGCAGATACCTGCCTAATACAAGTATGTTGCTCCCACTTCCGGGCATAGATAGCCGAGCCACCCGCGGGTATCTACGCCACTTCCAGCGCCTTCTCCGTCCCCCTCACTGTCTTCTGGGAGACACACAGGTCCCAGAAGACAGTAGGGACCAGTGGGATCGCGCAGAGCGAGTTGCACATGTGCAGTAGGGAACCAGGAAGTGAAGCCGGAAAGGCTTCACTTCCTGATTCCCTTACCGAAGATGGCGGCGCCTCCACCCGAGAGCCGAGGGACGGGTCGGCTTTGGGTGCCGAAATCGCGGGCGCCCTGGACAGGTAAGTGTCCTTATTTTAAAAGTCAGCAGCTGCAGTATTTGTAGCTGCTGACTTTAAAAAAAAAAATAAAATTAGGCGGAACTCCGCTTTAAGATTTATACCAGATTCAAAGAGCCTGGTATTGTCAGGATCAAAGTCAGATCCCCTTCATTGAAGTCGGATGGGAGTTGGACATGAAGTCGCAGGGCAAAGTCGGATCCACAGTCGTATGACTGTCGTGTCATACCAGTGTGAACCCGGCCTTAAATGTAAAGAAGAGGTTTGGGGTATTTTTGACCCCAGATCTCTTCATAAAGAGGACCTGTCATCTTTATTTCTAATACAAGGAATATTTACATTCCATGTAATAGGAATAAAAGTGATAAAAAAAATGAAAGGGACAGTGTTAAAATAAAAAAGTTAAATAAATAAGATATTTTTTTTAAGCGCCCCCAATCCGTCCGTGCTGGAGTGCAGAAGTGAACGCATACGTAAGTCGTGCACACTTATGTAAACGTTGTTCGCACGAAACATGTGAGGTATCGCCAGGAACATTAGAGCGAAAAGCATCTAAAAGATGGAGATTTTTCAGTACCGTAGTTTGCCACCATTCCACGAGCATGTGCAATTTTTAAAGCGTGACATGTTAGGTATTTATTTACTCAGCGTAACATCATCTTTCACATTATATAAAATTGGGGTATATTGTTTTTTTATTTTTTTTTCATTCGAATTGTGTTTGAAAAACCTCTGCGCAAATACTGTCTGACATAAAAAATTACAGAGATCGCCATTTTATTCCCTAGAGTCTCTGCTAAAGAAATATATGATGTTTGGGGGTTATAAGTAATTTTCTAGCAAAAAATACTTGTAAACAAAAAGTGTCAAAAAAGGCCTGGTCTTCAAGTGGTTAAAGTAAGTAGCGCTATGCTAAATAGCAAAAAATTGCCAGGTCATGAAGGGGGGTAAAAACCTTCTGGAGATCAAAGAAATATCCAAATATGAGAGAGGGAGAATGCAGGGGACAGTAGGTGTGTATTTAGGGGGAAGGTTCCCTTTAATAGGTATGTGTGACACTGGGCGCACTGTGGACATATTTAGGGAGGTTTGGGAAGTATTCTACGACTCTCCGAACAGAGCAGAGTTCGAGGACACAACACCTCACAACTCTGTTCTGCTGACTCTGAGGGATCAGTATCTGAGGCGCCGAACTACATTTCCCGCCATCCTCAACGAGCAGACCGGAAGTGTCTCATGCGTTGCTGTAGCAACGGTAGGGCGCCGTGAGAGCGGGGAGAAGAGGTGATAAGGTGAGACTGAAACATTAGAAATGTCCTGACTAGCTTCAACTAAAGAGCCTTGCCCTCCATAATACCTTAACAGGGAGCTCCATCATTGCCTGTGTACAGGGAGGACATGGAGAGCACATGCTGTGTAATTTACAAGTGACTCTGAGGTGACAGAGTGACATTTGGTTGGATTTTCTGTTCTTTACCCTTTAGGGCTCATTTACACAATGAGGTGCATTTGAGTGTGCGTGTTTTTTATGTGTTCATTTTAGGCCAGCCTAATCATTTCAATGGGCTGTCCAATGCCTAAAAGGCGCACCAAAACGCATGGTACTGCGACACCATACATTGTGGTGGGCGTGAACGCACGTGTGTTTACCAGATGCCTGGAGTGCCATTAACCACTTACCTGGCATTTTCTGGCACTTTTTGTTTGCAAGTTTAAATGTGCATTTTTTGCTAGAAAATTATTTAAAATACCCAAACATACATTTTGTTTTTAGCAGAGACCCTAGGGAATAAAATGGCGATCGTTGCAATTTTATATGTCACAGTATTTGCGCAGCGGGGGATACAGTTTAACCACTTGCTTACTGGGCACTTAACCCCCCCCCCCCCCCCCCTCCTGTCCAGACTAATTTTCAGCTTTCAGCGCTGATGCACTTTGAATGACAATTGCGCGATCATACAACACTGTACCCAAATTACATTTTTATCCCACAAATTGAGCTTTCTTTGTGGTATTTGATCACCTCTGCGGTTTTTATTTTTTGTTAAATTTTTTTAAAAAGACCGAATTTAATTATTTTTTTATATTTTGTTATACAATTTTGGAAACAGGTAATTTTTCTACTTCATTGATGTACGCTGATGAGGTGGCAGTGATGGGCACTGATGGGTGGCAATAATGGGCACTGATCGGTTAGACTGATAGGCAGCACTGCCTGGTGGCACTGATTGGCACCACTGGTGGGCATTGATAGGTGGCACTCATGGGCATTGATAGGTGGTACTGGTGTGCACTGTGGGCACTGGCAGGTGGCAATAGCAGGTGGCACTGGCAGGGGGTACTGGTGGGCACAGATGAGGCATAATTGCCTCTTCGGGACCGATGTCCCTTGCAGATAAGCCGGTGATCGGCTTTTTTTTTTCTCCTCACGCTGTCAGCGCGAGGAGAAAAAAAACGGTTACCGAGCTTTTGTTTACATCATGTGATCAGCTGTCATTGGCTGACAGCTGATCACGTAGTAAGGGTCCGGGACCGGCCCCTTACTCGGATCTGTGATGACCTGAGTCTCAGTGACTTGGTGATCACAGGGCGCGTGGGGCGCGCGCACAGGGGAGGATGTCATAGGACGGCCTCCCGGAAATTCGGGTCCGCGCTGTGGCCGTCATTCGGCTATAGCGCGGACGGCAAGAGGTTAATGAATTAAAAAACAAAACATATTATATATTGCAATTTTTTTGTATAATGTGAAAGATTATGTTAGGCAGAGTAAATAGATACCTAACATGTCACGCTTTAAAATTGAAAGCGATCGTGGAATGGCGACAAACTACGGTACTTAAAAATCTCCATAGTTGACACTTTAAACGCTTTTACAGGTTACCTGTTTGGAGTTACAGAGGAGGTCTAGTGCTAGAATTATTGCTCTCGCTCTAACGTTTGTGGCGATATCTCACATGTGTGGTGCAAACACCGCTTTACATATGCGTGCGCTTCTGCGTGAGCACGAAGGGATGGGGACACTTTAATTTTACTATTTTTTCTTATTAATTTTACTTTTTATTTTTACACTGTCCTTTGTATTTTTTATTTTTTAATCACCTTTATTCCTATTACAAGGGATGTAAATATCATTTGTAATATAATTAAGGATGACAGGTCCTCTTTATAGAGAGATTTGTGCTCAAAAAGACCCCAAATCTCTTCTTTACCTTTATAAGCAAAAGACAAAAAAATAATTAAAAAAAATGGTATACTTACAGCCTGGACCAGAAGTGACATCATGATGTTGCTCCGGTCCTCCAAGGCCATAGAGTCAATCATAGAGTATCTACTCTTTGATCGCCTATGGGAGCAGCCGGCTGCACCATTAGATCTTTCTTTGGCGAGGCGGCGGAAACAGAGCACAGAAAACTGCACAGAAAACTGCTGGCTGCATTTGAGGTGTCATTAATAATGAATGGCAACGAAAGCACAACATGCAATTTATGCTTTGAGTGTGTTTGTGAAATGCTATAGTGAGAATGCAGCCTAGGCTTACACTTCATTCCATGCTGTAATATGATATATATTTATGTACCCATTTAAAAAAATAAAAATGTATTGGAGTGTCACAAAAGACAACAGTGCCAGATAAAGTGATGCTATACTTACCTGCTCTGTGTGTAATGGTTTGTCACATAGCAGCCCGATCCTCCTCTTTCAGGGTCCCCTGCCTGTGCTCTTGGCTCCTCCTGCCTTCTTAATACCAGCCTAGCAAGCCACTTGCTAATGGGGGTACTCGTGCAGGCTCATTCCCGACATCCATAGACACAGACGGCAGGGCTTTGCCCCTCCCCCACATAGGATTGCAAATGGCTCCCGCTTCTATCAATCTGCCCTGTAAGAGAGAAGAGAGATCGGCTGCTCTCGTGCACAGCGTTGGATCAAGATGGGGCTCAGGTAAGTATAAGGAGAGGGCCTGGGGAAGGGCAGCCTGGACACAGAAGGTTTTTTACCTTAATGCAGAGAAGGTATTAACCAGTTCAGGACCGCACTATAGCAGTTTTACTGCTACAGGGCGGCACCTGTGCACCGGAACAGGTAGATATGCATGATCCGGCTCTTCCAGGTAGGACACGCTGCTGACAGCTCACTCCCGCTGTGATCACACACAGCGGGAGCCCAGCAGCGGGTACCACAGACTCAATATCTGCCAGCACCCGCAGATAATCGTGGAGAGAGACAGAATGGCAGTCTGCCTATGAAAACAAGGCAGGTGGCCGTTCTGTCAGTAAGGAAGGCATGAATCCCGTGTTCCTGCAAAGCCTTCCCCTAGTAAAAGCACCTCCCCCACAGTTTAGAAAAACACTGGCTAGGCACACAGTTAACCCTTTGATGACCTCTGATGTTAACCTCTTCCCAGCCAGTGTCATTAGTATAGTGACATTGCATATTTTTAGCAATGATCACTGTATTAGTGTCACTGGTCCCGAAAAAGTGTCAGTGTCCAAATTGTCCGCTGCAATATTGCAGTCCCGCTATAAGTCACTGAACGCCACCATTGCTAGTAAAAAAATAAATAAATAAAAAATGAATAATTGCAAAAAGGAGAAACCAATGGGACTTTAAAGGTGTTGAACCTCCTCTCAGAATAATTACCCGTGTACAATCATTAGTTAAAAGACATTTTTTATTACAACATTTTAAAAAAATTATAAGGTTGGGGATCTACACATTACCCTTAAAATTATTAGAAAAATAGTAACATATGTAATCAAACCCAAAGCACCCCCGGAGATAGAGATCCCTCATGTTTGTATAAAGTAAACTTGAGTTGTTGTTTGAGAAACCTCATAACATATAGATTATGTCATGACATGTCACACAAGGAAGGGATAGCTCATCCTGACGAGTTTGGCCTTTGTCAGCTTCTTCAAGGGCTCAGAGGGGTCCAGTGACAATGGGTTACTAAAAAATATATACATAATATACATTCACAACACACGTTACTCATCTATTACTAACATTTAACATATGTATTGATCTTATTGACTTACAATTGTAAAAATAGATTGTAATTCAGGAGGATCCAAAGAGGAGTCTCTCTCTCTATGTAGCCAGACACCAAAAGGACAAGGACAATATAGGCCAAGCGATTGCACAAGCCAGGAAGCTCCACCAGGGGGCCACGAAACACAGCCCCAAAATATGGAGAGGAGGGAAAGGTGGCGCCAACCCCACTCAAATTGCGTATTAAAAAAACACTAGCAAAAAAGAGTGATAAATTGCCAATGATGCCACCTTATACACAAAAAGCACATATCTTGATTAAACCTACATCAATGAGCCATACCATATAATAAAATAAACATACCCAGCCTAAATAGTGTATGTACTTATTTCCATTGTAAGGCAAAAATGGGCAGCTGCATCAAAGTTATGAGTCTGGAAAAATAATTATATACCTTTAATGCAGCTGCCAATTTTTGGCTTCCAATGGGAATACATACGTACACTATCTAGGCTGGGTATGTTTATTTTATTATATGGGATGGTTTCAGAATGGTGAGCAGGGGAAGGGGCCCGTAAATATGTAATATTTACCAGCCTCTTCCTTTCTTGAAGTAACACAGTAACGAGTTGCGTTCACTCCTATGTCCAATCAGCACTGAATCATGGTAAACTGTGTTCCTATTCTTTCATCTGTGCAGCTGAGGCTGAAAAGAAAGGGTCTGATTAATCTATGTTCTCGGCCCCTTTCTCTCTCTCAAATGTGACACATCAAAGATCTGCTTAGACAGATTTTTTTGGAAATTTTTTGTCCCATTTTTTTATGGATATACACAATCCAATACCCATAGTTGATCCAGAGGAAGGCAAAAAAGGCAAAAAAAAACCCCCAATAAAACATAATCCAATTTGCTCCAGTGGGAAAAAGAAAATTCCTTCCTGATCCTCCAAGAGGAATTCAGTTATTCCCTGCATCAACCTTACCTATAAATGTTAGTATCCAGTTATATTATGTACATTTAGGAAATAAGCCAAAAAAAAAAAAGCTACTGAGCTGGCTAGAACCAGCTCTTGAGGGTGTCTATTCCACATTTTCAGAGCTCTAACTGCGAAGAAGCCTTTTTGTATTTGGAGACTAATACAGGCCATACACAATGCAAATTTCGCCCGATCCGTTGAGCGATAAAGGAAAGCGGCGCTCACATACAGCATGCGAGTGTACCATCAATTAGGTATGAAAATCGTACTTCCAAACACTGTTTTCATGCCAATAGAGGAAGTGATGTAATGTTTAACCTTTTAACCACACCTCTATTGGACACACCCCTACTGGACAAAATCGAGTCGAACTTTCCGGGGATCAAGCGCAGTTCTGTTTCTTAGGTCAAACCGTCCAACTCTCCCATTAATGATACGAAATTTGGAAGTTTTTTGTAGAAAAACCCAACATGTTGGATCAGTCAATTTCAGCTGTCGTATGAAAATCACGTGTCGCACATACCACACTAACGATACGAAAAACGACCGATTTTACTTTAAATTTGTATTTTCGTTTTTAGTTTTCGCATCGTGTATGACCGGCATTAGGCCTAATGCACACAGGGTGTTTTTACTGCTGTTTTTTTACAGCTTCAAAATGCCCGTCCACGCACACATAGGCTTTTAGGAGCTTTTAGTGGCATAGGCATTTAAAAGCTGTAAAAAAAAAAACACAGTGCCAGCACGTTCTGGTGCAGCAGTGTTTTGGGAAAAAAAAAAAAAAAACACAGACAGCTCCAAAACTCTCCCAAACTCTGCTAAATGCCAGTATCCAGTGTTTAGCAGATGTTGTTTTTTTTTTTGGATGTGGAGACCGCCGGTGTCCTTAACAACTAGCGTTTGGAACGGATGAGTCATTAGCCCTTTGGGTCTGGTATGTATTTTAACCACTTTCAGACCGGACCAATTTGCAGCCAAAGGACCAGGCCCCTTTTTGCGATTCGGCACTGCGTCGCTTTAACTGACAATTGCGCGGTCGTGCGACGTGGCTCCCAAACAAAATTGACGTCCTTTTTTTCCCACAAATAGAGCTTTCTTTTTGGTGGTATTTGATCGCCCCTGCGGTTTTTATTTTTTGCGCTATAAACAAAAATAGAGCGACAATTTTGAAAAAAATGCATTATTTTTTATTTTTTGCTATAATAAATATCCCCCAAAAATATATAAAAAAACATTTTTTTTCCTCAGTTTAGGCCGATACGTATTCTTCTACATATTTTTGGTAAAAAAAATCGCAATAAGCGATTATTGATCGGTTTGCGCAGAAGTTATAGCGTTTACAAGATAGGGGATAGTTTTATAGCATTTTTATTAATAATTTTTTTTTTATTATTAATGGCGGAGATCTGCGATTTTTTTTTTTGTGACTGCGACATTATGGCGGACACATCGGACATTTTTGACACATTTTTGGGACCATTGTCATTTTTACAGCAATTAATGCATTTAAATGCATTGATTTCTGTATAAATGACACTGGCAGTTTAGGAGTTAACCACAAGGTGGCAGTGTAGGGGTTAAGTAGGCCTAGGGGTGTTTTTTTTACTGTGGGGGGGCGTGGCTGTCAGCTAGTGAATGCTGATCTCTGCTCCAATCACAGGGAGCAGAGATCGGCGTCACTAGTTGCTAGGCAGAACGGGGAGATGCTGTTTATCTCGGCATCTCCCCGTTTAGCCGCTCCGTGAGACGATCGCGGGAGTCCCCGCGGCGATCGAGTCCGCGGGGACCGCGGCCGGACTCACGGGGGTCCCGACCGGCGCGGGAGCGCGCCGCTCCCGGCGCGCTCCCGATGGCATGGACAGGCTAAAGGAGGGACGTATATATACGCCCTCCTGCCTGTACGTGCCATTCTGTCGACGTATATCGTCGTGCGCCGGTCGGCAAGTGGTTAAAGGGAACTCCACACCAAAATTACAAAAAAACTGCGTGGGCCCCCCCCCCCAATTTTTGAGGGGAACCCAATGAAAAAATGTAAAAATTAACAAAAAAATGCTTTTGTTTACTACTATTTAGAGATTCATTAGATAGGCGTTCCCTCACTTAGTTCTTGTTCACATGGGTGGCCAGGGGGTGGTAAAAGCAGGTGGTAGAGTAACAGTTTTACTGTCCTCTAATCTGTACACAGAAATGTTGCCAAAGCAAAAATTACGTGGCATGGCACATTTGGCAGGTGATACCACCTCCTGATACAACTCATTCAAGTGAACAACTCAATAAGACGGAGTATAGCCATTTTGAGCATTTTAAAGCAGGCAATGAGGTGACATATCTCCTCCTCACCGCCTGTCAAATGCTCTCTAAAAAGAGACTACTGTGGATCGCTTTTCAGAGGGGTGTAGGTATTGCCTCATGTATGAACATAGGCGTGTCATGCTTTTTTTCACTAAAGTAGGGGTAGGCTAGAACGATTAATCGTCAAGAATCGTTATCGCGATTTTTTCTCTGTTGCGATCTTGACAAAAGTGTTTCACGATTCTTTCTATGCAAAGAATTCTCTCTGCTCTTCTGAAGCCACAGCCATCAAAAGCAGCCATTCTCGACCAGGGTTCCTCCAAAGGTTGATAGGGGTTCCTTGGAACTCTAGGGTTCCTCCAAAGGTTGATAGGGGTTCCTCCAAAGGTTGATAGGGGTTCCTTGGAACTCTAGGGTTCCTCCAAAGGTTGATAGGGGTTCCTTGGAACTCTAGGGTTCCTCCAAAGGTTGATAGGGGTTCCTCCAAAGGTTGATAGGGGTTCCATGGAACTCTAGGGTTCCTCCAAAGGTTGATAGGGGTTCCTTGGAACTCTAGGGTTCCTCCAAAGGTTGATAGGGGTTCCTTGGAACTCTAGGGTTCCTCCAAAGGTTGATAGGAGTTTCTTGGAACTCTAGGGTTCCTCCAAATGTTGATAGGGGTTCCATGGAACTCTAGGGTTCCTCCAAAGGTTGATAGGGGTTCCTTGGAACTCTAGGGTTCCTCCAAAGGTTGATAGGGGTTCCATGGAACTCTAGGGTTCCTCCAAAGGTTGATAGGGGTTCCTTGAGCTGTGGCTGATTGACCTCCGATCTTAAGGTGTTTGCATAGTTCTGTTGGTAGAGCCAGTTGCATGAAGCCAACAATCTTTTAAGCCATCCATAGGGATTGCTTTTTTACCACCACTACATGACCACAAATGTAAGGGGCATTTTTTTTCACTGACCACCAATGAATTGGTTTTAGTAAGGGTTCCTCGAGACCTGAAAATGATTTCAAGGGTTCCTCTGGGGTAAAAAGGTTGAGAAAGACTGGTCAAAAGAAAGGAAGAAAAAAAAACGGGCAGTGGAACTTAAGTATAAACATTGTAACAATTTGTCAAAGGAATAGACTTTGCGTGTAAATGAAGAAAGTTTAACCACTTAAACACTAAACCTTTTTCTGACATTTGTTGGTTTCAAGTTAAAATATTTTTTTTTGTTAGAAAATTACTTAGAACCCCCAAACATTATATATATATATATATATATATATATATATATATATATATATATATATATTAGTAGAGACCCTAGAGAATAAAATGGTGGTTGTTGCAATATTTTATGTCACACTGTATTTGCGCAGTGGTATTTCAAATGCATTTTTTTTTGGAAAAAGTTACTTTAATGAATTAAAAAAAAAAAAAAAAAACTAACCAGTAAAGTTAGCCCAATTTTTTGAAACATTTTACGTCGCGAGAATCGTGATCTTTTTGTTCTAAGCCAAAAAATTGTGATTCTCATTTTGGCCAGAATCGTGCAGCTCTAATAGAACCTCTGTTAGTTTTTTATTGCCTAAAATACAAAATAGGCAGCACTATATATTTAAAAACCCGCATTCCCTTAATCGAATTCTAAAATACTTGTGAAACCAAACATATATATAAAAGTCGGAGTTCCCAATGCACTGTCATATAAATAAGCATCCGCAAAGAAAAGTAGCTCACATCCCTCAATTTGCATCTCCCGTCAGGCAACTATCAGTTAAATAACATAAAAGTGTGATAGCATATAATTTGTTTAAGAGGCAAATATACAAAAATACTCACATGCCATAAGGGCACTTGCTGCTCTACCATAAAATGCTACATGCCCAATATTCCTCAGATTGTCCCGACATTCCTCATGTAGAGACAGGAAACACCAGAGATGGAACCAGATGACATAGCTGCACCTTCCCTACGCATTTCATCATTTCCATTTCAGCAGGAGGTAGTGCCCATGCTGTGAATTGTGTTACTTTGTTGTATTCAAAGTCCTCTCTTGCCATCTTAACCTTGTGCTAGCCATACACTTGTAGATTCCACTAGATTCCCCTATCCATGCTAAACAGCTGCCCATACACTGGGTGAATATTATTTGGTTCCTAACCAGCTGGCCAAAATGTAATCAATGGGTGGCCCTCCACCTGACATTCTTGGATTGAAAAATCTTAGGAGCCAGGTGGAATATTGTTAGGCGAACAGATGCAGGCACTGCCCGCGTATTCTGACATTTGGCACCACTGGCTATCTGAATACATCAGCTGCAACAAGAGATTGGTCCATCCATGCTGTTTAGCTTGGATGGAATAAACAGTCAGGCTGCAATCTAAATGAAAAGGTATATAGCCAGCTTTAATTTGCAAATGGTTAATAAGCATTCTTAGCAGATCACTGTAGAGACAAGTCATCTTTATGGTGACTACACTTCCAGTACACCTTATTATTAATGTTTATTACTATTTTATTAGAACTAAACCCAACGAGTTATAGTTAGTGTTAGTCAAGTAAGAACGTTTAATTAAATGTAACTCTATGGACATGTGTCCTTTTTTAGCTTATGTTACAAAGATTGTTAACAAATCCTTCATAATTGAATTGTCTTTGGATGTTTTATTGGTCCTGACACTTTTTGATATTCATTCATCAAACGATCTATACAGAAACAACCGTTGCTTAAATCAGACTTAAGCCGGCTGGCTATACATGGATCGAAATTCCCTGCTAAACCAGGCTGAGATTCGATCCATGATGGGCAGGCTGATTGTAGCCAAGTTGATCCATCGATCAACCTGGATACCTATCAAGTTGGGTACAACCAGCCTGTCTGAATTTTTGTATATGATTACTGCCGGCGGATATAGCTGCTAGCAGTAAATATTGTGTTCTGCTGGCCAGCAGAGTTAATTTTTACATCAAATTTAGTTTTAGTCATAGGGGTCGATTCACTAACATTTACCGCATGCAATGAGGGTAGCATGTTACTCATTTGCATAAATGATCGCATGCGGTAAACAAAGTCAAATTCACCCCCCCCTTATTTTGGATATCTTTTTCTTTTTGGTACCTTTTCTGCTCTTTTTATTCCATCCTATGTCGCCGCGGCGAGGTATGTCATGTCCACAATCGCATTGTGCCCTCCTCGTTACCCCCGCTAACTTCTGGGACCTGTGTGTGTCCCAAAAGACCATTCAGAAAGTTCACTGCCAGATTCCCTTACTAGCAATGCTGGCGCCTGTACCCGGAGCCGATGGACGGATCAGCTTGGGGTGCCAACAGCGTGGGCTCCCTGGACAGGTAAGTGTCCTTTTTATATTAAAAGTCAGCAGCTACAGTATTTGTAGCTGCTGACGTTTAATTTTTTTTCCCCTGGGCTGGAACTCCGCTTCAAGTCTAATTTACAAAAAGACCAGAGCGTTAAAAAACATGCAATAACTACCAACCAGGGTTTTGCTGGTGGTATCACATGCAGTATTTGTAAAAAAAACAGCCTGGGGGTCAGGGGACCCCCCGGGCTGTTTATTGGCAAATAGCTGGTTGCTAGGCAGTGGGCCAGGAAGCCGGCCACTGAGTCCTTAACAACCGATGACTCATCTGCTGTCAGAGGGCTTAACCGCTCACAGCTGATTGTAAAAAAAAAAGCAGACAAAACGTATGAAAAAAAGACCCCCCCCCCCCCAGTCCATACCAGGCCCTTAGGGTCTGGTATAGATTTTAAGGGGAACCCCATGCCAAAATCCATACCAGACCCCTATCCGAACATGCAGCCCGGCAGGTCAGGAAAGGGGGGAGACGAGTGAGCGCCCCCTCCCCTTTTGAACCATACCAGGCCACATGCCCTCAACATGAGGGGTGGGTGCTTTGAGGCAGGGGAAGCTCTGCCCCCCCACCCCAAAGAACCTTGTTTATGGGTACAAGGGCCTCATCCCCACAACCGTGCCCGGTGATTGTGGAGGTTTGTGGGCAGGGGGCTAATCGGAATCTGGAAGCGCCCTTTAAGAAGAGGGCCCCCAGATCCCGCCCCCCCCCCCCATGTGAATGAGTTTCCGGTACATTGGTACCCATTCACCAAAAAAGTGTCACAAGGTTATAAAGACACACGCACAGTTTTTGACAATTCTTTTATTCAAAAATCTGAAAATAGTGTCCCACGATGTAAATCCACCATCAATCACACCGCACGCCGGACCCGAGGCTGGCTGCTTACTGCAGGCTCCGCCGTCTGACATTTCTTATATAGGTAAAGGTGACACAGCCAGGTGACACAGCCAGGTGGCCCCACCCCTTACCTATATAAGAAATGTCAGATGGCAGAGCCTGCAGTAGGCAGCCAGCCTTCACCGTCGGCGGGATCGTCTTTATTATTTTTTTTTGTTTTAATAAAAGAATTGTCAAAAACTGTCTGTGTTTTTATTACCTTGTGACACTTTTTTGGTGAATGGGTAGGGGTACGATGTACTGGAAACTCATTCATGGGGAGGTGGCGGGATCTGGGGCCCCCTTCTTAAAGGGGGCTTCCAGATTCAGATTAGGCCCCTGCCCACAGACCTCCACAACCACGGTTGTGGGGATGAGGCCCTTGTTCTCCTAAGCACCCATCCCCCCATTTTGAGGGCATGTGGCCTGGTATTGTTCAGGAGGAAGGGGGGAGCTTACTCGTCCACCCCCCTCCTTTCCTGACCTACGGGCTGCATGCCCGTATATAGGTCTGGTATGGATCTTTACTGTGTCATTGTATTCTGACAGCGGGGAGACTCCTCTGCCATCATAATACTCTGATCGACACTGCAGTCTATTGCCTGCAGCACTGATCAAGAGAGAAAATACTGACAGGGTGGTTGAATACCAATCGACTTCTGCCCAACCACAGTGGCCACACATGGATCAAAATTCAGCCGGTCCCCGCTAAACCAACTGAGGTTCAATCCATGTATTGCCAGCTTTAGAGGCCCGAGAATGTACACACATAATTGAGAACTATTACAATTTCCATGTGACTGTCCTGGGCATTAGACTTTTTTCGGGAGCAGCAGCTGTAGTCTTGTACAGTTTGGATGGAGCAGAGTGTGTAAAGCCTGGAAGCTGGACAGGTTACATAGCATAGCTACTATATAAACAGGGGGTCAGCAGAACTCCAAAGAAATTGTCATTTGGGAAATTAGGGAATAATTTGAAATTGAGGGACACATCACATATAGGGGAATTATTTTGTAAGGGATCTATGGGGAGAATTATTTGTAAGGGCTTTTATTTCCAAAATTCATTCATGCATTCATTTGCAAAGGAACGCTGGAGACATTCATTTGTAAGGGGGCTTAGGAAGCATCAAATGTGTGGATATTCATTTGTAAGGGATCTTTGGGGACATCATATGTGCAAGCATTCATGTGTAAGAAGTTGTGGAGAGCATCATATGTAGGGCCAGTAAGGGAGCTCAGGGGGGACATCATATACAGGCCATTTGTATGGGGGCTCTGGGGGCATCATATATTCAGGGGGCATTCATTTGTAAGGAAGTTGTGGAGAGCATCATAAGTGAGGGCAGTCTCAGATGTTTGTAGAGGAGCTCCAGGGGGTATTGTAAGGGGGCTGTGGGGTATCATAAGTGCATGCATTTATTAGTAAAGAAGTTGTGAAGCGCATCATATTTGGGTACAGTCATGCCGCGTACACGCGGTCGGAATTTCCGACAGAAAAAGTCAGTAGGGAGCTTTTCATCGTATATTCCGACCGTGTGTATGCCCCATCTGACTTTTTCCGTCTGACTTAGATAGAGAACATGTTCTATATTTTTCCGACGGAAAAAATTCCTATCGGAAAAAACGCTCATCTGTATGCTGTTCCGATGCACCAAAAACCACGCATGCTCTGAAGCCGGAAGCGATCGGTCTGGTAAAACGAGCGTTTGTAATGGAGATAGCACATTCCTCACGCTGCAAATTCTGTGATCTTTTAATACAGCGCATTCTTTTGTGCTTTATAATGCTAGATTAATGAAGTTGTTTTGCTGCTGATAGTCACACAAACTTTTTTCTTTATTATTTCTCGTGATCTCATGAATAATCTTTTATTTTTTTTAAAGCCAGATCTCCATAATAATGTTTAGAATTATTTTTATAATCGTCTTTTTAATTTTTTTTTTAAATTCATCAAGATCTCCATTTTTTTGGATTATTGAAAAATTATTTTCTAGTAATCTCCATGTATAATTTTTTTTTTGTGTGTTGCCACAATAACATTATTATCTTGTATTTTTTAACCTTAAGGAGGTTGGTGTCCCTCGTTAATTTGACATTGTCTTTTTGAAATGTACCGGCCTACTCATAAACAAACTGTCCTTTTTGTAGAAAAACACATAGGCAAGTATTTTCAGAAAATAAAATATCCAATAGCGCGAATCGCCTCTCACCAAACTTCTACTAACACGAGATAAACACGAGATTAGCAGAAGGAGCCCAAAGGGTGGCGCAGTGGCTATTGAACTTCCTTTTTATAGCGCCGTCGTACGTGTTGTACGTCACCGCGTTCTTGGTGGTCGGAATTTGGTGTGCCTGTGTGTATGCAAGATGGCTTGAGCGGAATTTAGTTTATTCCGACGGGAAAACCGGTCGTGAGTACAGGGCATTAGTTAGACGGGAACTGTAGGTGGCATTCATTTTTAGATGATCAGATGTAGGGGCATTTATTTATAAGGGGAGTACAGGGAGTATTGTCTTAGTGGCATTTGTAAGCAGGCTGCTTAGCCCTCATCTACACTGGGCATTATTTAGCCCCTGTGCCTCAGATTCTGGCGTTTTCTTGCGGGTGGGAGCACAGGTCCATCGTACAGCCCTGCCAGCAGCCTGTAAAAGCTTAAAGCGGAGCTCCACCCGATTTTAAGACAATAGCTCAAGCTGATTAAATAGATGTCCTAATGTAAAAACTGTACCTTTAGAATTTCTTATCATGTTGTGTAGTTCCTGGATGTGGTGATTGCAGATATGGGCGGGGATAGTGTGGCTATTTCGTCATATCCTCTATCCGCACTCTCCTGGGAGCTTGTGTCATTGTTCCCAGGAGTCAGTGTGGCGGCCACTCTCCCCTCTATGATTCTCCGTTCTATCTGCTTTTATTACTTGCTCAGCTCCGTTGCCATCACAACAAGGCGGGACTTCCGATGACGCCACCCGTTGCAATGGTAACCTGAGCTGTTGACGGCGCTCCTAATTACAGTTACTGCGCATGCGCGAGATTGGCGGCACTGTATCCCGGAAAAAGATGCCTTTGGGCTTCACATGCCCACAGGCAAGATGAGAACTGGCTATAAGAAGATTTATAAGTTGATTTTTCAAGAGAAAACTGACATCTTTAATACAGAAAAACGGGAACACTGTCAATTGACGGCGGAGCGGTTCGGCTCTTGTGGCGGGCCGCCGTCATATGACGGCGCTAACATTTTGGCCACTAGGGGGCGCGCACGCCGCGTCGCTGGGGACCCGATGCGCGGGCACCCGCGATTGCCCAGTAACTGAGCAGGACGTGGATCTGTGTATGTAAACACACAGATCCACGTCCTGTCACTGGAGAGGAGACCGATGGTGTGTCTTTTGTACATAGGGACACCGATCGGTCCCCTCCCCCAGTCAGTCCCCTCCCCCCACAGTTAGAATCACTAACATAGTGAACATATTAACCCCTGCAGCGCCCCCTAGTGTTAACCCCTTCCCTGCCAGTCACATTTATACAGTAATCAATGCATTTTTATAGCACGGATCGCTGTATAAATGTGAATGGTCCCAAAAATGTCTCAAAAGTGTCCGCCGCAATTTCGCAGTCACGATAAAAAACGCAGATCGCCGCCATTACTAGTAAAAAAAAAAATAATAATAAAAATGCTATAAATCTATCCCCTATTTTGTAGACGCTATAACTTTTGCGCAAACCAATCAATATACGCTTATTGCGTTTTTTTTTTTTTTTTACCAAAAATATGTAGAAGAATATGTATCGGCCTAAACTGAGGAAAAAATTTGTTTAAAAAAAAAAAAAAAATTGGATATTTATTATAATAAAAAGTAAAAAATATTATGTTTTTTCAAACTTGTCCTCTTCTTTTGTTTATAGCGCAAGAAATAAAAACCGCAGAGATGATCAAATACCACCAAAATAAAGCTCTATCTGTGGGGAAAAAATTATAAAATTTTTTATTTGGGTACAGCGTTGCATGACCGCGCAATTGTCATTCAAAATGCGACAGCGCTGAAAGCTGAAAAATGGCTTGGTCAGGAAGGAGGTGTTCTGCCTGGTAGGCAAGTGGTTTAAGAACATAATCTTTGCCATTGTACCAAAAAAAAAAAAAACGTTTTGGGCAGTGGAACCCCGCTTTAAGGCAGAAAAATACTGCAGCTGGATGCTGTACCGAATCCTTTAGAACGAATGCCCAGAACACAAGATATCTGTGTTCCAGCCATTGGTCTCTGAGCGCTAACAACCCTAAACGTATTTGCAGCCAGTGCAAGTCCAGACTGCTTGTTTGTTTTGAGATTTGTTGCTTTGTACATTCTGATCAATCCTACAATTTCATATTGTTTCTCCCTGTTTTTTTTTCCCTGAAAGATCATTTTGAAAAATGAAATGTATTTGCCAAAATTATATCAAGCATATGTGGAAATAAACCTGGTTCCCTGTCATCTACCCCATCTGCTTGTTAGTTATTGGCAAGGTAGTAGCTTTTTTTTTTGCTTGCTTACATTATGGTTAAAGACAAACTCCAGCAAGAATACGTGACTCTCATATGGCCACGTAATGGAATTACATTCTACAAAATAAACAAGCGTCTCTTTGTTGCTACCTGCAGGGTACATATGCAAAGCACAACGTACTTCTTGTGGGTGGTTACTCTGAGTCCCTACGGTGTCATGGCTGTGTTTGCATGGACCAGTATAACAAGTTTGGTACATAGATTAGGTAGATTTATACGATATATAATGTATATCGATATATACGTTTTGTATATCTTATATAAATCGTGCTGTCAGTCAGAAGAAGGTAGTGGAATAGGTGAACATGACATTCACAATATCAATGATTTAAGAGAAGTGCAGGATTTAAAGCAATAATTAACCCCAAAACCAAAAATGTATTATATTGCAGCTTACCAATCTTTATGTGGTGGCTGCATTTGTTTCTTTTTTTTTTTTTTTTTGAGGCATTTACCAGGTTTTACATAAAGAAATAAAAGCTAATCATTTTAAGCACCCCTGTCAGCATTAAACGGTCTGTCACATCTCTGAGAGTGCAAGAGAGCTTACTGACTGGATCACTGGATGAAAATAGAAGAAAACCTAAAAGAGAAAATTAACACAAACATCACATCTAAGGCCTGATTCACATCTATGCATTTTTAGTGCTTTTTGCATTTTGCAGATTTGAACTACAGAACGTGTTCCATAAGAAACCATGTTAAATGGACTGTAGTGCAAATCTGCAAAATGCAAAAAGCACTAAAAAATGCATAGGTGTGAATCAGGCCTAATGGCGCGTACACACGACCGGACTTTCCGACAGACTAGGTCCGACGGTTTTTCCAACGAAATTTCGGCGGACTTCCGACGGACTTTCCGAATGAACGGACTTTGCCACACACAATCACACCAAAGTCCGACGGATTCGACCGTGATGACGTACGACCGGACTAGAATAAGGAAGCTCATAGCCAGAAGCCAATAGCTGCCCTAGCGTCGGTTTTCATCCGGACTAGCATACAGACAAACTGATTTTTCGACCGGACTCGAGTCCGTCAGAAAGATTTGAAACACGTTGTAAATCTAAAGTCCGTGATTTTTCGACAGCAAAGGTCCGATGAATACCACACATTTTGTCTGACGGATTCGTTCCGTCGGACCAGTTCGGTCAAAAAGTCCGGTCGTGTGTACGCGCCATTAGAATTTGTGTGCTGCAATCTAATAAATGTTTGCTTTTTAATACTGCTTAATAAAAATACTTAAAAAAAACAATCATATTTACCCATGTGGCTGTCCCCCGCCAGCTGAGCCAGCTGCCGGAACAGGCATCTGGGTGGATTCTGACCATATGGTTGGCATTTTTTTAGAGTCTGGACTGGGTCTGTGATGTCAGTCTGCAGTGGGCTTTAGAATGTTGTCTGATGAAAACAGGTCACAGGAGTGCAGAACTAACTGCATTCATGTGACCCTCAGATGAAGTGTATCCAAAAAATCTTTGGCCCCTTTAAATTAGACCACTATGTTATTTTTTTGTTATTGACTGTCTACTCTGGATGTGTTTATTCTTTTATAAACTCTTTCTTGATCAAAAAGGAACTATTCTTTGTATTTTTTTCGCTGAGGCACTGTTGTTTGCAACTGTCAATTCTGTTCCCTTGTTAAAGTGGTATTAAACCCAAAAGCAAACAGGTAATATATTGCAGCTTACCAATCTCTAGATGTGATGACTTCATTAGTTTGCTTTTGTGGGGCTTTTTTTTTCTTCTTTATTTCACCTGGTGATCCATCCAGCAACATAATTTCTGTCTAAGGCTGGATTCATACCTATGCATTTTATTGCTTTTTGCATTTTACAGTCCATTTAACATGGTTTCCTATGGAACAAGTTCTGTAGTGCAAATCTGCAAAATGCAAAAAGCACTAAAAATGCATAGGTGTGAATCCAGCCTTAAGCCTCATACACACGATCGGACCTTGTACCAACTTTCTCGTGGATTTTTGTACAAAGGGCGTTGGCCCCAAGTTGGTATTGCATACACACGATCTGACTTTTTAGGCAACAAACATGAACGTAGTGACGTTTCAACATACTGACGACACTTCAAAAGAGGACGTTCGAATACTCCTGCGCCACCTTTGGTCAACTTCTGTATTGTTGTCTGATCTTTTGCATGCATGCTCATCTTTCTGAGCATGCGTGTTTGTACTTTGTAAAAAAGTCCGATGGTTTTGTGTACACATGGTCGGACTTTGCTCCATCGGACTTTTGTTGGCAGAAAGTTGGTCCGTTCGCACAGCCAACAAAAGTCAGATGAAAACGGAAAAAGTTGGTCTGATGGAGCGTACACACGGATGTTGGTCCAAAACAGCTCATTTGCATGTTTGTTGTCAAAAAGTCCGATCATGTGTACGGGCCTTTAGGCTGTCTGCAATTTGAATGAAGTAGTACAGCAGACCCTCCTTTATAGGCACAAGAATGCATATGATGCCCAGCAAAAGCACAATGACAGCAAAGGCATCCAGTGCGTCCCTGCACCCTATTCACCCTGTGCCTCTAATGAAGGGTGCACTCCCTCCAGGCACACCTGCCCTTAATCTATCCATTCCTATATGTGCTTTTACTATGGAGGCTCTAGAAATTTAGTTAGGAAGAGAGATGGGCTTGGGCATGTTCAGGATCCTAGTCCCAACCCACCTGCCCAATCAAAACAGTGCAAAACACTCTCAGACCAAGTTACTCTCAATCCAAGGTTTTACTGTACACTTTTCTGGTTAATCTTGGCATCTGCTGGGTGCCAGGATGAATTAACTCCCATGTGCATGTGTGGCAGTTACGGCTAGCCTGGACAATCAATATGGCTGGCCTGGGAATCCCATACAGCCCTGGCTTCTTATAAGTCTTAGTAGTCTGAAAGGTGGGATCTTCCTACCATAATTATTGACTCTTTTCCTGTCGTAAGGGCCGGTTCACACCAGAACGCAGTGCGGGAAACCCATGTTTTGTGTGCGTCTCACGCACAATGTTCAAACCACACTGTATTTGCGATCTGCAGAGGGTGTCAGTATTAAAGGGGTTGTAAAGCTTCGTGTTTTTTTACCTTAATGCATCCTATGCATTAAGGTGAAAAAACACCTTGTAGTCACGCCCCCCCCCCGAGCCCCCGTTTTACTTACCTGAGACCCGAATTTCCTTGGGCGCGATCCCGCGTTGCTTTCACCGAGCTCTAGTCAGCTCTTCATTGGATGATTGATAGCAGCACAGCCATTGGCTCCCGCTGCTGTCAATCAAATCAATGACACAGCGCGCCTGGGGTTGAGTCATACACTTGGCGGCTATGGCCGCCAAGTTTATCACACGTGAGCGCGCCAAACGCATGGCACAGTATGCTCTTGGAGGGGAACCCATGCCGGTTTTTTATCTAAAATGTGGTGTGGAGTTCCCCCTCGAGAGCTGATTATTCTGTGATTGGCCACAGCTAAAGTCGCCTGGCCTTAGGGCGACTTAAAGACGTGTTGTAAGTCGCCCCAAGTCGTGTTGAAGTCGCCCCAAGTCGCGCTGTGATTCATACTCAAGTCGTGTCCAAGTTGCCTCCCAAAGTCGCGATGGAAGTCGTGTTGCCCCTGTGGGAATGGACTTTGGTGTCTACTTTTAGTGACAAGAAGTTTTGAATGAACCAACCCTTCATATAATGAAATGAAACAGTATTTTCAGCTTATAAGATAGTGGCCATCATGTGTCCTGGTGTTACTGCTGGTTTGTAATTCACATATTTATGAGAAATATATCCGTGTTAACTAGCATTTGCTCTGAACATTATGCTGTACTACTGTCTTGTTTACCAATTTTTATTGCCTCTGTGTAGGGTCTCAGAAGGCTGAATTGGGAATGATGATGTCATCAGAGCAGCTCTTCTGTACTCTTCCAGTCCAGACCTTTACTAGAAGGAAGCATGGAGACGCAAGAAAACTGACATTCAGTGCTTTTTCAGTGGGGGTGGAGTTTTACAGGCTGCTGAAACCGGACTCTGCTACTATCATTCCTCATGTAAGTTGCACTTTTTACAGTTGATTTCTATACCTAGAGTTCAGCCTGTGTTTATTAATTATTTTCTATTATCTTGGGTAGGGTTGCCACCTCATCCCTTTAAACCCAAACATATATGAATTTAAAGGGGTTCTGGGTCTAATTTAATGCAGACAAGGCACCGAGTGAGTTTAATTACAACCTAAATCAGCCACAGAACCTGTGTAATAATAACATATTTGCCGCCGTATAAAACTTTGGTTTTGAGATATACTCGCTGTATAAGACGACCCCCTTCCGACTAGTCTGTCTAGTAGCTTGGGTAACATAACATACTGAAACAGCAATAATAAGTCTGTGCAACTTAATCACCAGCTTTGTGAAGCAATGCTGCAGTGGTAAATACCTCATGTGCCCGGCAAAATCCACTGATGGAGGGTCAGGTGCTTCAGATGGAGGGTCAGGTGCCAAATGAAGGGTCAGGTGCCAGATGGAGGGTCAGGTGCTTCAAACCAAAGCTCCGGTGGTGTATGGTGAGGTGACCGTGGAAGGAAGAGGAGCAGAGGGGTAACCGCATTTGGTAACATACTGTATACAGTATACCGCGCTGAGCCAATCACAGCAAGCGATGTATTCTATTAATGAATACAAAGCCTGTTCGGATTGGCTTTGAGATTCAGAAAGGCGCGGGCTGATGATATTACAACCTCTGCCAATCCGAGCAGGCTTTGTATTCATTAATAGAATACATTGCTCACCGTGATTGGTAGAGGTTGGAACATCATCAGCCCGCGCCTCTCTGACTCTCAAAGCCAATCCGAGCAAGCTTTGTATTCATTAATGGAATACATCGATTGCCGTGATTGGCTCAGCGAGGACATTAAAGCACATCCAGCGGGCTGACATTCATATACCGGCATATAAGACGACCCTCGATTTTTGGTGGATTTTTTTAAGTATAAAAGGTTGTCTTACACGCCAGAAAATACGGTATGTGTTTAGTTTTAAAAGGATGAGGTGGCAACCCTTATCTTGGGATACCCCAGGCTAAGGCTGCGTACACCCGGTGGGCTGTACGAAAAAAATGGAGAGATCACCAAACTAAGTAAGTGATTTCAGTGCGGCAATCTTCCTTGCTAAACTATTGTGTTCTGCCCCCCCCCCGCCCCACGCCAGAATACACTGATTAGTTCTTTCAGCTATTGGCTGCCGGCCAGGAGGCTGGATGTGGATTTTTTTGAATGCAAATGCTGAAAACCCCTACAAGGGAGACTGATGTTTTGTTTTATGAATAAAAATGGACAAGAAAAGCCCTTAAAAATAAGAATCCAGCGAGTGAACGAGTAGAAATGTAATTAAAGCTGTTGTAAACCTCTGGGTGTTTTTAAAAAAAACAAACCTGAAAGGCAAAGTTATAATGTGCTAGTATGCATCGCATACTAACACATTATGTGAAACTTACCTGAAAACAAAGCCTTCTAGCAGAGCACTGTCAAGGCTGAAGGTGCTTCCATCTTCACCCGGTCTTCCTCCCGGGTTCGCGGACTGTGATTGTATGTGTGGCCGGAGCCGCGATGACGTCACTCCAGCGCATGCGCTCAGGAGCCACTGTTTACAGCACAGGACTCTGAAGGAAAGGCCACCCGGGTGATATCACCAGCTGCATGTCCAGTAAATATCTGCTAAATGGTGCATGTTTAGGAGATATTTACTGTACCTATAGATAAGCCTTATTATAGCCTTACCTAAAAAAAAGTAAAATTCATGTATGGGCGTTTACTCCCACTTTAATGCGCTACCACTTGAAGCTAGTTCTCACATTACCTAATAATATCTCATCTGCAACAGGTGACGGTAAGGTGGATAATGATATAGAGTGTTTACAGCAAAGGGAAGAGGGGAATGGGTGTCAATTTAGGTATACTGTGTGTATTAAAGGCTAATGTATAAGATAACCTGTGACAATGGATGAATAATTGACCATATACAGTTGTTTGTTGATTGTAGACTAGGTTACATCCTGACGTGTAATGTTCATTATATGTGCAATAAAAAACGTTTTGATTCAAAAAAAAAAAAAATATCTCATTTGCAGGCTTTGTCACCATACACTGCTCCGTGCAGAAGAAATGCTTTACCAAAAGTATTCTGGGAAACTTCCCAGAGAGTTGATCTTTGGTTCCTCTTCACTACAGGAGATAGTAACTGTGTGGCTTGTTATTGTATGTTCTGTATAAAACGAAATAAAAATAATAAAAAAATAAAATAAAAAAAGATGGAGGAACCACTGAGGCATATGAGTGGCCATTTCTATGGAATGGAGTTTTGTTATGCCGCATACACACGGCCGGAATTTATGATGAAAACAGTCCGATGGGACTTTTTCTGTCGGCATTTCCGACGGACTTTAGATTGAGAGCCTGTTCTTAATTTTTCAGACAGAAAAACTTTCTATCGGAAATTCCGATCGTGTGTAGGCAATTCCAACACGCAAAATTCCGACGCATGCTCGGAAACAATTCGACGCATCCTCGGAAGTATTAAACTTCCCTTTTATAGTGCCGTCAAACGTGTTGTATGTCGTGGTGTTATTGACCATCGGAATTTGGTGTGACCTTGTGTAGGCAAGACAGTTTGAGTGAAATTCCGTTGGAATTCCAATGGGAAAACCATCAGAGCTTTTTCCGATGAGAATTCCGATCGTGTGCATTAGGCAGCTGGGCAGCAGGAGAGGTAAGTATTCAGTGTTTTCTTTACAGGTCATTTTATTTCACTTTACATTGGAGACAGGGTCACTACAATTTTCCTTACCGAGCTGTTCTGTATCATTATGTTGTCAGGTACCTGAATCACATTTTGAAAGGGACTCAATCAACCAATTAATTAAGCATTCGGCTAACCCACAGGGTTTTTGGCATGTTTTTAGTTAAGTTAAATACTGAAGAATTCCGATTTTCCAGCTAATATAACATCCAGAACTAATTTATCTCTTTCATGTGGCGAAATCAAAGTGACGTGTTTCTAATTTTGGTCCCTCCTGCTTAATGTTAGTATGCATACCGGGTTCAGATTTGTTGATCAACAAAGTAAAACAAATTGTCAATTAATTTGGTATTTGCATTCGATTTGAACTTTAATTAAGAAAGTAACGTTTAAAATACATGTTTGTAATTTTATTTAACATTTTAACTTTCATGAGTTACGTAGTCCTATAAACGTATGTGCACATAATAAAATATATGTCAGCGTTGCCATAGCACTCACATTCGCAGCCCGAGCCAGCCTCTTGGGATCATGGGCTGTCTTGTCATCTTGTCTGCAATGTGGTGAGTGGTCAATAACACTGTTATTCCAGAAATGACCTATACGATGTTCTATAATTTTATGACTGTCATTAAAACATATGTCTGTTATTATGTACATATTGAGAAGGCTTTTAGAGCAGGTCATTGACCCAAAACATTTGTACCACACATCATTTGTCCTGTAATCAAGCAGCTGGAGGCCTCACACTGTGTAATTATATTGCTAAAAATTCTTCACAGAGAAGTTAAAATGTACTTGCTCATCCATTTATAAACTACAGAGCTGGCCTGACGAATCCTTTAGCTCACTGACTGCAAGACCTTTTTTTTTTCAAAGTTATTATGGCAGTTTGTAAAGAATTTCCATTGACTTCATTTTACTAGACTTCCCAATACCATTGCTGTTTAGATCTCTGAATGTAAACTATTAACACATTTTTGTCTGAAAAGGAAGAGGGCTGCTAATATGCACATTTGCTCCTACGCCAGAGACCAAGAAAACATTTTTGCTTGTGCTTGTACTGTTTTAGTAAAACTTAGCATTAGGCTGCTTTCACACTGGGGCGGTGCGGGGCGGCGACGGTAAAGCAGCGCTATATTTAGCGCTGCTTTACCATCGTTTTACCCGCGGTATGCGGCCGCTAGCGGGGTGGTTTTAACCCCCGCTAGCGGCCGCAAAAGGGTTAACCTCCGCAAAGCGCCGCTGCAGCGGCGGTTTGCGGGCGGTATCCCCGCGGTTTCCCATTGATTTCAATGGGAAGGAGCGGTATAGGAGCGGTAAATACACCGCTCCTTCACCGCTCCAAAGATGCTGCTAGCAGGACTTTTGTTGCGGTCCTGCTAGCGCACCGCTCCAGTGTGAAAGCCCGCCGGCTTTCACACTGGAGTGAATGGGGCCGGTTTTTTTAGGCGGTGTACAGGCGCTATTTTTAGCGCTGTACCGCCTGAAAACCGCCCCAGTGTGAAAGCAGCCTTAGAGATTATTTTTGTTAAAGGAGAAGTACAGCCAAAGCTCGTTTGGTTGTACTTCTCCTGTGGATCGCAGGAGTGTATTTTTCTTTTGCACTCCTGTGACCTGTTTTCATCTGACAGCGGGCTAAAGCCCGCTGTCGGCTGATGTCACAGAGCCGGTCCAGGTTCGTAAAAGATCGCAACCAACTCCAAAGACATGCTGGTAGGTTAATTAGATCCTGTCGATAAAATTGGCCAAATATGTGTATGTTGTATGTGTTTGTAAGCGTGTCAGGACCCCACAGGGCAAGGACCGCACTATACCACAGATGGACACCAGTGGTAAAAAGCGCCCTGAGGCGATTCAGTTCGCATAGGTAGCGCTATACAAGTCATTCATTCATTCATATGTTCAGGATCACACCGCATGCTTAGATCGGGACCTGGCTCAGTCTGAGTCTGGGCTGGCCGCTCCCGCCCCTCCACAGCCCAGCGATTAAGTGAGCGCGGGGGGCAGAGCAGAGACCTGGTGACTGACAGTCACCAGATCTCTACTCACGGAGCTCTGAGAACTGAGCGATTGGTGGTGTTTGACCGCTCAGTTCTCAGTCTTTTGCCCCGTACACACGGTCGGATATTCCAATGGAAAAAGTCCGATCGGATTATGTTGTCGGAAAATGCGATCGTGTGTGGGCTCTAGTGGGATTTTTTCGTCAGGATCTCAAATTTTCCAACAACAAAATCTGATCAGACTTTTTTCCGATCGTGTGTAGGGAATTCCGACGGACAAAATGCCACGCATGCTCAGATCAAATTACGAGACCAAAGCTATTGGATACTAGCCTCTACATAGTTCCGTAGTACGCAACGAACGTCACCACGTTTGGAACGATTGGATTTTCCGACAACTTTGACTGACCGTGTGTATGCAACACCAGTTTTGGACAAAATCCGTCGGAAAAAATCGGACGGATTTTGTGGTCGGAATTTCCGACCTTGTTTACGGGGGCTTAGAGCCAGTGGGGGACAGATGCAGCATCTCATACTTCTCTTTTAAGTCATTGAATGTATAGCATAATTGCAACGCTTGCAGGTAAATATTGCCTTTCAAAGAGATCTCAGTACTTCTGGCAATGCCTTCATCAGCCTTTCTCTCCAGAATGCCAGCACTGTCTTTATTTAGGCATCATCTAGATCTAGAATGCTGTCCCTGAGATAATGCAATCATGGAAGTCCCTGCACCTTGGCAATAGCCATTATGTTGGGTGTGTGTATACAGGTTGTGCCACACAGCTCAACACCCCTGGTGATACTCCTCACTTTGTACATTGCCTAAAGATTGTCAAACTGTGCAAAGAAATTTGTTGAATGATTTTGGTGGCTATGAAAGACCAACATTTTTATACCTGGTGATGGCAAACACTATCCTTGAGCCCATTAGTTCTTCTTTTGATTTTACAAACCTAAATCCCTGACCAGGTCATTTAATTCTGACTGTTTTATGAGATGAGGCTCAACAGACATACACAGTTCTAAATCCTGATCGTTGTCACTGTCTGTGCTTAGCTGGTGCATTGCAGCATCTTCATCTGTTTCGTCTAAGCTCCATTTCTCTGGTGACTTTGGTACTGGCAGATTTCTGTCATGTGGCACTGGTCTCATGGCAGAAGGCAGATTGGGGCATTCAATTGATTTATTATTTTTAGCAGAGAAACCAGCGACATTGGTCAGACAGAAGTAAAAGTCTATGAACTAATCATTCTGTTCTCGTTATATTGGTAAAGCAAACGGCATGGACTTCTGAGTTCCTCAATGCCAGGCTCAGTGCATCTTGCACAACAAACGTGAGGAGCCCAGGCCTTGTCTTGATCACCAATCTTACCAATCGATTTTACTTTCGTAAATAACCCCCATGGTGTCTTTTATGGTGTGTCTTTGAGGCTTAAAGTGATTGTAAAGGCTGCAGGTTTTTTACCTTTATGCATTCTATACATGAAGGGAAAAAAACCTTCTGTGTGTTGCTCCCCCCACAGCCCCCTAATACTCACCTGAGACCCATCTCAATCTAGAAATGTGCACGAGGGTCTTGGCTGTCCTGGGACTCCCTCTCCTCATTGGCTAGCACTGGGAGCCATTGGCTCCCACTGCTGTCAGTCACAGCCAGTGAGACAATGAGGAGAGAATAGGGAGTGGGGCCGAGCCAAAGCTAATTGTGTCTTATGGACACCAGTGCCCCCATGGCAAGCGGCTTGCTTTTGGGGGTGCTGGTCAAGGGGGAGGAGCCTGGAGCTCCGGCAGGGGACCTGAGAAGAAAAGAACTGGGGCTGCTCTGTGCAAAACCATTGCACAGAGCAGGTAAGTGTGACATGTTTATGTTTTTTTTAAAGCTCAATCTTTTAATACCATTTTAACCGGTTCCCGACCGGCGCACGACGATATACGTCAGCAGAATGGCACGGACAGGCAGGAGGGCATATATATAAGTCCCTCCTTAATGCCGTCCGTGCCATCGGGAGCACGCCAGGAGCGGCGCGCTCCCGTGCCGGTCGGGACCCCCCGTGAGGCCGGTCGCGGGTCCCGCGGACTTGATCGCCGCGGGGACACCCGCGATCGTCTCATGGAAAGGCAGAACGGGGAGTTGTGGAAATAGACAGCATCTCCCCGTTCTGCCTAGCAACTAGTGACGCCGATCTCTGCTCCCTGTGATTGGAGCAGAGATCCTCATTCACTAGCTGACAGCCACGCCCCCCCACAGTAAGAAACACACCCCTAGGCATACTTAACCCCTACACTGCCCCCTTGTGGTTAACCCCTTCACTGCCAGTGTCATTTATACAGGAATCAATGCATTTAAATAGCATTGATTGCTGTATAAATGACAATGGTCCCAAAAATGTGTCCAAAATGTCTGATGTGTCCGCCATAATGTCGCAGTCACAATAAAAATCGCTGATCGCCGCCATTACTAATAAAAAAAAAATATTAATAAAAATGCTATAAAACTATCCCCTATCTTGTAAACGCTATAACTTCTGCGCAAACCAATCAATAATCGCTTATTGCGATTTTTTTTTTACCAAAAATATGTAGAAGAATACGTATCGCCCTAAACTGAGGAAAAAAAATGTTTTTTTATATATTTTTGGGGGATATTTATTATAGCAAAAAATAATGCATTTTTTTTCAAAATTGTCGCTCTTTTTTGTTTAAAGCGCAAAAAATAAAAACCGCAGGGGCGATCAAATGCCACCAAAAGAAAGCTCTATTTGTGGGGAAAAAAGGACCTCAATTTTGTTTGGGAGCCACGTTGCACGACCACGCAATTGTCAGTTAAAGCGACGCAGTGCCGAATCGCAAAAAGGGGCCTGGTCCTTTGGCTGCAAATTGGTCCGGTCTGAAAGTGGTTAAGCATGTACTGTCTTTTTTCAACAAGACTAACTATATAACTATGTAACAAATGCAACAGAATGTATCATGGTTGTTCCAACATTGGTGAGACATTTCTGCTGTCACCAATCATCCTATAGCAAGTCTATTACGGGCTTACTTGTTATGTACATGGAAAGTATTATGCCCTGAAACAGTCACATAAAAATGCATAGAAACGGATCTCAATTAAATGAATATGAGTTCCACAAATGTTATGCAATGTGCCTTGACATGCATGAGCTACACAAAACATCTTATGATGCAAGCAAAAGTTAGTAATTTTAAAGTAGAAATATAGTTTTTTTTTTTTTTTCTTTTTGGATAGATTAATAGATAGATTAAGGTAGGGATGACTGGTATCGGCGCCGATACTAGCCATTTTCGCGACTCGTGAAAATTCTCCGATACCGGAAACCGATACCGGAAGTGACGTCGCTTGGGAGCGGACCACCTCCTCCTCCCCTCCGGACAGTGCCTTCCCCCCCTCCTCCTCCCCTCCGGACAGTGCCTTCCCCACCTGCTCCTCCTCTCCGGACAGTGCCTTCCCCGTCTCCTCCTCCCCTCCGGACAGTGCCTTCCCCGCCTCCTCCCCCCCTCCGGACAGTGCCTTCCCCGCCTCCTCCTCCCCTCCGGACAGTGCCTTCCCCGCCTCCTCCTCCCCTCCAGACAGTGCCTTCCCCGCCTCCTCCTCCCCTCCGGACAGTGCCTTCCCGCCTCCTCCTCTCCTCCAGACAGTGCCTTCACTGCCTGCTCCTCTCCTCCGCACAGTGCCTTCCCCGCCTCCTCCTCCCATTGGCATTGCTAGGTGCAGGCCCGCCCATCCTAACAGCCCAAATGCATTGTTTCCTTGCTGCACACCTCCCTCCTCCAGCTCTGACTTCCCACCACACAGAGCACTGGATTCGGGCTCTCCCTGGCTGGATGCTGAGGCAGAGAACAGGGGGGCTCTGTATGAAGACACTGTACGGGCAGTATCCTGTTGTACTGAGCAGCAGGGCTCTCTCCCTGTACCATGCCTTCAGTCCATGACTGTCTCCTGTACCATGCCTTCAGTCCCTGACTGTCTCTTGTACCATGCCTGCAGTCCCTGACTGTCTCCTGTACCATGCCTGCAGTACCTGACTGTCTCCTGTACCATGCCTGCAGTACCTGACTGTCTCCTGTACCATGCCTGCAGTCTCTGACTGTCTCCTGTACCATGCCTGCAGTACCTGACTGTCTCCTGTACCATGCCTGCAGTCTCTGACTGTCTCCTGTACCATGCCTGCGGTCCCTCTGCAGGCATGGTACCCAACCCCCCGCCACCTCCCAAACCACCCCTCTTCGTAGGCGATAGGTATCGGTAATTGATATCGGTGAGTATATGATGTCAAGTATCGGTACTCGGTGTCAAAAAAGTGGCATCGGTGCATCCCTAGATTGAGGAAATGTTATAACCTCTGTCAGCCTATGTTAGCCAAAACAGGAAGTTAAAGGGAATTCCTGCAAATTAAGGGAATCCCTTGAGGACCCCCAGGTCACCAGAACTAGTGTCCATATTAGAAGATTTCCCCTCTATTACTTTTCTGAGAATAACCCAAAATTTGGGATTTTTTTTACTTTTACTTTCAATGATAATGGTAAACAGTACAAATAGAGAGTGTGAATCTCCCTAAGGGGGGCACAGACAGATGATCTAATCCCTAATAAAGTTTTGCATTTAGTTATATATATATATATACTGATTTATTTATTTTTTTATTAAACAGTACGTGATGGGTTGAATTAAATTCTTTTTTTTTTCTAATTATCAGCCAAAAATCTATAAGGTACACTCAACAGTGTTAAAGAAGCAAAGTATTTGTTGTCCTGTGTATCCAGTCCTACTCAGCAATAACATACTGAGGAGATGGAATGCAATTTGTGTTCTACTTCTATCGTGTGTATGACTCTGTGATATATAAATGTTTATTTTTTTTCCATTGAACGGGTTGTCCCCTTCCCTCCAAAGTGCAGGTTTTATGTTTGGGTTAATGCGAATTATGTGTAGCAATGCTCTTCCTTAAAGCGGAGTTCCACCCAAAAGCTCTGCTTATCTGCCTCCTCCCCCCTTCTGGTGCCACATTTGGCACTTTTCGGGGGGGAAGCTGGTACCTGTTTTTGACAGGTACCCTTCCCTACTTCCGAGAGATCTCGCCAGGCCATTCAGAAAGCAATGCATGCTTCACACATGCGCAATAGGGAACCATCGACTGGGGTTCCAGGACAGGTAAGTGTCCTAACATTAAAAGTGAGCAGCTACAGTATGTGTTGCTACTGACTTTAAATTTTTCTCGGGGGGGGGGGGGGGGGCTTGCAGAACTCTGCTTTAAATAAATACAGGTGTAATCCTCCGTCCAACTATTGTGTATTTTAAAATATACTGTATATTGGAAGGGATTTACTAAAACTGGAGAGTACAAAATCTGGTGCAGCTCTGCATATAAACCAATCAGCTTTCAGGTTTTATTGTCAAAGCCTAAAGTGTTACTAAACCCACAACAGTAAAATCAGTCTGTATATGCAGTAAAGCAGGCTTGTTATACTCACTGTGGAACCTAAAGGGTAATCCTCTGCATTGTGTAAAAAGGCTTTTTGATTGTGTCTTCTCTGATTATCCCCTTCCTCTACTGTCCCAATCCATCTCCTGATAAGACAGAGGCTTTGGAGTCACTCTGCACAGGTTCAGTTTGGTGTACATTTCTAAAGTTTTTTTTTTCTTGGGAGGGTGTATGTGATCAGTACAGGGCCAATCAGCAATGTCCAGAAAGAGGGCCAGTGGTCATGCAGGACAGTCACAGTAGAATGAAAACTCCTCTTACAAGCTTTAATCAGACACTGATAGAAGTCACAAGACTGCTACTGTATATACTGCTGATGAAAAAAGGTATTTAGCAGTTTATATTTACTAAAATAATTACATTACCATGTCCTGGGTTTAGTAACACTTTAATTGAACAATCTGAAGTTAGAAGCTGATTGGCTACCATGCTCAGCTGCACCAGATTCTGAGAGCTCCAGTTTTAGTAAATTAACCCCATTGTGTGCAATCTTTCTTTAAAAGTGACAGACTATGTTTAAAGTGGTTGTAAACCATTCCTTATACTGAGTAAAGTGATTGGGCTCAGGTGATACACAGAGATGAAACAAATACTCCTACATAATTTGTACCTGTTTATCTGCGGTCCTCTTTTCTCTACATCTGTTCAAAGTGCAGAATTTATAAAACTTGCCTGAACTGTCAGTAAAAAACAGGGCAGAGAGCTAAAGTTACAAAAAGGCATAAGCAACCTACACAGGTAACAATACAAAAAGTGCTAAACGCAAGTGCAAATGCACGTGTAAATAAATCATAAAATAAATTGCTGGTGTGCAATACAAAAATATTCAAAGTATTAAAGTGATAAATGAGTAAACATGATAACCGTATAAAAACTCCATTAATTCAAATAAAAGTATATAAGCTCATAACAAAAATATTAATCCAGTGATAAATTAAAGTGAAATAGGTGCTGCAAAGGAAGTGCATGCAATCAGGCAGTATCTTCATGTTACACTTGTGCCCCCCTCTTGTGCTGCACTCACCAGATGATTCTACTCATCAAAGGGTAACTAGCCCCCACAGTAAGGCCCCTTTCACACTGGGGCGTTTTTCATGCGGTGCAGCGCTAAAAATAGCGCCTGTTCACCGCATGAAAAAATCCTGCCCTTTAACTCCAGTGTGAAAGCCGGCGGGCTTTCACACTGGAGCGGTGCGCTAGCAGGATGAAAAAAAAAGTCCTGCTAGCAGCATCTTTGGAGCGGGATAGGAGCGGTGTGTTCACCGCTCCTATACCGCTCCTTCCCATTGAAAAGAATGGGAGACCGCGGTAAAACCGCGGCAATACCGCCGCAAAGCGCCGCTACGGCGGCGCTCTGCGGGGGGTGTTTAACCTTTTTTCGGCCGCTCGCGGGGGGTAAAACCGCACCGCGAGCGGCCGAAAACCGCGGTGAAAACGACGGTAAAGCAGCGCTAAATATAGCGCTGCTTTACCGTCACCGCGGCTCACCGCCCCGGTGTGAAAGGGGCCTAACAAATGACTGTAAATGGGGTCCTTACGGCAGCCTTCTAAGTCTCCTTCGCCCAATGTGCTCATGAAAAGACAATGATAAAGCCCATAGCGTAACCCTGTATAACTCTTGTTTATTGCGCAAAAAAAAAGGTAAACTTACAAGATTCCAAACAAATAGAGGTGGTGTATACAAAAAAAACAGGAAATCCGGGTCGTGGTGCATTTCCTGGGTTCCTTTGGTCGTAATTGCATTAAGCTGGCCATACACGGGTCGAATTTCGAAAGAACTTTCTTTCAAAAATCGTATCTAAGAATTTTCGTACGAATTTCGCACCATTAGTGGGCTGCAGCAACGGACGATTTTCGTGCGGCCATTGAATTTTAAAAATCCAACATGTTGGAAATTTTTTAAAAAAACTAACGGTTTTCAAACCAATGATGGGAGAATCGTGCGAGAAATGTATTTGAAAAAGAAATGCGCATGTGCAAGAAAAGAAAATTCCCTGAAAGAAAAGAAAATTCCCAGAAAGAAAAGAAGATTCCCGGAAAGAAAAGAAGATTCCCGTAAAAGAGAAGAAGATTCCCAGACACAAAAATTATTTTCTGTAGGAACATGAGGTGAAATTGAAGGTTTGGTTGGTCGAATTTCAAAAATCAATGGTGGCACCATCGAATCACAAATTTTCTGATTTTCAAAAGAAAGTTCTTTCGAAATTCGACCCGTGTATGGCCAGCTTTACATGGGCTAACATTCCGGAGTCATTAACCATATATAAGAAAACCAAGTACAACTCAAATACTTTATAACCATAACTTTATTGATGGATTTTTTTATGGCCCTGGTGTCGGTCAAGGGGTAACCTTTAAATTAAATCTCACTTTAGCCAATTCGGCTATAACTCAATAAATTAAATTTTTTACTTACACGCTGTCCATCCAGCCAAAGCTGGACGACTACTCCCCCACTAACCAACACCATGACTTTGAAAATAAAAATAAAGGGAGGGTGGGTGGGGGTCCCGGTCTCGCTTCCAGGATAAGGTACGGCCGGACTGTTCCTCCTTAAATGTCCCGAAATTCGCGGGCTTTTAGCGCGCCCGCCGCTGTCCACCAACCAGGCGCTGTTGCTAGCCTGTTGTATCCTCCAATAGCAACCTGCGGATTATAGCACAGTATTCCCCTCATGCTCTCCCATGTTTGCCCTGCATATAGCAGGGCTTGCCATGGGCTAACATTCCGGAGTCATTAACCATATATAAGAAAACCAAGTACAACTCAAATACTTTATAACCATAACTTTATTGATGGATTTTTTTATGGCCCTGGTGTCGGTCAAGGGGTAACCTTTAAATTAAATCTCACTTTAGCCAATTCGGCTATAACTCAATAAATTAAATTTTTTACTTACACGCTGTCCATCCAGCCAAAGCTGGACGACTACTCCCCACTGACCGAAAACGGGGGCGACGCTCCTGGTTGAGGTCCCCCCCCCCACCATGGCACTCTCAATCAAGGCCTGCAGGCCCATGTTAAAAATATCCAGACCTATCGAAGATAAATGGACCTGGTCCTGCCTAAAAAGCCCCGGAAAAAACCCTTCGAGCTCAAAATGGCGGAATGATACACCGCCTAAAGAAATGATTAAATTAGTTATGGTTCTATTCAGCCGTCTCCTAATCTTATCCATGTAGAATAGGTTACCACACGGGGACCACAGGAGCCGTGGGATCATCTCTGAAAAAGCCAAGGTGGTACCTGGGAACAGAAGCTTAAAGTCGTGTATATCCTTTTTGATTTCGCACAGTAGTTCCCAGGTTCTGACCTTGCCCACATCGTTGGCCCCTAAATGAATCACCAGAATTTTAGGAGGCGGCCAGATAGAAGCTAAATATATCAGATGTCCTCTAAGATTGCGCCATCTTAGACCCCGAATGCCTGACCAAAAAACTGTAAACTTATCATCCAATCCCAAATTACTGGAATAAATCCTGGAGGAAGCCTGCTTACCAGCCCAGAAAATGTAGGAGTGGCCTACGATCCAAATTGCCTCTGTAGCTGGATCTGAAATAAAATCATACCATTAATAATTCTGGGCGAACATAAATTTTATACCTATCACTAGCCCATCTACCCACCTTCTTCTGACTTTCTGGGGGGAAACCCAACAGATTGGCCGCTGTGGCGGCCCCAACCCTAAATGAATGGGATGAAAATTTAAACCCTGTAAGGTTGAGTTTCCTAAGGCAGGAAGCGAGGACAGCTGAGAACTGAAATCTGGTTAATGGGGACAGGTCCTGGTGGATAAAAAAGGAACCATCATATGAGGGGCGTACCCTCAAGAATTTTGATACGAGCGTAACTGGACAAATTCTCTGATCCGGTGATCTCTCTAGCGACACCCATTGACCGTTACCCAGACCAAAAGTCTTTGATCTGCATATAAACACCCGAAGGCTGTCGGCACCCAAGACTATATGTTCTAATAATAGAAAAGAAGGTGACGACCTATTACGTGCCGTACACTCACCGATCCTTAAAGCACCAAAGAAAGTGACAGAAAATGCTGCCCTAAAAAGCCATACTTCGAAATCAGAAGTACAAACCACCTCAAGAACGGATAACAGTCTAATCAATAAATCTATTGAAATAGGCCGGCGACTGTCCCTTGAAGGGGCTGATTTACGGAATCCTTTAAGAATCTGTTTAACCTGAAAAAATGAAGTAAGTGCTGGCCTGTCATAAAATTTTAAAAAGAAGGATACTCCAGCTACTATCTTGCTGACCGAGCCAGGACTCATTCCGGCCTCTATCATGGAAGACAAGAAGGCTAATGCGACAATACCATTCACCTCCAGTACCTCGACACCTTGCCGGGAGCAGAAAGAGCCCCATCTGGACCACGCCAAACCATACTCCTGCCAAGTTTTCGGTGCCAGTGAATTTCGAAGATGACCAGACATCAGTCCCATATCAAGCCCCAGAGGAAATCTGGGCATGGGGTGCCTACCGGATCCGCCGCAGGTGCCAATTCCCGAAAACGCTGGAACTGAGAACGAGATAAGGCGTCAGCTATATCATTATCTAGGCCGGGTAAGTAACTTGCCTTCAGCCAGATATTAAAACGAAAACAATGTAAAACCACAAACCGCAGAAGTTTGACCACCATTTCTGACTTAGATGATAGCATATTTATAGCAAACAGAACGCCTTTGCTATCCGTATGCACTAGCACCCTTCGGTTCTGGAAAAATTCTTTCCATACTACAATGGCGACTACTACTGGAAACAGCTCTAGCAGGACTATATTCCTCAGCACTTCCTCCTGATGCCAGCTGGAGTGCCACTTTGAAGCACACCAACTACCGTTTAAAAAGGCCCCAAAACCTGACGACCCAGCCGCATCTGTAAAGAAGTTCAATTGAAAATCGTCCGTAAGCGACTTTTGCCACACTGTGGCACCATTGAAATTGGATAGAAAGGAATCCCAAACCCTTAGGTCCTCCTTTATATTCGATGACAAGTGAACATGCGAATAAGGAGACTTCAATTTACTAGTGGCCAAGGCAAAACGTCTTGAAAAAATCCTGGCAATTGGAATTACCCTGGCTGCAAAAGCAAAAAGCCCCAATAGGGATTGAGCTTCTTTCAATAATACTTTACGTTTAGATAAAAATAAAGAGATCAATAACCTCATGCGGCTCAACTTCCCTTCTGGCAGTCTAAACTCCATTCGCTCTGAGTCAATCGTGATGCCCAAGAATTCAATTGTACAAGATGGGAGCACTGTTTTCTCATGAGCGATAGGAATACCAAAAGAATCGCATGTCAGAAAAAAGGTATTTAGTGACCTGGCACATAACTGTGAGCCTCCTGGACCTACGAACAAAAAATCATCTAGATAGTGCAACAGGCCCCCGTCCGGTATGAACTGCGCTACTACCCAATGTAAGAAAGTAGAAAAAGCTTCAAAGTAAAAACATGACAAAGAAAAACCCATAGGCATGCACTTATCAAAATAAAACTGGTCCTGAAAATGAAAACCCAGGGAATTAAAACCCTGTGGATTAACGGGGAGCAATCGGAAAGCGGACTTGATATCCGCTTTTGCCAATAAAGCCCCCTGCCCAAACTTACGCAATAGCAACAGTGCCTCATCAAATGATGCATAAGACACAGGGGCCAGAACCCCTGCTACTTCATCATTCAATGAACCATCCGTTGGGTAAGATAAATGGTGTATGAGGCGGAAACTCCCCTGCTCCCTCTTGGGAACAATACCCAAGGGGGAGAGGCGAAGGTTCTTAAAAGGCGGTAGTTCAAAAGGGCCTGCTACCCTGCCTTCAGCGATTTCTTTATCAATTTTCTCTCGCACAATGTCAGGGTGCAGCCTGGCAGAGCGTAAATTCCTCACCATGATGCACCCAGAACCTGAAAAGGAAGGGACCATAAAACCTTCAGAAAAACCCTCAGTTAGCAGCCTGGCCATCATGCGGTCTGGGTATTGGTCTAACCAGGGGCGCATGTTTGCTAGCTCCACTGACGTCTTGGCCCTTTTCTCCTGGATCCCTAGAAACTGCTGCTGAGGTAGATGTTGCTGACCTACGAAAACATCTATTTGCTGGGTGTGCACCATTGCAGAAAGAGCACTCGTGCCTAAACCTGCAATTTTCAAAAAATTTACATTGCCCTTCATTGAAGGCAAAACAGCATCCTTTGCGAAAAGTATTCTGCGGGGGCAGGGCCCTTGGTGCAAACTGCGGTTTCTGTGGCAGCATTAGGTTTAGCCACAGACCCACATCTTTGCAACCCCACTTTAATGTTGGGTGGACGGCTAATTTCTGCCTAAAGTTCTCGTCATATGTGAACCACGCTATGCCCCCAAAGTGGCGAAAAGCTTCAGCGATTATGTCTACATGCTGAAAAAGCCCTGAACACTTTTCAGGAGAACGCTCCCCCAGCACGGCCGCATAAATGCAAAAGGCCTGCAACCAATTTTGAAAAGTTTTTGGAACAGATTTTTTGCGCTCCTCCTCGGATCTTTCTTCAGAACGCTTATCTATTTTAGCAAAAAATTCTTTGGAAGCAGGCAATAATGACATTAAATCAATAAAATCCCCTTTCCAAATCCTCTCTTTTATAGCATCAGACAAATGAAAACCCAGCGGTGAAATGTCGCAAGGCATAGGTAACCTAAAAGATGACTCTGCTGCTTGCGGAGCGACCACTGATTGATGCATGTGCCTGCCTGTATGAGGCAGCACCTCACCACTGGCTGCCACCTTTGCAGCCTCTTGTTGAGCGGCTGACAATTGCCGCCATACTGGGCTGACCACATCCACCTGCACGCCATCACTGGCTGGCTGTAAAGCACCACATAAGTGTGCCCTTCTGGAAACACCGATATCATTTTTGTCCTGAAAAGCACCAAGATATTGTGCGTCAATATTATTTTTAAAACCACCAAACGTGGCGTTCTGCAAAATAGCACCAGACCGTTGTGCCCCTTTAAACTCATTGTCACTCTCAGAAAAGGAGAAAGCACCAGACATATGTGCACCTGTATCAATATCCATACCAGCACCAGTTGTGTGCAAACCCTGTAAATTACTAGCATGTACATTTTTTACACCAGTACCACCCGTGTGTACCCCTTTAAGTTCATTCACAAGGCTTGACAATGATGACATTAATAAATGCAAATTATCAACAGGGATGCTATAGCAAGTCTCACCACTAGGCGAACTCCTCTCCTTCAGGCTGCTGGAAGCTGCAGGCAGACCGCACTTCTCCTGATTTGAGATGTCCTCAGTGGGATGGATGCTGCTGGCTCTCTCCTTCTTCCGAGGGACAGGGGAAGCAGAGGATTTAGCCTTCTTCTTGCCTCTGGGTTGGCGCGGACTGCGCATGGCGGCTGTGGGCTCCTCCATCTTTGCCTCTGGGATGATGCTAGCCATATCAGGGGGTGGATCAGGCGTGGTAACGGTCGGGCCGGCCTACAGGCATTTCAACAGCCAATCTTCTCCTCCTAAGCCTTCTGCTTTCTCGATAAGGCGGCGTAGCAGCGATTCGCGCTCCCTTGATGTTTCCTGCTCCATCATGTCGTTCCGCAGGGGTCCCGGTCTCGCTTCCAGGATAAGGTACGGCCGGACTGTTCCTCCTTAAATGTCCCGAAATTCGCGGGCTTTTAGCGCGCCCGCCGCTGTCCACCAATCAGGCGCTGTTGCTAGCCTGTTGTATCCTCCAATAGCAACCTGCGGATTATAGCACAGTATTCCCCTCATGCTCTCCCATGTTTGCCCTGCATATAGCAGGGCTTGCCATTAGAGGAGCAAGGCTGAAACAAAGGCTGGAGTTCTAATTCAATACTGGCTGATCAGCACTGCAATATAGCAGTATATAAAAAAATGTTGGCAGTTGCTCCTTTATACAGTACAATAAATGCAATTTGCAAATGTAGGTAATCCAGGTGAAGCAGCACAAACATGTATTTTTCAAAACTGTTGTTATGTGATCTCTATTAGGTTTTACTTTGTCATAGTCTAGCTCCAGGCAAATTTTTTTCAGTTTCAGACAGAGTGGGAAAAGGACAGAACCCATTGGAGGATATTTTGCCTCAATTCCTTTTGGCACAGATGGCAACACAATTCTTAATACCCTCTAAAATGACTTGACACTTTATGAATAAATAAATTCTTCATAGTCTCTGTGCATTTGGATTGCCCTCTGCCTACCTTTTTTGGGGAAAAGTGACCACTTTCATTGGAAATAAAAGTGATGAGAAATCTCAAATTCCCTCCCTCATCTTCCAGGACAGCTTACTTGAGAGATTATTTATTTTATTTATTACAAGTACTTATATAGGGTCGTCAATTTACGCAATGCTTTACATATATACTGGACATTTACATCAGTCCCTGCCCCCAAGGAGTATACAATCTAAGGTCTCTAACTCAGATTCATACATACTAGGGCCAATTTAGCCAGGAGACAATTTAGCTACCAGCATGTCTTTGGAGTGTGGGAGGAAACCCACGCAGGTGCAGGGAGGACATGTACACTCAGTGCAGGTAGTGCTGTGGTTGGGATATAAACCAACCGCTCTGGTGCTTCTAAGCAGAAGTGCTAACCACTTAGCTACTGTGCTGCCCTATGATGAGGTGATTGGCTCTGTCCTCTACAGGAAACACATATCAAAAAGAACTTAAATGGTCCCTCCCTTTTGCAAATATACTTGCCTCAGGTTGAGAGGTCTTGCCTCAGGTCTACTTGCCTCAGGTTGACAAGACTTCAGTAGCTCGGCTCCCCTTCAGATTCCTGGTGTTGTAGTGGCGATTTTGGCAGCTGTTGGGGAGAGGAGTGAGGCTCTGTGAGGCTCTGGGAGCGAAATCGCATGGCTTCATTCCCGCAGCTCAGTGTGAACCAGAGCTAAGGACTGCAAGCGATACAGGGTGCCGTGAAGAGGCCTTGCCGCTTACACATGCATTTGCAAATGTGTGCTAACTAAACCCCTGTTTTTAACGCAGACTGTTGGACCTGTTAATTTGGTTGGTAAGCAGACAAGTTGATGAGTTGAGCTGGGAATTTTCTCAGATTTTGTCTTTCATGCTGTTATGCCCCGTACACACGGTCGGAATTTCCGACGGAAAATGTCCTATCGGACCATGTTGTCGGAAAATCCGACCGTGTGTGGGTGCCATCGGACTTTTTCCGTCTGAAAAAATTTGAGATCCTGCTCTCAAATTTTCCGACAACAAAGTCCGATCGGACTTTTTCCAATCGTGTGTAGCGAATTTCGACGGACAAAGTGCCACGCATGCTCAGATCAAATTACGAGACTAAAGCTATTGGCTACTAGCCTCTACGTAGTTCTGTCGTACGCAAACAAACGTCACCACGTTCAGAATGATCGGATTTTCTGACAACTTTGTCCGACTGTGTGTATGCAACACCAGTGTCGGACAAAATCCGTCGGAAAAAATCCGTGTGTATGGGGCATTAGCCTGTCATTGCTTTGTACAGGTTGAACGGTTGCAACTTTTCACATCTACCTGTGAATCCAGACCCAGTATAATAGATTCATGTTGCAGCTGTGACTAAAACTCCCGTGTGATTGAGCCTTAGGCCCCTTTCACACTTATACGACTTGTCCCACGATTTGAGACTGCAAAGTAGCATGACAAGTCGTTCCCCATGATTTCCAATCACAGCCATTCATATTAGTACGACTTCAAAGTAGTCCCTGCACTACTTTGGTCCGATTTTGATGCCGCTTACACAGGCATGCCTTGAAATCGCGGCAAAAATCGTGGTAAAATCGCGCGACTTTGAAGTCACACAAGTGTGAAAGGGGCCTTAGGCTTGGTACACTCTATTAATTTTTTTTTCATTCAATTCAGCAAGCTGAATGAAAAAAAACTGAGAATCTTGGGAGGAGCTTGCTGTACTAACTTTGCAAAGTTAGTACATCGAGCCAAGCTATTGTGTTCTGACGGGGGGACTGCTCTCGGTGATCAGATGTCGATCAGGTGCTGGTTTTCCATCATGCCCGTTTGACAGAAGCCGGACAGGTTGCTGTACACACTGACTGATCTTTGGCTGGTTTCTGTTGAACCAGCCGATGCCAGACAATATTCGGCCCTATCAGCCTTTAGACAACTGGTAGCTACTCATCATTGCTATAATTATTACTAAAATTTTGATGAGATTAGTGAAAAGCAGGGTGATTGAAAACGGAGGTGCTAAACTGTCACCTCTTTCATTGTTTGATCGAATTTGAGGTCATGTTGTCTCACTGGTAATTCATTGCTTCCTAACATCCAGTGTTATGGCGAAGTGGTGTATATTTATCACTTCTCATAGGAAATAGGTCCAATAGACCATACTTTGCTAGCACATACCGCGTTTCCCCTGAAAATAAGCCCGGGTCTTATATTATTTTTGGCAACAAAAAACAGAGTAGGGCTTATTTTCAGGGTAGGTCTTACCATGTAATGTGCGGTCTTCTCTCCCCCCTCTCTCCCTGCCTGACAGGAATCCCCAGTGAAATACTTGTAAAATCCTACAATCCACTCTATTACAGTAGTATATAATGAACAATGTGTGTGTTTCTGTAATATAATTGTGCCAAATACCTTCACTATAGCACTGCTCTGCGCTTCTGTGACCCATCGGAGCTCTCTTCCCTGCAATTATATTACAGAAACACACACATTGTACATTATATACTACTGTAATAGAATGGCTTATAGGATTTTACAAGCATTTTAAACTAGGGCTTATTTTCGGAGTAGGGCTTATATTACAGCCCTCCTGGAAAATAATGCTAGGTCTTATTTTCAGAGTAGGTCTTTTTTTTGGGGAAACACAGTACTATCAGTGTGTACAGAGGAAGCCTCCTCAAATCTGTTTATGAGAATACAAACAATCTAATACTGGTACTTTAGGCACAATTGCCCTCTGTATCTCTGCATGTTGTGTCTTGTTGAAGGCAATAACGTTGTGTGTGATGGAGGACACAACTTGCATCAGCTTTCAGAAAGTCTCTTTTGTATTATAGCGCTTTGCAATGCATTAAAGTGCAATAGGATGTAAGGCAAATTGCCTCGTCTGTGGGTTGGGACTGTGTGGGATGGTGTGAATGAGCCTTAAATGGTTTGGAAGGATAACTAGAAGAGGAGTGAAAGATGGAAAATGTTACACAATTACACCTTCTATTCTGAAGGACTAGGTAGCTGATTGTCGAGTGACCCTTGTGTCCAGCATGGTGGAACCAAATAAACACTAGGGGATGTACTTGAAATGTAATAACATTATTTGAGCCTTGGCAAGATGGTAGGACTTTTGCAAAGAAGACATTTATTTGCATTTTAATGTTCCTTGTTCTATTTCTGCGGCGTAGTGTATTAAACGGTTCCAAATTAATGAGAAAATGAAATCATTGTGTTGAAAGGCAGTACGTATGACCCATACAATGCATAAAAAGCAATTATAAATACACAAAAGGAAAGGACTTGTTGAGCTGAATTCAGATGGATTGCTGTGAGTCATGCCTGAATCTGGAGGACAGAGAGACCCATTTCTTAACTTCTTAATCTCCTTTTATATGTTCATTATTTTGGACAGGCTGAATGTTCAGCTCCTTTTCCATATATTTTTGTGTTACCTGTTATATTTTGAATCAACCCGGTTGCTAATACATACATTTACATAAAAGAAATAAAGGTACCCTGTCAAAAATCCTTTAATACCTCTCCAGCATATGGTTGCTATTTTCCAGAGCTACCACCATTGCTGGTATATGACACTTTCAGGTGTGCCAGATACATGACCCCCTGCCGGTCGCTGTGGTTCCTTCCACTGACCTTTACATTGATACAATATTACCTTAGGCTAGGTTCACCTCAAAGCATTTTGCGGTTTGCAGAAACGCACTACAGTCCATTTAACATGATTTCCTACGGGTCCTGCTCACATCTGTGCGTTTTCAGCCCCTGCGTGTTTTAGAAAGGGTCAGGGACTTTCTTACTCGCAGCAGTTCGCGTTTTTACTTCCATAGACTTCAATGAAAATGCATTTGATGCATTTTGCATTTTTCACCTGCATGACGAATAAAACTTCCCCCTAACAACAAACTTCTCAAAAAATACAAAATTCATAAAAAAACTCATTAAAAACGTATCAAAACCACATGTTCAAAAACACAAAATGCTCCGCTTAACGCACCGGAAAAAACACATCAATCGCAACACACATAGATGGGAACCTAGCCTTAAAGGGTAACTCCACTTTCATGACAAAAAAAATAGCAAATAAAACAAAAATAATATAGCGTATACAATTTACGACACAAGTCATATTGTGATTGAATGTTATTAAAAATTACCTTTCCTTTTCAATCTGCAGCCACTATAATTTTCTGTAAAATTCAATGCAATATGGCTACCTGGAGGTGTTCTGTACACAGAATATAAACAGAACGCCCCCCAGAAACGTCATTTGCTGCTTGTGTGATTGGCTCACACTAAGTCTGCACTAAGATACAAGTCAGACTTTTGGCATCCCCTACAACAAAAATGTCATTTTTGGTGAGATACTCCCAATGGGAAATCATGTCTGAGTGCCGGTTCGCACTAGTGCGATGCCAGACATCGCATGTAATTCGCAGCGCCACTGCTGTTCACATTACATGCGATGTCTGTGCGGCGCCATGTCAGCCATACAGATAGTATGGCTGATATCGTACCGCATTCGGTGCAAACACGCACAGGACCCTTTTTTTCTGTTCGGACCAGAATCGGATCGCATGTGTGTTCACACATATGTGATCCGATTCATGTCCGTACTGTCAGTTCGCAGTGTGATATGCGAGCTGAAATGGGGGTGTCGTTAACATATAATGACACTCCCCCGCAGTTTGCATATGGCAGTGTGAACTGCTGTGCGTGTCGGGTGCGATGCGGGAACCCGCAGTTGATTCGCAGGGTTCTTGTATCGCAATAGTGTGAACCGGCACTAAAGGGATGCAGACCCTACAGTTTTCCTCGATAGAGCTCTACAGCAGCTGATTGATAATTATGAAACCACTCCCATTAGACTCACTCAGCACAGGGGCACAGAGTAACAAACAGTGATTTCTTTAAAATAACAAAAGGTAGGAATCTGCAACAAAGTTTCTTAAAATCCTTGCAATGTACATAGATCACCCAGAGGGGAATGTTTTTTTATTCTCTCAACAAAGCTTGTCAAAGCAGAGCTCCACCCAAAAGGGCAAACTCTGCTTATTTGTCTCCCCCCCTCTGCTGCCACATTTGGTATCTTTCAGGGGGGGGGGGGTTACCTGGTTTTAACAGGTACCCGATGCCACTTTCGAGTGACTTTGCCATGGCAAAGTCATCCGGAAGTTCGCCTTCCCTTCCCCTGCCGCCGAGCCATTCTGAAAGCACAGCGTGCTTTTGCGCATGCAAAGTAGGGAACCGGCTGTGGAGCCGCAAGGCTTCACTGCCAGTTTCCCTTACCTGAAATGGCGATAGCAGCACCCAAGAGCCGATTGAAAAATTGGCTCTGGTGAAGACACCGCTGAATTTGTGGACAGGTAAGTGTCCTAATGTTAAAAGTCAGCAGCAACAGTATTTGTAGCTGCTGGCTTTTAATTTTTTCTGATGGAGCCTGGAGCAACGTACATAGATCACCCAGAGGGGAGTATTTTCTTCTCAACAAAAGTGGAGTTACACTTTAAGGATCAGCAGGAGTAACCACAGCATCAAGGGCCCGTGTACTTGACACGCACATGCGGTCAGCTGCAAGGTGCATCCTTTTTCTACCCAGTCCCTGAAGACCTTTTTGGGGGTATGTCCACCAAGATGGGCAAAGCTTGTACAGTCCTTTGTATAAAGTCCAGCATCATGGGCAGGTAAGGCAGGGTCACCCTGTGTGCTACTGTAAAAGACTGGGGCTATATTTGAATTGTATTTACTACAGCACATGTGTCAAACACAAGGCCCATGGGCTGAATCCTTCCCGACACGCCATTTCATGTGTTTTTCGCACACCATTCCTACACTACTGCTGCAGCACCCCCCTCGTATCTACCCCTACCTTGTCTCAGCAGTCTGCAGCAGAGAGGAGGACAGAACTCCTCTGCCAGATCCTGCGCTTCTCCTTGAAACTGCAGAGAATCTCATCTTTAAAACCCCCTGTCTCAGAAGTCGGCAGCAGAGAGGAGCCTGAACACCTATAGATCCTGCGCTTCTCTGTGCAGCTGCAGCACCCCCTCTTCTCCACCTCTCCTGGTCTCAGAATTCAGCAGACTCCAGCAGCTGACTTTAGCCCTCCTTTACTCTTTATCCAGACCCTGCACTTTCTGCTTCCCTGCTACATCTCGGCAACAGCACAAGGCAAGGGGGGTGCACTGTGATGTAAAGGAGCATGGGGACCCTTCACTTCTGATTGTGGGGGGGGGGGGGGGGCTCTTGATATCTGATGTGGGGGGGGGTGCTCTGAACACCTGCTTATAATTTTAATGAGAGTAATACAGTTTTATTCCAGTTGAAAACGAGGGTCACACACCGCTGGTATCATCCAAAAGAAACTTTATTGGACACTGATCAGACAGAACCCTATTGCAGAACCATGTTCTGCCTGAGCAGTCTCCAATAAAGTTTCTTGTGGATGACAGAAACAGTGTGCTTGCTGCTCCATTCACACAGAGATTTGTATTCTATGAATGAAACACTTTCTCTGATTGGCTGAGGTGGAGGGGGGTGTGACATCACAATCTCCAACTCAGCCATTCAGAGAAAGCTTTATATTCATTCACAGAATACAAAGCTCTCTGTGAATGGCTGAGCAGTACTCAGCTGGGCTCGATTTTATTCCGGGAGCAGGACGAGAAGTTTTCATCCTGCTGCCAGAACACAGAGCTGTATACTGTATAGCTACATAGAGTTTGTATTGCGCACACAGCAGGCACAAACTATTTAAACTTTGCTAAAACCTGGAGATCAGTTTTAGCCTAGGATCATGTATACGTGAAGCGGGAAACACAGCAATCCCTGCGCAATCGCAGTGTGTTTGCGATCCACTTTGTGTGTCAATACAAAGTTTACAGCACCTTATAATCATCGCAAACGCAGTGCAGTTTGCCTGCACTGGATAGCATGGTACAAAAAGACCATGCGATCTGGTTGTAGTGCGGCTCCAAAAAAGGTGCCTGCACTTCTCTGGTGCAATGCGGTGTGATTTGAGCCCAATCAAAATGAACCTCACAGCATTCCTGTCCAATTCACATGTGGATTATAGTGTGAGCCGGTGTTCTGTCAAAAACTGTCCGCCCATCGGATAGTGTCCGCCCCGTACTGCACAGGTGCAGCGCTTGCGCAGTACGGAGGACAAGGAGATACCAAAAATCTCCGAAGGTGAATGGCGCCTGCGCGTAAGTCCAGGTGCAAGCGCCACCATCCAAGTGGACATAGGGCTGCACATAGTTAGAGGGTCCTTTGCGGGCTCACTTCGCTCGCCACGCTTTGGGCACGGTGTCGCTTCGCTCGGCTCTTTTTTATTCTATCTCTATGTCCACTTGGATGGTGGGGCTCGAACCTGGACTCATGGCGCAGTCCCCGTTCATCTTCGGATATTTTCGGAATCTGCTTGTCATCCGTACTGCGCATGCGCAGTACACGGCGGACACTATCCGACAGGGGACAGTATTCAACAGGACACTGGGTTTTAAAGGACAGGTGGTATAAAGGCTCCTATGTTAAAGAGCAACCATTACAAAATGAATCTACTTTGTTACCAGGCTTTAAGTATGCGTGTATATCCATTATTTATAATATATACATTTAAGGTCATTGGCTAATGACTCCATTATTCTCAATACATAGTGAATGTGCAATATAATAGATGGGCCCTACCTACCCACTTGCAGCTGTGAGTGACTGATAGAATTTCCATCTGCAGGTTAGAACTTGGGGAGAGACTCTGCTGTTTTTTCTGTGGGGTGCACACGCCTTTTTTAAAGATGGGGAAAAAACAAGAAAAAACAAGACATAATACATTGGGGAATAAAGATAATGTTTAGCACATCTTTTCTAATTAATGTGCTCTACTCCCAATAGACATCACTGTTTAGATCTTATTTTCAGCAAAAGGAGTTTGTTGGTGTTATGTTTATCTACGCAGTGAACATGGTTACAATTTTAAGAAAGCAAGGGACCTCTCACATGGGCCAGTTCACACCACATGCAGTCCAGTGCATTTTTTTCTGCATCAAAAACGAATGGAAAGTAGGTTATATGGTTTTTAATGGCATAGTTCACACCAGTGCTTGCCGTTCCAGAAAAAAAAAGAACATGGTGCATTTTTCCTGCATTGGACTGTACTGTAAAAAGCATCAAAAACGCACTGGAATGCAGCTAAATGCACCAAAAATGCACCGGAACAGACATGTCCTTATTTAACCTCCCTGGCGGTATTCCCGAGTGAGGCTCGGGTGGATTTTCAGCACCAAAAGCGGTAACCCCGAGCCACACTCAGGATCGCATCGCAGGATCCAGGTACAGCTAGCTTACTTACCTTGTCCCCAGGATCCTGTGATGTCTCCCCGCACTGTGTGCGAGCCGTGTCCTCCGCTCGATCTATCACAGCGCCGGGCTCCGTTCCCTGCGAGCGTTGCGACGCACGGGGACAGAGAATGGTGCCAAATTCAAAAACTAAAAAACACAATACATATACAGTGCACTGTAATCTTACAGATTACATTACTGCATCAATTTATTTCACATCCCTTTTGTCCCTAGTGGTCGGTCCAGTGCCCTGCATGCAGTTTTATATTATAAATACTGTTATTTCTGCCTGGAAACTGGAGATTGTCCATAGCAACCAAAACCGTCCCTTTACATCAAAAGTGGTTTTAGACCAGCTAGAAAACAGCGATAATAAATTAGAATCACTTGCAGAATTGAGCGATAGTGATTTGTGGGGAAATTCGTCATCAAACACTGAAATGTAATGACAGCGACAATTCTGCAACTGTGCAAAGTTTTTGATTTGATTACATTATTGAATAACTTGTATTTAATTATATTATTATTTGTCATTATTTATAGTTATTTATTATATTATAATTTATGATTTAGTTTTTCTGACTTTATCATACCCGGGATGTCTACTAGACTCTTGTTTGGACAGATTTATTCCTAAGAATTACAGGCCTACAATATAAAACGCCAAATTTCCATGCAAAATAATTGTACCGCTTTCAGCATCACAAATCTGAAATAATCATACCGCCGGGGAGGTTAAGGTTCAGAAAAGGGAGAAAAATGCACTGTACTGCATCAATATTGCAGCAAAAAGGCACTGGAACGCAACAAAAACACACATGCAGGAAAGCATCTGGAACACATCTGGACTGCGTTTCTATGGTGTGAACTGGCCCTAATGCCCCGTACACACGGTCGGAAAATCCGACCACAAAATCCATCGGATTTTTTCCGACGGATTTTGTCCGACACTGGTGTTGCATACACACGGTCGGACAAAGTTGTCGGAAAATCCGATCATTCTGAATGTGGTGACATTTGTTGCGTACGACGGGACTACGTAGAGGCTAGTAGCCAATAGCTTTGGTCTTGTAATGTGATCTGAGCATGCGTGGCACTTTGTCCGTCGGAATTCGCTACACACGATCGCAAAAAGTCCGATAGGAAAATCCGACGGAAAAAGTCAGATGGAGCCTACACACGGTCGGAATTTCCGACAACATTGTCCGATAGGACATTTTCCGTCGGAAAATCTGACCGTGTGTACGGGGCATTAGACTTATGATTCGTAAGTATAAACCATAACATTTTTAACCACTATAGACCTGCGCTATAGCCAAATGACGGCTACAGCGCGGATCTATTGTGCCGGGACGACGTCTATTGACGTCGCCCCAGGCACGAGCTGCCTGTGCACCCCCTGAAGGGCGTGCGCGGCGCGCTCTGTGATCAGCGAGTCTGTGAGACTCGCTGGATCACAGATCCGAGTAAGGGGTCGATCCCGACCCCTTACCACGTGATCAGCTGTCAGCCAATGACAGCTGATCATGTGATACTAACAGAGCCGGTAATCGGCTTTTTTTCCTCCTCGCGCTGACAGCACGAGGAGAAAAAAAAAAAAGCCGATCACCGGCGGCAGTGAGAGGGACATCAGTCCCTCTCACTGCAATGTGCCCAGCGATGTGCCCAATATATTGTGCCCACCTTTGCCCCATTAAAGTGCCCCTACCAGTGCCCACACTGCCATCTCTCAGTGCCCACACTGCCATCTCTCAGTGCCCACAGTGCCATCTCTCAGTGCCCACAGTGCCAGTGCTGCACATCAGTGTCACCTGCCAGTGCTCATCTGTGTCACCTACCAGTGCTCATCTGTGTCACCTACCAGTGCCCATCAGTGCCACCTATCAGTGCCCATCAGTGCCACCCATCAGTGCCACCCATCAGTGCCACCCATCAGTGCCCATCAGTGCCACCCATCCGTGCTACCCATCCGTGCCACCCATCCGTGCCACCCATCCGTGCCCATCAGTGCCCATCAGTGCCATCTTTGCTGTCCCCATCAGTACCGACTTATCTGTCCCCACCAGTGCAGCCTATCAGTGCCCACCAGTGCAGCCCATCAGTGCCCACCAGTGCAGCCTATCAGTGCCCACCTGTGCCGCCTCATCAGTGCATATCAATGAAGCAGAAAAATTACCTGTTTGCAAAATTTTATAACAAACTATTAAACATGATTTTTTTTTTTTTTTTTTTAATTTTCCATTTTTTTTGTTTGTTTAGCAAAAAATAAAAACCCCAGCTGTGATTAAATACCACCAAAAGAAAGCTCTATTTGTGGGAAAAAAATGATAAAAATTTCATTTGGGTATAGTGTTGTATGACCGCGCAATTGTCATTCCAAGTGCGTCAGCGCCGAAAGCTGAAAATTGGTCTGGTCACGAGGGGGGTTTAAGTGCAAAGTAATCAGGTGGTTAAAGGTAAGCCTATTCATTTATAATACTTAAAAAAACTACGGTACTCCCTGTATAGGTTTTATAACAGAACTACAAGAACTGATAGAAGCGTTACTGTACCTCAGGAAACTCGTATCATTCAGTTTCATTTAAATCTTCATCCTTCAAATGTCACCTTCCAGCAAGGGTTAAGATTTGATTGGTTACTGTGAAGTGGGGAAATTTTCCATCGACTTAAACATTTTTTTATTTTTTATTTTTGAACTTTTTTTATTGAGTTCTCTTTCAAAACCACCCTATTAAAAATACACTAGGGCAGCACAGTGGCTAAGTTGTTAGCACTTCCGCCTAGAAGCAGTAGGGTTATTAATTCAAAAACACATCACTACCTGGAGTTTGCATGTGCTTGTGTGGGTTTCCTCCGGGTACTCTGGTTTCCTTCCACACTCCAAAGACATGCTGATAGGTAATTTGATCCTGTATAAATTGGCCCTAGAATGTGTATGAATGTTAGTTAGGAACCTTAGATTGTAAGCTCCTTGAGGGCAGGTACTGCTGTGAATGTACAATATATATGTTAAGTGCTGCATAAATTGATGATGCTATATCAGTGCCTGAAACAAATAATATTCTCCAACAGCCAATGTTTACTTTGCACTATATTTTGCTTTCTACAACCCCAATTCCAAAAAAGATGGGATGCTTGGTAAAGTCTACATAAAAACAGAATGCAATGATTTGTAAATCTAGTCAACCCATATTTTATTCACAATAGAAAATAGAAAACATATCAATTGTTTAAAATGTACTATTTTAACCTCCTCCCACCCGGACACTGTACATAAACATAAATGGCGGGCCTTTCCTTGTTCTGAGTGGATGTTCAGGAACGTCCTCAGAACGAGCTGCGCTGCAGTGCTATCCTGCGATGGCTCACAGGACACAGCCAGGACAGGATCAGGATATGGGCGCTGTGATTGGTCCTCCTGATCACGTGACGGCTGTGTCCAATCACAGCCTTCATAATGTAAGCAGAGACACTTGTCCCTGTGACATTTCTCCCTGCTGAGCTCAGTGAGAGCTCAGTGAGAGCTCAGTGCGGGGGGGGGGTATCTGCAGTCTGATTTTACACAGACAGCTGTCACAGATCCCCCACAAAGAGTACACCAAGCACCACTGTCCCTGTCCCTATACACATCTGTCACAGTGCCCCCCTAAAACATCTGTACCAGTGCACAAAACACCTGCCAGTCCCCTATCACATCTGTACCAGTGCGCAAAACATCTGCAATAGTGCACCGTTGTGACATCAACATCTGTCAGTGTCGGGGCCGATCAACATCTGTCAGTGTACTGCCGCGTACACACGTGCGGACTTTTGCCGGTGGACCTAGTCCAGCGGACAATCCCGCGGGACTTTCCAGCTAGGACCGCTGGACTTTCCGAGCGTGTGGACTTGCCCACACACGCACGGACTTCTCCAGCGGATAATCCGCCGGCCAAAAGTCCGCGGGACTTTTGAAAATGAACGGACTTGCCCACACACGGAGCAGTCCGTTCATTTCAAAAGTCCCGCGGACTTGCCCACTAACGGCGGGATTGTCCGCCGGACTGCCAAGTCCAGCGGATAATTTTAAAACCAAACTTAAAACTTTGGTCCGCCGGACTTTGGCGCCAAAAAGTCCGCCGGCGCCCACACACGAGGGGATTATCCGCTGGACTTCAGTCCAGAGGATAATCCCGCGGGATTGTCCCTTCGTGTGTACGCGGCCTACCAGTATCCCACCAATAAATAAATAAAACATTTAGGGCTGTGGAAATTAAAGATTAATTCCTTGATTAATCATACATTTTTTTGATCGATCAAAATTCTTTTGATCAGTACTCACCTCTCCACCAGCTTCTGGGTCTTCAGGGAGTTCCGTCGGGGATCTGGTGATGTCACGGACATCCACGTCACCGGACTCCTCCCCCTTCCCCAAGTGCCTCCGTCTGCTAACGAAGGGAAAGGGGGAGGAGTCCGGTGACATCGAAGTTCTGATTGAACGTAAAGCAAACAGGGGGAGGAGCTACGCATGACGTCACCCGCTGCTGCCCTACGGAACTAACACGATTGTCGGCTTTACATGCTGTGTTTTTTATCATCTTTATGTGTGTAGTTTGTGTTTGAACACAAAAATTAAATCTTATACTTAAGCGGTGAGCACTTAGATCTTTTCTTTCTACCCATGACCTGGCATCCTTGCTGAGATCTAAGGAGACGGGAGAGAAGTTTATGGTCCGTGTTAACCCTTTTGATACCCGCTTGCATGACCACCTGTTTGCACAGGGGTCCATGCCATAAGGTGAGAGTGATTAGTTAGACCGGAGGTGGAGGGATTGTCACGCTACTGTGGAAAAAATAATTACTTACGTCAGTGCTACAGTTTGAATTTAAAACGTATTTGTGTGAACTGTGAAGTGAAGTCATAGATTGTGGAAACTAACTAGTGTCGGCTGATTGTATATAGTGTATACCACATTTACCACTGACTAATGCAGAGTTGCAATGCAAGGAGACCAGCTAAAAGTAGTTGGATATCTGTATGTGCATTATAATTAATCAAAATTAGTTGATTAATCGATTAAAAAAAAAATCGATTAATCAAACACAAAAATTTTAATCTGTAACAGCCCCAAAAACATTTAAAGCGCCCCCCCCCCCCCCCTGCTCGCGTGGAAAGGCGGACGCGCGCGTTGTTCCCGTACGCATACTTAATCAGCGATCGCACCACATGATCGCAGCTAAGTTCAGAACAAGAGCAATATTTCTAGCACCAGACCTCCTGTGTAAATCTAAACTTGTAGTCAATAAAGGCTTATAAAGCGTCACCTATAGAGATTCTCAAATACCGAAGTTTGGCGCCATTTCACAAGCGTGTGCAATTTTAAAGCGTGATATGTTTGGTATCTATTTACCCGGCACAACACCATATTTAATATTATGCAGAAAATTTGGGTATTATATTGTCTCTGTCTGCATTAAAATTAATTTAAATGTATTTATGCGCTAGTGTGTAAAATTGCGTTAGAAAAACTGCTGTGCAAATACCGTGTGAAATAAAGATTGGCAAAACCTACCATTTTATTCTCTAGGGCCTCTGCTACAATATATACTGTTTGGGGGTTCTAAGTAATTTTATAGCAAAAAATACCGATTTTTACTTACTTACTTTAACAAAAAGTGTCAGAAGAAGGTCTGGTCTTAAAGTGGATAATGGCTGAAGGTGCTATTTGGATGTTGCGCTTCTCTATGTGGCCAGGCTGTGAAAAAGTCTCACACATGTGGTATCGCCACACTCAGGAGGAGCAGAATGTGTTTTGGGGTGTAGTTGAAAGTATGCATATGCTGTGTGTGAGAAATAACTTGTTTATATGACATTTTTGTGAAAAAAAATAAAAATAATAATAATTTATTAATTTTCCAAAGAATTGTGGGAAAAAATTAAAATTTCAAAGAATTTGTCATGCCTCTTACTAAAATACCTGGACTGTCTACCTTCCAAAAAGGGGTCAATTGGGGAATTTTTGCACTGTCTTGACATGTTAGGCCTCTTTCACACTGAAGCGCCTGTCCTTTAGTGCTAAAGCGCCGCTTGTTTTTGCAGCGCTTTTTTGTCTGCTAGCAGGGCGCTTTTAACCCCCGCTAGCGGCCAAAGCAGGGGCTAAAAGTCCTGTGTTGCGATGCTTCTGAAGCGCTTTTCAATGCAGCGCTCCCAAACCGCCCCAAAAATGCTGCTTGCAGCACTTATGTCCCGCAAGCGCACCGTCTCAGTGTGAAAAGCCACACTGAAATGAATGGGAGTTGGCTTTCAGGCGTTATTTAGAGGCTATTTCTAGCGCTAAAGTGCCTGAAAACCACCTCGGTGTGAAACCAGCCTCAGAAAATTAGATCGGCCGTCAGCACATCAGGTGTGATCAATTTTCAATGATTGGTACCATAGCTTTCACACAGACTAATGCCCCGTACACACGTTCCAATTATCGTACGACAGATCGTTCGCATTTTGTTGCATACAACTAAGATCGAATACAACAGTGCAAAATGTGTGTAAGATTTTTGTCGTACGATTCTGTCAAAATCTTCCACTGTGCGTAGCTACGTATTTTCAATGATGTCAAATACGTGTGACCCCTGTGTCCTTCTGGTTTATTTTCGTGTTTCCGAGCATGCGTGGTGTTTGTCGAACGACTTTTATCGGACGCATACTGTACTGATTATCAGAGGTGGGGGACTCGAGTCGCATGACTTGACTCGAGTCAGACTCGAGTCGGCTATTTGAGGACTTGCGACTTGCTTGACAAAATTAAACAAATGACTCGACTTGACTTTGACTTGACACTAATGACTTGTGACTTGACTTTGACTTGGGCCCTATGACTTGGCAAGTCATTACTACCACTAACCATTGCAGTGTAAAAGCCGCGCCTCCTTGTCTGTGATAGGCGGAACCGCGCCTCCTTGTCTGTGATAGGCGGAACACTCAATTTCACAGCAGGCAGTGTTCCGCCTATCACGGACATCCTCTCATCCTCGTCTGTGTTATGAGGATGAGCGGATAGCCGTGATAGGCGGAACACTGAATGCTGGGAAATAAATTGAGTGTTCCGCCTATCACAGACGATGAAGAGGCGCGATTTTGCAATACTGGGGTCTGGAAAGTGGACACGTGGAATGGCCGCCGGGACGCTGATGGGACGCCGCCGACCAGGTACACCGGCGCTGACAGTATACGGTCGGTGTTGTGCAAATTATTCATTTTATTTTTTTACAGCATTAAGTCCAAGGGGTCTGACTCATATAAAAAAAAAACATTGGCACTAATGAACTGACAATCGTAGGAAAGAAATACACATATTGGAGACAATAGGGGCCATTGTGAATAATTGCCCCTATTGTCTCCAATATGACTATTTCCTATGATTGTCAGTTCATTCATTGATTTACATTGATCCTATGTGAGGTCCTAATGTTTAGTAGTACTATATTTATGACCAGTTGCTGTAGGTGTGCAATTTGCTTATAACCAGCTATGGGGTTGTGCAATTAATGAGTTGGAAGCTGTCCGATAGATCAGTTTAAGTTTATATGGAGGTGCGCAATTATTAACCAGTTTATAACAAGCTGTGGGGGCATGCAATTAATTTGCTTATAATAATAAGCTATGGGGGTGTGCAATTCATTTATAACCAGATATAGGGTTGTGCAAATATTAATTTTGACTTGGGAGGTATGCAATTGATCAGTTTAAAACCAGCTATGGGGTGTGTGCAATTAATCAGACAGTTTGACTTGGGAGGTGTGCAATGGATCCACTGGTTATTATTAACTGGCATTGCACAGCCCCATAGCTTGTTATAAACTAGTCAATTGCACACCTCCCAGGTCAAACTGATCAATTGCACACCACACCCCCATAGCGGATTATAAATTGATCAATTGCACACCCCCATAGCGGATTATAAAAAATTGGTCCATTGCACACCCCCATACTTGGTTATACACGGATCCATTGCACACCTCCCAACTGATTAATTGCACACACCCCATAGCTGGTTTTAAACTGATCACGAGGACCCCTGGCCCATTCTTAAAACAGCAGTGGTAAACTGGCCACCCTTGCCCTATTTAAATGGCAGCTTCTCAGAACGGCCCATTGTGCTTCCATTCCCACCAGTCTTTTTTTTTGCCGGCCTGTGCCACCCCTTTGTCTGCCCAGCTGCTTTGCCATTACTGATCAGCAGCAGCTGGGGGAACAATGACAGTGGCAGGGTCCGGTGTGCCCCCCTCCAGAGAGTCACAGACAGCCGGGGCAAAACTGGCACAGGAGACTGAAGTATTTGCCCGTCTGACTGCAGGCGTGATCTGCATGCCAGGCAGGGCTCGGTGAGAGAGTAGCTGGCAGAGGCTGGTGCTGAGAGTGTACTATAAGAACGGTAATGTATAGCAAACCCTAGACAACCAAATGGTGGGCAGTAATGTATAGCAACCCCTAGCAACTGAATGGTGAGTTCATTAATAATTGAACATGTTACTTGTTTGTTGCCTAAATACTAAAATTTACACTTACAACTGTATTTTTTTTTTTAATTTTTGGAAATGCCAGTAAAAACTTGCCTGTGCCAGCCCAGTACATTTTGGGTGTCACGTGTGGCTGTTCTGCCACAGAGGAAGAGAGAGATCTTGTGTCTAAGCTGAAACGCAGATCTCTCTTTTCTTCTAACACATCCATCCCTGCCACAGTTAGAAAGCACTCCCTAGGAGCATACCTAACCCCTTGATCACCCCTAGTGTTAACCCCTCCCCTGCCAGTGTCATTTATACAGTAACAGTGCATTTTCTTTAGCACTAGTCACTGTATTGGATTGGTGTCACTGGTGCCAATAAATAGTTTTGTAAGTAAGCAACACCTTATTTTCTGGCAGTGCCCCTCCCGACACAGTATACTCTGGATCCGCCCCTGAGAGACCAACGCACAAGACAGCTATAATGGAGGGAGCGATTCCAAAAATAATTAAATTTGGATTTAAGGATTATGTTTTAGATGTTGGCGAAAAGAAGAGAACGGCGATGTGCAAGGTCTGCAGCTCAAAAATAAGAGACACGTCAACCACAACATCCAACTTCATCCGTCACTACAAAACCCACAAAGAAAGGTAGGTACAGTAACGTGTATGGGTGGGAGCAGAGTGTATTGTTGTTAAAATCAATAAATCACATAGCTAACTTTATTTTCCATCTCTCTTCTGTTTACTCTATAGATATGAAGAGTATATCCATACCAAAGGGACTTTTGATGCTAGCCAGCCTCAAATCTCACAATTCATCGCACAGGGGACTGTGCAGCTATACCACTGCAACCACCAGCAGCAGAAGGCAATTACAAACTCAATCCTGTCAGACCTCATTATAAACTGCAACATGCCACTATCCATCATTGAACATCAAAGCTTTCGTCGCTTTTTGTCAATAGTAGACAACAAGTACTCTCCAGTAAGTAGAAGAACAATTACTGGCAAGCTTGACAATCTGGTGGCAGATAGGCAAATGAAGCTGAAAAATGAACTCGCAGCAGTAGATCATCTGTCAGTGACTGTAGATATATGGTCAGACCGCAGGATGAGAGGCTTTCTTGGAGTCACAGTGCACTGGATCAACATTGAGGAAGACCGTCTTCAGTTGAAATCACAGTTGCTTGCGTGCAACCGCTTCAAAGGTCCCCATACAGGGGAAAGAATTTGTGAGGAATTTGAGCGTGTATGTGAAGAGTACAAGATTAAAAAAAAGGTAGACCACATCATCTGTGACAACGCTGCAAACATGAAAAAAAGCATTCACTACATGTTTTCCAGGACAGGGAGAAGAAGACGATGACCTTGATGATTCGGACATTTGGAATGACTTGTCAATGGAAGAACAGGAGATGCTTGACAATTATTTGAGTGCAAAAACCCAGACTAGACTTCAATGTTTTGCACACACGCTTCAATTGGTAATAGGTGATGGACTTAAGGAGACTAAATTAGTCAATGCAGCTCTCGCCAAAGCTTCCAGGTTGAGCTCCTTGTTACATACAAGCACCTCTTTCAAGGAAAAATTTGAAGAGGAGTTTGGACAGCGTGGAATCCCTGCCGCTGTTACCACACGCTGGAATTCCACACTGAGGCAATTGAAATCAGTGGTCAGCTGTGACCAGGTGAAACTGACTAGAATTCTTGAAGATGGGGGACACAGAGAGACTGTATTCACAGCTAGAGAGTGGAATCAGATTAAGGAACTCGTGGATGTCCTTCAACCTTTTGGAGAAGCCACAGACCTCTCACAGGGAGAAAAAATTGTGACAATAAGTGCTGTTGTACCCTGTATCCTTTCTCTGAATCACCACTTGGAAAATCATAAAGAGAGCGTGCGCTACCTTGGTGGCTTGATCCGTAGCCTGCAAGAATCACTCAAAAGACGATTCGGAGGGATCTTTGTCAATGTGAGGATGGCAGATGAACACAATGATGTAGCAACCTTACCCTTCTCTGACCCTCTATACCTAAAAGCTGCTCTGCTGGATCCTTCATTTGGCACCATGTGGTTGACCCATGATGTTTTGGCTCCCGAAAATATCAAGGAGGCTGTGTCTGCGATGATAAAAAGTATGTTATGTTTTTGTAATAATCCAATGTAATGCCAGATTGTAGGCTATAAAAGAATGTCAGTATGTTGATATACTCTACTCAGAGGTCTTCAACCCTCTCCTCAGGGATCCCCAGACAGGCCGTGTTTTTGTTTTCACCCTAAAATAAACACACCTGTTTCAATTAGTCAACAACTACACATTAAGCCTTTGATTAATCAAATCAGGTGTGTTATTTCATGAGGAAAAACTAAAATATGGCCTGTTTGGGGGACCCCAAGGAGAGGGTTGAAGACCTATGCACTAGATTGTCATGATCTGGTTGCTTTTGATATTTCAGTTGTGTTGTGACCATTTATGCTTGTGTTCTTCAGACTTGATTCTCAAAGAAGAGGACTGCAAGCCCACCCCACCAACCACCGATGAAGACGAGCAAATGCCAGTGGCAGAGCCAGAGAGTCAGTCTGGGCTGTTCTCAGCATACCACAAAAAACAAAAGAAAGATTCATGTTCTACTCCCCAAATTCAGCTGAACCAGTATTTAGACATTTGTGATGGACAGAGTTGCCTTCAGTTTTGGGCCATGAACAGGCACATGTTCCCCTCTTTGTTCAGGGTAGCGGTAAGAGTTATGTCAGTCCCTGCATCAAGCGCACCTGTTGAACGTGTGTTCAGCCATGGTGGGGTGATAATGCGACCCCATCGCTCACAACTGAGCGAGAAAGTACTATCAAATTTAATTTTTTGCAAATGCAATGCATTGTAACTTTAGCTGCCCATGCACCTATAGATTATCTGCAGATGTTCTATGGTTAGATGGAAAAAGTGGGAGATTCCTCCATCCACACAGTTTAGCGAACATAGAGAAATCTCATCTGTTGCCCTTTTTCCATCTAACCATAGAAAATCTGCAGATAATCTATAGGTGTATGGCAAGCTTTACAATGCTTTGCATTTGAAAAAAATTAAACAAACAGCAAAAAAAAAACAATTTGTAAGTAAGTGGCTCATCACCATTCAAGTGTCTACATATATTTTATTAGTTTGAAGTTTAATGTTTCATGCATTGTAACTTAAGCTGGCCAATGGCCATACACCTATAGATTATCTGCAGATGTTCTATGGTTAGATGGAAAAAGTGGCAGATTCCTCCATCCACACAGTTTAGCGAACATAGAGAAATCTCATCTGTTGCCCTTTTTCCATCTAACCATAGAAAATCTGCAGATAATCTATAGGTGTATGGCAAGCTTTACAATGCTTTGCATTTGAAAAAAATTAAACAAACAGCAAAAAAAAAACAATTTGTAAGTAAGTGGCTCATCACCATTCAAGTGTCTACATATATTTTATTAGTTTGAAGTTTAATGTTTCATGCATTGTAACTTAAGCTGGCCAATGGCCATACACCTATAGATTATCTGCAGATGTTCTATGGTTAGATGGAAAAAGTGGCAGATTCCTCCATCCACACAGTTTAGCGAACATAGAGAAATCTGTTGCCCTTTTTCCATCTAACCATAGAAAATCTGCAGATAATCTATAGGTGTATGGCCAGCTTTACAATGCATTGCATTTGCAAAAAATTTCACAAACAGCAAAAAAAAACTATTTGTAAGTGGCTCATCACCATTCAAGTGTCTAGATATACTTTATTATTTTGAAGTTTAATGTTGAAAATATTATTTTTAAAATAAAACCTTTCCTGAACAACACTGACTTTTAACTAATTTAAAGGTGGTAAATCAGTATTTTGACTTGATTTGTGACTTGACCAAAACAAATGACTTGACTTGACTTGCTTGGCTTCTAGCAGGGACTCGACTTGACTTGCTTGCTTTTCGCCACAGTAACTTGGGACTTGCTTATGACTTGAAGGTTACGACTTGAGACTTGCTTATGACTTGCACATGTGTGACTTACTCCCATGTCTGCTGATTATACAATTGTCATACGATGGGCTGTCGTCCGGCCGAAGTTTTCCTGTTTGTCCCTTCGGATTTGGTTGGACGGACTGTCGTGATCGACTGTCGAACGATCTGATTATCGAAGGATCTGTCCGAAAGCGACTTTTGTCGTCCGATAATCGGAACGTGTGTACGGGGCATTAGGCTCCATGCACATTGGAGCTCATGAACTGCAGTTTATCGGAGTTTGGGCGTTTTTTTTAAAAATCCCATAAAATACACTCTATGTTAGCCTATGTGTCCATGCACACATGGAGGTTTTTGGGCTTTTTTCTGAACGCCAGAAATTTGCGTTCAAAAAGCCGTTTTTCACGGCCAAAGTTTATGGGCTTTTTTCTAAACGCCAGAAATTTGCATTCAAAGTGACGTTTTTCACCGCTAAAAAAACACCAAACACTGATAAATGCGCGTTAATTCGTGTTCAGCGTTCTATTTTTTCAATGCATTGTGGGAGTTTGGAATGCATTGTGGGATTTTTGGAGTGTCCTCTGTGTATTTTTATTAAAAAGGCCCATAAACGCTAACGCTCATAAACGCTCATAAGCGCTAGTACAAAACACTGGTAAAAGCAAATTTTTCAACCAGCGTTTTCTGCCAGCAATCTGGTGTCCAGAAAAAGCTTTTTTGAGCTTCAGTGTGCATGGAGCCTTAGGCCCCTTTCACACTTCTGCGACTTCAAAGTCGCACAATTTTGCCGCAATTTCAAGGAATGCCTGTGTAAGTGCCATCAAAATTGGACCAAAGTAGTGCAGGGACTACTTTGAAGTCGTACTAATATGAATGTCTGTCATTGGAAATCATGGGGAACCACTTGTCATGCTACTTTGCAGTCCCAAATCGTGGGACAAGTTGTATAAGTGTGAAAGGGGCCTAAATAATATACACTGATTTGGGTTATTTTTGCCAAAGAAATGTAGTTGTATACTACTACAGTTTGCAGTGTACAGTACAGTGGGTACAGTGTTGCATGACCGTGCAATTATTATTCAAAATGTGAGAGCGCTGAAAGCTGAAAATTGGTCTGGGTAGGAAAGGGGTGAAAGTGCCCAGTATTGAAGTGGTTAAGAAAAAAATAATTTTGCCAATGATGGCAGCAAAATATCTCAAAAAAGTTGGGACAGAGCAAGAAAAGGTTGACAAAGTGGTACTAACAAGGAAGAGCATTTTGCATTTAGGTTACGTGGCAACAGTTCAGTAACATGATTGGGTATAAAATGAGCATCTTAAAGCGGTGTTCCGCCCCAAAAAATTAAAAATTAAATGCCAGCAGCTACACATACTGCAGCTGCTGGCTTTTAATACTAGGACACTTACCTGTCCTGGAGTCCAGTGATGTCAGCACTGCAGCTGATGTTTATAGAGCTGACTGGGGACCATCTGCTCACCAGAAATCTCTATGATCAACTTCCAGCGGTGACCGATTTGTTCTCTGGCTCGCCGATTGTATGGGCTAGCCCGGAAAAGCACCGGAGGGCAGCGGGAGGGGGGGTGTCCCATTCAACCCCCTGTAAGAACGATCAAGCGGCTGAACTGCTGCTATGATTGTTCTTACGGTGCACAGAATCGCTGGCTGTAAAAGATGATATCTGAATGATGCCTGCAACTGCAGGCATCATTTAGATATCCCCACCCATAATCCAGGACGTCATATGACCTCCTTGGGCTGGAAGTGGTTAAATTGGGGTTGTACAAAGTGACAGACGTAGCACTTGGTATTATGTATTGTTAAAGTGGTTGTAAACCCTTACAAACCACTTTGACCTACAGGTAAGCCTAGATTAAGGCTTACCTGTAGGTCCAATAAATATCTCCTAAACCTACATGGTTTAGGAGATATTTTGAAAAAAAAACAGGCATCGCTGTCTACGGCGCATGCGCCGTAGACAGCGGCGCGCAGGCGCACTGAGCATGCCGAGATCACAGCGATATGCCGCTTTCGTGCGCATGCGCAGGAGTGACGTCATCGCCGCTCCAGCGAATGACAACGCTGGAGCAGCGAGACCCAAAAGTCACTCTGGGATTGATGGCGGCGGAAGAGGTCGTGGACGAGGGTCGCTTCGGGGGCTTCGTTCTCAGGTAAGTTATTCATAATGAGCTAGTATGCTATGCATACTAGCTCATTATGCCTTTGCCTTGCAGGTTCCGTTTTTTTTTTTTTTTTTTTTTGGAAGGAGGCTTTACTTCCTCTTTAAAACATAATGCAGGTATTGAAGGTGTATACAGCCGCTCAGTAAAGTTGTTTTCTTTGTGAACAAATATTATCATTCTAAAATCTTTTGTGAAGGGACTATATTTTACTCTTAGTTTACTATTTGACATTTCACAGAAAATAATGAAAAGGTGGCTTGGCATTTGAAATGGCTCAGCTAGTAAAATACTGATTGCAGGCTGCCTGAAAAGTGTGTATGGCGGGCTCAAGTAGGGTATAATGTATGATCTTTACTACCTACTGCCATAGCAGCCGTAAATCTTGCCTCTTATACTGTATATCAGCAATACAAAGCATTAACCATAGGCTGGTGCATGTATAACTACAGCTTAGGGGGCTGCCATTCAGGGGTAATAGGAAAATTATATCAGACAATCTGTCATTCTTAGCACATAATAAAACATTGGTGCATATAAAACTGGACTCTTTTTATAGAAATATGGTTTCTTCCCAGAAATTCAAACAATGTTGTTTTTTTTTTAACAAGAAAAAACAATGTTGTTTTATTCTCTTCTTAAAGCTGGCCTATATTACGGTCAGTGTTGGTCATCTTACTTTAAAAAAGTAATTAGTTAAGTTACAAATTACTTCTCCCAAAAAGTAATTACGTTAGTAACTCAGTTACTACATTGGAAAAGTAATTAGTTACGCAGCAAAGTAACTGACTTTTTTTTTTAAATATTCTATACGTGTAACTAAGGGGCGGGTTTAGTATTACTGTAACCAAGGGGCGCATTTATTATTATTGTTATATATCGTGTAACCAAGGGGCTGCTCTATTATTACTCTAACCAAGGGGCAGATCTGTTATAGCGTGTAAGCAAGTGGCGGGTCTATTATTATATCGTGTAAGGGGCGGATGGCTACAGAAGAGGGCGAATGTTAAATTAATGGGCAGAGCTCGATATATAACAATAATAATAAATGCGCCCCTTGGTTACAGTAATACTAGACCCACCCCTTAGTTACACGATAGACGCCCCTTGCAGAGTAGCACGAGCATCAGGAGCGTGCGGCATCGCCTCGTACAATTACATGTTAACTGCATCTGCACGGTGTAGAGTTCACTCAGAGCTGTTTAGGTTCGGCAATTTTCGTAAGCTCCGTATTCCTTCGTACTGCGCAAGCGCTGCAGCTGCGCAGTACAGGGGGTCCTTATCTGGCGGGGGAACTTTTTTGGCAGGACACCGGAATTACACTACTGCCATCTAGTGGCAGTAGATGTAATTGAGGTAACTCAGCCCAAGTAATGGGAACTGAATTACCATGAGGGGAAAAGTAATCAGTTAGATTACGTCTTACCCTCTAAAGTAACTGCGTTAAGTAACTCCGTTTATTTTAACTCAGTTACTTACATCACTGATTACGGTGACATAGGTACCGTATATACTCGAGTATAAGCCGACCCGAATATAAGCAGAGGCACCTAATTTTACCAGAAAAAAATGGGAAAACGTATAGACTCGAGTATAAGCCTAGGGTGAGAAATGCGCAGCTACTGTAAGTGGGAAAGAGGGTCAACAATGCCCATTTGCAGCCTCACTGTGCCCATTTGCAGCCATAGGTCCCCCAAACTTCAAACTTGGTAGTTAAGGGTTCCTAGATGCAGCCAAAATTTGGGGTCTCTGGACCCAAAGGGTCCTGAAATGATATTGCTGCAGATGGACACAGTTGACCGATTTTGGGGCCCCATATCTTGGGGCCAATTGGTGCTAGGAACCCCAAATTTGGCGTGCAACCCCAGTGGAACTAGCACTACAACATATCTGGTTTGGAAAATGTCAAGCACTTTTCTGCAGCAGAGAATGACATTTTCCGAACTGACTTTGGGGCCCTGTATCTCTGGGCCACTTGGTGCTAGGAACTCCATCGTTGGATATGTTGTAGTGCTGGTTCCACTGGGTTTGCACACCACACAAATTTGGGGTTGCTAGGACCAAGCGGCCCGAGATACGGGGCCCCAACGTCGGGTCGGAAAATAACATTCTCTGCTGCAGAAAAGTGCTTGACTCCAGTCTAAGCCGAGGGGGGCACTTTCAGCAAAAAAAATGTGCTGAAAAACTCTGCTTATACTCGAGTATATACGGTAATTGTAAGAATAGTAAAAGGCTGGTGAAAAAAAGTAAAATTTTCTTCAAGAGTCTCCCGGTTCCTCACTCCTCTGGTGCCAGTCATGTGATCATTGCTGTGAAGTTGGTCACATGATCTCCATCAGAAGGTTTGGCATTTTAAAGTAGTTGTAAACCCTCACATATAGCCAGCAAAGCGACTGAAATTACACACTGAAGATCTCAGTGAGGAGAGCTCAGAGAGCTGATTGGAGAGAAGGGACACATTCCCCTTCACATAGCGCACAGGAACAGAGCTGAGGCTGTCAATCACAGGCTGTGTGCTAGAAATTCCTCTCCATCACCTTTTTTCTCTTGGTGTCAGGAGAAACCCATGCAGATAGCAGAGAAACGAGGCAGCAGACAGAAATGACACTTTGTGCTCTTAATTAAGACAAGTGCACACTATAGGGGGATATGCTTTCTTCATATTGCATATCTGAGGTATACAACCTCCATTAAAGGGACTGTCAACACAAAATTATAGGGGTGAAGGGACAGATTCACTTTAAATCACAACCTTAAACTGTTCATTTTCACTTCCCTTGCACCTCCTTACTGCCCCATTTCACCTCTGTGCTAACTCTGTGTAAGCTCCGTGTCAGATGGTATTAGGTATATATTTAACAAACAGTAGCACAGAGTGACCCCCAAAATATGGGGGAGCTTGATAAATAATACTTCAAACAAAAGACAACATTGGCAGGTCTTTGCCATGGCCCTTCCCACATGTCAGGCAAACTCGTAACCTCCCAGCTAGGTCATACCAAGGACAATTGGTTGTCCCACACTGCCTGGTATCAGCTTCCTCCTTTCACCACTCATTATTCACATGTCCTCTTCTTTCCATTTACCGAAATGTAATTCTGCCTGTAGCAGCGGAGTGCCCGGGACCCTCAGCCCCTCCTATCAGACCATATTGGGTGTGCTGAGCCCATTGCTATATCACTGGCTCTTACCTTTGCGCCCATTTTTCCATTACTTTGGACCCTCTTTAAGACGGAGGTGGTGACACGGGTTTTCCTTCCTCCTGTTTCTCCTCATCGGCTGCTCACTCCACCCGTCCAGTGAACAACTCTGGTTACATTACCAGCACCTATGAGACATAAGGTAACCTACCCACGTAGGGATCTACATGGGGATACTGTCTATACTGGCTCTATTTAGGAGTTGGGGTTAGTTGGTTATCTTTTATTGTGCACCAATCTTAGTTGTTAACTGGAGGTTTATGAGGCCCAGTGTACATAATTCAGTTTGGGGAGTAGGGGTGAAGTTGGGAATCTTTAGGGCCCCAGACCAATATTTGGATACATATCCTTTATACCCCCTCTTATGGTGCACTTTGTTTTATAGCCAAGAATATACTCCTTATTGCCTCTGAAAACTAAGTATTATCACTTAATCCTCTCTTTGTAGATAATTGTTTATTTGAACATCTACATTGACTATTATACTGGGTATTTGCGGACCTATGGAAAAGCCCATGTGGACTACTACTAAGGGAGTTGGTGACAGCTGATTGTAGGATGATCATTTATATTTTTTGTTTTATATCCACTTAGGTATGTATCTATTCCCTATTAACCACTTTAAGACCAGCCTCGTTTTGGATATTAGGTGTTTACATGTTTAAAACAGTTTTTTTTTGCTAGAAAAAAACTTAGAACCCCCAAACATTATATATTGTTTTTTTTCAAACACCCTAGAGAATAAAATGGCGGTCGTTGCAATACTTTTTTTCACACCGTATTTGCGCAGCGGTCTTGCAAGCGCACTTTTTTTGGAAAAAATTCACTTTTTTGAATAAAAAAATAAGACAACAGTAAAGTTAGTCCAATTTTTTTATATATTGTGAAAGACAATGTTACGCCGAGTAAATTGATACCTAACATGTCACGCTTCAAAATTGCGCCCGCTCGTGGAATGGCATCAAACTTTTACCCTCAAAAATCTCCATAGGCGACGTTTAAAAAATTCTACAGGTTGCAGATTTTGCGTTACAGAGGAGGTCTACGGCTATAATTATTGCTATCGCTCTACCAATCGCGGCGATACCTCACATGTGTGGTTTGACCACTGTTTTCATATGCGGGCGCTACTCACGTATGCGTTTGCTTCTGCGCACGAGCTCGTCGGGACGGGGCGCTTTAAAAAAAAATTTTTTGTTTTTTTCTTATTTATTTTTCTTGATTTTATTTATTTTTACACTGTTTTTAAAAAAAAAAATAATTGGCTCACTTTTATTCCTATTACAAGGAATGTAAACATTCCTTGTAATAGAAAAAAGCATGACAGGTCCTCTTAAATATGAGATCTGGGGTCAAAAAGTCCTCAGATCTCATATTTGGACTAAAAAAATAAAAAAATAAAAAAAATGTCATTTAAAAAAATGACATTTGAAAATTCCTCTTTAACAGGTATGGGCGGAAGTGAAGTTTTTGACGTCGCTTCCGCCCTCCTATGGTATAGAGATGAGTGGCGGCCATCTTAGCGTCACTCATCTCTAGACACAGGAGGAGAACGGACCCGATCGCCTCCACCGCTGCCGACGGTTCCGGTAAGCGGCGGAAGGCGCAGGAGAGCGGCGGGAGGGGGGGCACCTCTCCCACCGCCGATAACGGTGATCTCGCGGCGAATCCGCCGCGATGACCACCATTATCGGACAGCCGACCGGCGCCTGAAGAGATGGATACCTCGGTTGTGGCAGCAGCTGCTGCCGTTACCGAGATATCCCTCTTCAAAAAAGGGACGTACATCGTCGTGCGCCGGTCGGAAAGTGGTTAAGGGACTTCATACCATATACAGTGATTATAATATTAAAATTGATATGATTTGTGCTGTACAGGGGGTCCCCGACATACAAACATCCGACTTACAAACGACTCCTACTTACAAACGGAGGGAGGCAACAGGAAGTGAGAGGAAATCTACCCCTAGGAAGGGAAATTCACTCCTGTAAGAGTTAATATGGGAAAAAGGTGTCTCCACTGATGCTTTATCACCAGTCCATGTTTCCCCAACAACCCAAAATTTTCAAAATCCAAATTTTCGTTGGGACAGAAGGTGAAGTGAAATCTTCTGAACAGGGGCACAGACAGCAAAACAAATGTTACAGGGGTGATAACCCTTCTCTACGTTATCTAAAAAGCTTAAAAGATTTTTTGGCTGGAGCTACACTTAAAAATAGTACCTGTTCCGACTTACAAACAGATTCAACTTAAGAACAAACCTACAGTCCCTATCTCGTTTGTAACCCGGGGACCCCCTGTAGTTCTATTTCCTGAAGAGGCAGGCTTTGACCTGTGAAACGCACCTGCGTTGAAGTTACAGCGAGCTAATCACCACCTGGCTGCTGTAGGGTGATGATGAATGTATAAGAATATTACAAATTGTATTTTTTACATCTGTGTTACTGTATGTATAAATGTGTACTTCTATGTTAGATATGTTTTTAACTTTTGTATAATAAAATCTTTTGATACTTTATTCAAGTGGTACCGTTAAAGTCCTTGATTTAGCTTCTTGTTTTTTTTTTTTGTCTCTTTATACTTTGTGGTGACGGGCCCACAGACAATATTCGCTAACAACAGCGGCTTCTCTAACTACTTCCTTTCTATTCACTCTGCTGTTCCGGATAGCTTGACTTCCCAGATGCGTTGATTTTGGAAAATGGCCACTTGGTGGATCCCAGAACTAGGATTTTGCATTCTTTCCAGAATCTTTAAAGAGCCCATGATATTCCTAAGCAAAATATCTGCAAATCCACCATTGTGCCCAGTACATGACGAAAACCCTTCAATTCTCTAAACTTACCCCGTTTGAGAGAATCTGTATAGATGGTCCATCTAGCAAGAATCTAATCTCTCAATATATAAAGTCTTAATTTTAACACCTCCCCCAACCATCTCTATATGCAAAGCTGGGAACAAATTTTGGGAGAGAAGCTACCCTTTATTATTTGTAAACGATATGGACTAAACGATATGGACTAAGAGCTCAGTTTTTACCTTATACAAGAAAACCACTATAAGACACTTTTATGATTGGTATCATACACCAGATAAATTACAGTGTATATACTCTACTGCAGATAGGTGCTGAAGATGTAAGAATAGTCTGGGTACGCTTTAACATATTTACTAGTTGTGCCACTCATTGAACCCTATTGGCGAGCAGTACATGTTCTGGATTACATTCACTCCTAAAACGTTCCTCTTGGGGTTACCCCCTCCTAATTTCTCCAAAATATCTAAACGGCTGCTATCACACCTCCTTATGACAGCACAGTGTTTAGTGGTGCTTAAATGGAAACAGATTGTACCTCCATCGCTGACAGAGCTTCATGCTAGAATCCGGGATGTTCAAAAGATGAAACATCTCATGGCTACTTAAAAATGACTCTGGATTTTGGATAGACATAATAGAGTTTGTGGCACACCATAGAATATCCATCTTGACTATGTCCAGGCAACACTATCTGTACCCTCCCCCTTCCCACTTTGGGGGTGGGTGTGGAATGTGGGTTCCATTGGGCCACAGAGTACATAGGACAGAGGATATTCTCTTCTTTCATTTTTTTCTCGTTCTCTCTTATCCTACTCTTTTTTCTGATATTCACTTACATTCACATTAAAGACCTAATGGTTGATGTCAATTTTAGGCCTGTGTGCTTGGCCATATATATATTAGTTTTTTTCTCCCGTGCTATGTTATGATAGCTACATGATTTTATGACTGTCCTTCTGTGAAAAAAAAACAGTTTAAAAAAAAAAAAAAGACAACGTTGGTATCCCCCTCCCCTGAATCCTTACCAGGTCCTTTGGGTCTGGTATGGATTTTAAGGGGGGCCCCACGCCATACGGGGGCCCTGCCGCCTATGACATTATGGGGTGGGGTCTCCAATGAACATCACGTTTTATTGCCAGGGGAAGCAGTGCTATTATTGCATTCAGTGAGTGTGGGTTGGCAGCCAGCGTTCTTTGTGATTGACAATAGATTTACAACGGGGGACATTTTTTTTTTTCAATGGACTTATCAAAAACTTGTGTGTCTTGTATTTTTATTTACATTTGACATTTCTTTGATGAGTGAGTAGGGGTACCATATATTCATTCACATGGAGGGGCTGGGAGCTACTCCACAGCTGGGGGCCAGCAAGTTACCCCCCACACCCCACAACCACCGGGCCAGTGTTGGAAAATAATCAATTCTGGTTTTGAGAGTCAAGTTCAATTTAAGAAAAAATTAAGGTAATTTTGAAATGAATGGCAGCAGAAAAAATAGGACAGAAAAAAAATTTATAAAAAAGTTTTGAAAGGGCAACAAAAAGCTGGCAATGTACAACTCCAATTCCAAAAACATTTGGGACGGGGCCATGTTTACCACAATGTAGCATCCCCTCTACTTTTAACAACACCTAGTAAAAGTCTAGAAAGACCAGTTGCTGGAGTTTTGGGAGAGGAATGTTTTCCCATTCTTGCCTGAGCATATGCTGCTCTAAAATCTAGGTAAATCTATCAGCATTGATGGTGCCTTTCCAGATGTGCAAGCTGTCCATTCCTTACGCATGAATGCACCCCCATACCATCAGAGATACAGGCTTTTGAACTGAGCCCTGATAATTGGGAGGTCCCTCTCCTCTTTGGTTCAGAGGCCAAAATAGAATGTCAGATTTTGATTTGTCTGACCACAGAAGAATTTTCCACTTTGCAACTGAGCTTTGGCCCAGAGAAGATGATGGTGTTTCTGGACCATGTTCATATATGGTTTCTTCTTTGCATAATAGAGCTTTAAAGTGGTTGTAAACTCTGTTACACAACTTGTACCTACTGGTAAGCCTATAATAAGGCTTACCTGTAGATACTGTAAAATTCTCCTAAGCTTGCACAGTTTAGGAGATATTCACTATATGCGCTACTGCCGACGTCATCGGCGCATGCACACTGAAGAAACGGACCACTGGCATGTGCGGGAATGACGTCATTGCAGTTCTGGCCAATCACAATGCTGGAGCCCGCGAACCCGGGAGTAACTCCGGTGAAAGATGTCGGTCATGGGAGCGGAGTGCGGGAGGCAATGCAGGGCATCATTCTAAGGTGAGTATTTCATAATGAGCTAGTATGCAATGGATATTAGCTCATTATTCTTTTGTCTTGCAGGTTTTATTTTATTTTTGTCAGGGGTTTACAAACTCTTTAACTTGCATTTTTGGATAGCACAGCAAGCTGTGTTCAAATACAGTGATTTTTGGAAGTATTCCTGGGCCCATGCAGTGATGTCTATCCAATCATGCCTGTTTTTAATTCAGTGGCCCGATGATCTTGGGCATCCAATATTGTGTTTACACCTTGTTCCTTGTACACAGATTTCTCCAGATTCTCAGAATATTTTAATGATATTATGTGCTTTAGATGATGATATATTTAAAGACAATTTTAGAAGCAGCTTTTTACAGATTGTTGAATCTCTGCGCATCTTTACTTCTACTACTCTGACTCTCTAACATGCCCTTTTTATACCCAATCATGTTACTGACCTGTTGCTAATTAACCCAATTATTTGCTTCTTCCAGCTCTTCCTTGTTAGTACCACTTAGTTTGCCAGTTTTTTGTTGCCCTGTCCCAACTTTTTTGAGATGTGTTGTTGCCGTCAATTTTAAAATGACCTTGTCTTTTTCTTAAAATGGTAAATTTTTCTCAGTTTAAACATTTGACATGTTTTTTATTGTGAATAAAATATGGGTTTATGATATTTGCAAATCATTGCATTCTGTTTTATATAGATTTTACAAAGCGTTCCAACTTTCTTGGAATTGGGGTGGTACTAGCAAGTTTGTTTTACGTTCCATCATAAAGGGGTTAAATAATTATCTGAGTCAGCTTGAAAGAGGAACAAACACAACTTGAGACAGTGGCATGTACCCTGGCTTTTCACCACTTACCTACCATTTTGTTCATCATGAGAAATGTAGGACTAAAAAAAACCCAGGGAAATGTTTAACCTTAGTGATTGTTTATTTAAAAGAAAACACATTTTCTTTTTGAAAGGTCATCACCTTAACCTCCCTGGTGGTTTTCCCGAGTGTGGCTCAGGGTTAAATTTCAGTACCATTAGCGGTAACATTCGGGATTGCATTGCAGAATCCTGGTGCAGGTTACTTACCTTGTCCACGGGATCCTGCGATACCCCCCCTATGTCTACAAGCTCTGTCCTCCGCCTGATGCCTCTGTGTGCCGGGCTCCATTCCCTGCTAGCGTTGCGACGCACGGGGCGGAGCCCGTGGCAAATTCAAAAAATTTAAAGTTTATAACACATACAGTACACTGTAATCTTACAGATTACAGTACAGTATGAAATCATTTCACACCTTTTGTCCCTAGTGCTTTGTCCAGTGCCCTGCATCCAGTTTTATATTATATATACTGTTCTTTCTGCCTGGAAACTTGAGATTGTCCATAGCAACTAAAGAGTGTCCCTTTACATCAAAAGTGGTTTTAGACCCGCTAGAAAACAGCAATAGTAAATTAGAACACTTGCAGAATTGAGCGATACTGAATCGTGGGGAAATTAATTTTATTATATTATTATTATTTATATTTTTACTTTTTATAATTATTTATAGTTATTTATTATATTATAATTTATGATTTTGTGTTTCAAACTTTATCATACCCGGGATATCTACTAGACTCTTGTTTAGACAGATTTAAGTGTGTTATTGCTAAGAATTACAGGCCTACAATATAAAATGCCAAATTTCTATGCAAAACAATGTACTGCTAAGAGACGCAAAAATCTGACATAATCATACCGCCAGGGAGGCTACACTTCCCTTTTTATCCTTCAACGTTTAAAAATCAACTCATCCATTATACAGAAACTTCTTCGTACTTCGTGAAACGTGGCCTATTTATAATGTATTCATTGCTGCTGTTCAGGAAGCATAAACTCATTCTTCAGTATTGTATTCTTGGTCCTCGCAAATTCAATTCCTAAATATTAAATGATACTTGGCATGGAAAAACATTGATATAGTATCCTTAGCCAAAGTGCAATTACAGTATGCGCTTCTCATCAATGTCTTTACCATTATCTGTAAGTTTGGGCAAAAGTTATTTTCCAATGGTTTTTATTGTTTTAAATTAGGCAATACAAGGACATTGTAATAATAATACTTGTACGCTTTCAAGTAAATCATACGAAAGACTAGAGATAACATATTGTTTGCAGTTAGGTACTTCCAATATGCAGACATGGAGGGATGCATGGTGCGATTTCCCAAACAGAAATTTCTTATTTGAATAAAAGACACAGCCAACCCTCCATATTGAAAGTCACATGTCCCATGATATTAAAATTGAGCATTTCTTAACCAACTCCGAAGAATAATGTAGAGATGGAGAAAGAGTAAATCAATGTGTAAGAGAGAATAAGGAGGCAAAGAAAAAGAAAGGGCAGGAGGCAAAAGAAGATACACCAAATCCCGACCATCTAAATTTTCATTGTTCATCTGGAAGATTGTGTATCCAAGGTTTCCATACTTTATCAAATAAAAATATTTTATCATTCAATATAGCAGTTACATTTTTGTTAATAATGATCCAAAACATGTTAGCTTTGATCAAGCGAAGCGAGATGGGGACTTCCACAACCTAGCAATTGCTAAATGAGCTGCTAAGAATACAAAAGAGATAATTTTTTTAATATATTTCAGTGACTTCTGTAAAAGCCTGCCAAGGGGAATTTTTGAGAATAGTTTGTGAGATCCAAAGTTCAGAAGACATGTTACGTGATAAATCCTCTCTGTAAATCATTTTTTTTTTTTTTTTTTTACAGTATGACGTGTATTCAGAAATAGCCCATTAACAGAAGGTATAGCTGTTTTCAAGTCCATGAGTAGTGCCATGCACAGATTCAAGATGGCTACTGTGCAGGGATTCATCTTGGTTATCATTTTTTCCCCTCAATATCTGTGCATACCTTCTTACCTTGGTGACATCTTATCAGAGTGTCTCTACATTTGTAAGTCAGCACAGTATCAAGAGTAGCCTTTCTCAACCTTTTTGAAATGAAAGAACCCTTGAAATTACTTTCAGGTATTAGGGAACCCCTGCTAATAATTACTATAGCTACAGCTCATTAGCATGATTAATAGGCTGAGAAACAAAAATAAATGAAAAGAATAACTAATGTGACAGTGTATTTGACACTCAGGGTTGCTCTATACAGCAACATTATTTTCAGTAACTGTAACAAAACAGACACAGATAAAATTGGCCAGAAAATAAATTCCCCTTACATCAGTGGTAAATGTAGCACACACCTTACATTGGTGGTTAGTGGGAGAGGTGTCCTCTTGCAGTGTTGACCAATGGAAAAATGCCCCCTCACATTGGTAGCTAGTAGAAAAGGACAGTATTGGTTGTTATTGGGCCACCTCATACTAGTGGTCCATGGGAGAAAGTCCTATAAGACTGGTGGTAAGTGGGAAGAATTCTTCCCTTACAGATAGGTAAAAATATTATTTGTGCCAGTGGTAGCTTATCTTAACATGATAAATTGTTCAGAGAACCCCTAGTGACCTTTGGAGACATTCTAGGGTTCCACTGAACCCTGGTTGAGAGAGGCTGATCTAGAGGATGTTTATTTCCCCTTTTCCTCACTGGTACACATTTGGCATCCCTTCATTTGACATACAGTTACCAGTTCCAGTGCCACAGTCCGGAAGCAATTAGGGATTCTCCTGATTATTCTCTGGTCCCTTTACAGAAGGCCTGCCCTCCATCTTCGTCACTGATATCCCCACTGGGCTAACTCTGTATTCCCCCGATGGGCTTCTTGACCTTTTAGTTATCTCTGCAGAAGCACAGACTACATACAGGCACTAAAATTTTAATGTAAGTATAATCCTCAATAGCCACAAAGGAAATATCACTATGTGTGTAACAAATGCCTTTACAAACACTGATATTATTTTGTAATGTTAGTGATGTCATCATCACTTTGCTGCAGACATCCTGTGCAGAGAGCAGATCTGTGGAAAGGACCCAGGTGGTTCACCCACTACATGCTGCCTGCAGAAAACTACAGGAGGGGTGGATACAGGGCCAGTCACCCTGCCCAAGAGAGAGACCGGTCATATTACAGGAAGTTCCTAAACAAAGGCAACGTTTCACCCGGATTATTGCACGCATCTGCCCAGAATAAATACACAAAGAACACCAAGATTCTAGAATACATACTGTATGGCTCTTGTATTTAGACAATATTTTTTTATCCTGGAGTTCAACTTTAATGTATTAGTCTAATGTGCGTACACACGGTTGGATTTTCCGACGGGAAATGTTGGCTGTGAGCTTGTTTTCGGAAAGTCCGACCGTGTGTATGCTCCATCGAACATTTGCTGTCGGAATTTCTGCCAAAAAATGTTTGAGAGCAGGTCCTCAAATTTTCTGCCAACAAAACTTGTTGTCGGAAAGTCCGATCGTGTGTACACAAGTCCGTCGCACAAAATTTCATGCATGCTCTGAATCAAGCAGAAGGAGCCACACTGGCTATTGAACTTCCCTTTTCTCGGCTCGTCGTACGTCACCGCGTTCTCACGTTCGGAATGTTTGGCCAACATTTGTGTGACCGTGTGTATGCAAGAAGTTTGAGCCAACATCCTTCGGAAAAAAATCCATGGTTTTGTTGTCGGAAAATCCGATCGTGTGTACGCGGCATAAGGGTCAATCAGTATTTGTTCCTGGAATGGCTAAATATATCTGCAAGCAGTGGGTTCCTAAAGCCTGCTGCTTGCTCCAAAAAGGAGAGTTTCCTATCTTCTTTTACATTTCCAAACAATTTCTTATTCTTACTTTAGAAAAGAACTTCACTGGAGGACTGTATTTATTTGAAGAGACACATGTCTACTCAATGCATTTCTTGCCAAGAGAGACCTGTGAATCTTAATATACAGTATATATATTACAGAGAAATATAAGTATTTTTATTATTTTTTAACATGTATATGAGTACGTGATCATCTGTAATCTATTCTTATTGCTAAGTGCAAGGCGGGATTTACCCCTCTATTGCTAGTTTTTGACATTCAATTGTCAATAGAAAGGAAGAGGGGACTTTGGACTTTTTAGCCTAAAAAGTCCAAAGTCCCCTCTTCCTTTCTATTATATATTGTTTAGAACGTGGCACACTATTACTAAGTTGTTATCCACAGTACCACGCTGTTCAAGGATACACATTTTTCCTGTTCACTTGTCAATAGAACCATATAGAAAACAATCTGTAAATACTTTTTGTAAACTGAGGGTAAAGAAACCCTCAGGTCCATGTCACACTACTAATTCTGTTACTGGTGACAACATGCCAGCAACATAATTGGTAAGAGTTTACTCGCCTTCTACTATGGTGTTGCTTCGTCACTAGCTGGACCAACATTTTACCTGCTGGACCTGCATCTTATCTTACTGGCCCATCCACTGAGGAAACAACACCATAGTGAAGGAGAAACACCACTGCTTCTTTACTGATGATCTAGATTCATAGCATTCCAGCTAGTGAGGGAGTAGCTGCACCTCTGTGATTTAGGATTGCCAGAATTACATAGACCTAAGTGACACCTCCTTGTTTTGTAGATCTACTAACATTAGACTTTGATACATTAAAAGAAACCTGTTATGAGTGAAAAATGGATTTTGTCATTGCTACACTCTAAAAAAGGGAAGTTACTTGGCTGTCATGGTGACCCTCTTGCATTAATACTTTGAATCAGCGACCAAGAACAAATATGCATTCTGACTTTTCTCTGACTTTTCTGATATCCAGACACTGTTATGCCTTGTACACACGGTTGGAATTTCCGACGGAAAAAGTCTGATCAGATTATGTTGTTGGAAAATCCAATCGTGTGTGGGCTCTATGGGACTTTTTCCGTCGGAATTTCTGACGGAAAATGTTTGAGACCTGGATCTAAAATTTTCCAAAATCCGATCAAACTTTTTCCGACTTTGCCCACTTACAAAGAAATGAAGGGTCTATAATTTTTATCATCTGTATATTTTAAATGATAGAGATATATCAACCAAAAATCTAGAAAAAACACATGATACAAATGTTATAAATGGCGTCGCAGTTCAGTGAGTAAAATAAGTATTTGATCCCCAAGTAAAAGATGACTTAGTACTTGGTGGAGAAACCCTTGCTGTTAAGACGTTTCTTGTAATTGGTTACCAGGTTTGCACACATCTCAATAGGCATTTTGGTCCACTCTTGGCTGTCACTTGGCAACTCGAAGTTTCATCTCCCACCATAAAAGGTTTGGAAACTGGCTAGACAACACCATGACCTTAATGTGCTTCTTTTTGAGCCACTCCTTTGTTGACTTGGCAGTATGTTTTGGGTCATTGTCATGCTGGAAGACCCATTCACAACCCATCTTCAGTGTTCTGGCTAAGGGAAGAAGGTTCTCATCCACGATTTTACAATATATGGCCCCATCCATTGGCCCCCTCAATGTGGCAAAGTTGGCCTATACCTTTAGCAGAATAACAGCCCCAAAGCATAATGTTTCCACCTCCATGCTTGACTTTAGGGATGGTGTTTTTAGGGTCATAGTCAGCATTTTTTTTCCCTCCAAACATAGCAAGTCGAGTTAATGCCAAAGAGCTCAATTTTGGTCTCATCTGACCCCAGCACTTTCTCCCATTCCTTCTCCGAATCATTTAGATGTTCATTGGCAAACTTCAGATGGGCCTGTACATGTGCCTTCTTAAAAAGGGGGATCTTGCAGGCGCTACAGGATTTCAATCTATACTAGCATATTGTGTTACCAATGGTTTGTTTGGTGACTGTGGTCCCAACTACCTTAAGATCAATCACAAGTTCCTCCCGTGTAGTTCTGGGCTGGTCCCTCACTTTTCTCATGATCATCCTCACCCCATGAGGCAAAACCTTGCATGGAGCTCCAGACCGAAGGCGATTTGATGGTTATTTTGTATATCTTTTATTTGCGAATAATCACTTCAACAGTTGTCTCCTTCTCACTAAGCTTCTTGCTGATGGTCTTGTAGCCTATTTCAGCCTTGTGCAGGTCTACAATCTTGTCCCTGACATCCTTTGACAGCTCTTTGGTCTTGCCCATGATTGTAAGGTTTGAATGGAAGAAAAATTCTGTGGACAGGTGTCTTTTATACACTTAACAAATGAGCACCTTCTTATATTGACAGGACAAATCTGTATACCAAATGAGCACAAACTATAGCCAGGCTGTGGGAGCCAGAATCATTGTTGGTTGGTAGGGGATCAAATACTTACTTTACTCACTGAACTTCAACTCAGTTTATAACATTTGTATCATGTGTTTTTTTTTGGGGGGGGGGGGGGGGATTTTCGGTTGACATTCTTTCTCTATCATTTAAAATACACCTGTGATAAACAAAATGATAGACCCTTAATTTCTTTGTAAGTGGGCAATCCTACAAAATCTGTGTGTGTGTATATATATATATATATATATTATATGGGGGAAATCCTAAAAATTGTTTTAATATAATAATAATAATTTTACTTAAAGTCTAAGGATACTCATGTGAATTAAGAGTTTAGATAAAAATGTTATGCTGTAGTTTGAGTGATTTGGGGAGCTTATATTCAGAGTACTTTTTTTTTTTTTTTTAATTGTTTTTATTGAATTTTAAGTAACACAGAACAAAACAGCCTATTGGGCATACCCAGGCTCAATCACTACTATAGAGCTAAACTTAACAGAGAAAAAGGGGAAAAAAAAAAAAAAAAACACAAAAATTAAAACATCCTAGTAAAGCCATTGTACGCTCAACCACCTATGCAGGATATGTAGAACCATCTTGTACTTCCATCTATACTCCACAAAGCTTTCGGTAGCTAATCATAGGATGAAGTGCATAATAGTCATTCACCGTCTACTTAGTCTTACTTCCGCTCCCCCTCCTCCCCACAGAACATGAACACAGAACCCTAGGAACGTTAGGAGATCAGGAATGCCACCTATGCTGTTCCCGATACTCAACAGAGTGCTACTAATCTTCATTTGAATCAGCATTAGTGGACTAAGATTCGGTCCAGATATTCCATATTTTGTGAAATTTTTCTCACATATTCAGAGTACTTAACCTGTTGCCGACCACCCACTGTCAATTGACGGTGGATCGGTGTGGCCCTTGTGGCGCTAACTTTCCGGCCGCTAGGGGGCGTGCGCGCGCGCATGCCCGCCACGTCGCTGGGGACCCGATGCGCGTGCCCGGCGGCAGCGATGTCCGCCGGGCACCCGCGATTGCCCAGTAACTGAGCAGGACGTGGATCTGTTTATGTAAACACACAGATCCACGTCCTGTCAGATGAGCGGAGACCGATGGTGTGTCCCTTGTAAATAGGGACACCAATCGGTCTCCGCCCCCAGTCAGTCCCCTCCCCCACAGTTAGAATCACTCACATAGGGAACATATTAACCCCTGCAGCGCCCCCTAGTGTTAACCCCTTCTCTGCCAGTCACATTTATACAGTAATCAATGCATTATTTATAGCACGGATCGCTGTATAAATGTGAATGGTCCTAAAAATGTGTCAAAAGTGTGCGATATGTCCGCCACAATATCGCAGTCACTATAAAAATCGCAGATCGCCGCCATTACTAGAAAAAAAAAATAATAATAAAAATGCTATAAATCTATCCCCTATTTTGTAGACTTTTGCGCAAACCAATCAATATACGCTTATTGCGATTTTTTTTTACCAAAAATATGTAGAAGAATATGTATCGGCCTAAACCGAGGAAAAAATTAGTTTAAAAAAAAAAAAATTGGATCTTTATTATAATAAAAAGTAAAAAATATTGCGTTTTTTTAAACTTGTCCCTCTTCTTTTGTTTATAGCGCAAGAAATAAAAACCGCAGAGGTGATCAAATACCACCAAAAAAAGCTCTATCTGTGGGGAAAAAATTCTAAAAACTTTATTTGGGTACATCGTTGCATGACCGCGCAATTGTCATTCAAAATGCTACAGCGCTGAAACCTGAAAAATGGCTTGGTCGGGAATGGGGTGTTTGTGCCTGGTAGGCAAGTGGTTAAAGAATAAGAACTTTATTTCTAGAGTTCAGTCTTCAGTGCATTTTCCATGTTTCACAGTAATTGATCATGTGACTTTTTTGAGGATGATAAATTAATGGATTCCAACCGCACTGGCCACACATCGCTGCACATAGAAAAAGTTGTTATCCAAATTCCGGTAACGCTGGTAGATGCCAGAGTCATGAACATCAACTGCAGGCAGAGTTTAATCTGTTACTCAGCTCCTAAAAATTCATTATGCATGATTTAAAGCAGGCAGAAGCCTCCAATTTCCTCATTAGCTCTTAGAGGAAAGTAGATGATTTAAAGACAGTGCACACACAATCATAATAACACTGATCTGGAGAGACGAGGCATTGCATTCCATTATTTACCTGTTATGCAAGGAGAAAAAGAAGTAATTGTTTAGCAGAGCTAAAGGATTGTCTGCAGTAATAACAATTCAGTTTCCAAAGAGACACATTGGCTGTTAGGCATTAAAAATATATAGCTGCCTAATTTGCACTCTATGAAACTATACATACTAGCAGCAATATAGGGAACTGTATTTGTTCGTCGCTGGTAATGGCTTGAGCTTTTTTGACTTTGGCATCATCTTAGTTTCTTTTATCACAGTAGGTCCAATTAAAAGAGAAGTTCAGTTCTCAGGACTCCCTGAGCAGAGAGCTGGTGACTGTCAGTCCCCGCTGTCTGCTCTCTTCCCACGCTAAGCTTGGACCGGCTCTGTGACGTCAGTCGGCGGTGGGCTTCAGCCAGCTGTCCACTGAAAACGGGTCACAGGAGTGCAGAACGGACTGCACTCCTGTGATCCATAGGAGCAAGCGAGCTTTGGCTGTACTTCTCCTTGAATGTAAGGAGAAAAGGTGGTGCAGGAAAGCCTGATAGCTCAGTAAGGTCCCTTTCACATGTGCGGACCATTCAGATCCGCCTGTCAAATACGGACATCCCCGTGTGAAAGGGGCCTAATTTTAAAGTTTGCGTACAAACAAATGATGCATAAAAACTCAATACGAATCACATTCACAAAAGTAGCGGGAAATCAGGTAGTGGTGGATGATGAGTTCTAGTTTTAGGTTTGTCAGGATCACCTGTAATGGACCAGTTCAGTAAGCGCCGCTTGTCTGTATGCAGCGTTGACCTGAGCAGCATAGCCTGTCAGTCCTTGTGATCTGGGAGCAGACTGTCTGTTCTCATCCTCTCTTCACCTTCACACTGCAATGGCAGATAGGCCATGTTTTGAAGAAGCCACTCCCCTTCCTCAGACTAATGCCCTGTACACACGATCGGACATTCCGACAACAAAATCCCATGTTTTTTTCCGACGGATGTTGGCTCAAACTTCTCTTGCATACACACGGTCACACAAAGTTGGTCGGAAATTCCGAACGTCAAGAACGCGGTGACGTACAACGCGTACTACGACCCGAGAAAAATGAAGTTCAATAGCCAGTGCTGCTCTTCTGCTTGATTCCAAGCATGCATGGCACTTTGTGCGTCAGAATTATGTACACACAATCGGAATTTGTGCAAACCAGATCTCAAATTTTATCCGATGGAAACTGTCCGATGGAGCCTACACACGGTCGGAATTTCCGACAACAAGCTCCAATCGCACATTTGCCATCGGAAAGTCCGACTGTGTGTACGCGACATTAAGTATAGCTTATGGCATTACCTCCTAGAGTAATAGAGAGAACCACCGGAGTCACCATTTTTTGTTCTCAACATCAAGACTACACTGGGGAGATCTCAGTTTTCTTAAACTGAGAGAATACTTCTTAAAGTGGTATTAAACCCAAAAGCAAATATTTATTAAACTGCAGCTTAACAATCATAAGATGTGATATCTGCATTGGTTTTCTTTTTTAGGCGTTTTTACCTGGTCATCCTGCCAGTAAGTCTGTTGTTTTTCAACAGAACAAGCTGCCCTGCAGATGTAGCAGTTAGAGAGTTGAGGCAAACCATTTACCACTGACACGGGTGCTTACAATTATCAGCTTTTATTTATCTATGTAAAACCTTTATCTCGGAAAAAAAATAACTTGCTGTAACTGCTTAAAAAAATGTTAGTTGGGATTCGGCTTCAATATAGCTCTGCCTATGTAAACAAGGCAGAGCTCCTTTCTGATAGGGGAAAAGTGATGGATTTTGTGTCCCTGCAAAGCATGAGGCTGTTAGGATGTGACATAAGGTTATGGCCCTATGGGATTGAGTGGGAGTGGTATGAGTTTAAACTGGCCATACACCGTTCAGATGCAGGCACTGTTTATGTATTCTAACAGCGGCTGGTTTAAGCATTAAGAATTTCTTCTGAATTGTCTGAAATTAATTCAGTGGGTGGTCCTGTCTGCACCACCTGCCTCAAATTTTTTTTTTTACTTTTCAATTGACTTTTGTTGAATGAGCCAAGTGTAAACTTCTTGGCTGAAAAGCATCTGCATCCGATTAGATGCAGGCACTGTTCATGTATTTTGACAGCCGCGGGTGCTGGCTATCAGAATACAATAAACAGCACTGCAGATTTTTCCATCCACAGTGTTTAGCCTAGATGGGGGAATCGAGCTGGCGGGTAATGCATCCACCAAGGCTCAAATATAGCTTTGGGTGATGTTGGCATTTTTTTTCATTTGTATGCCATTCTATAAAATTATTTTTGTTGAAAAAAATGTGCATGAACATGAGTTTTTCTCATATCTAGAAATTGCTGCATTAGAAAGACATTCTAAACTGTGATCAGGGGTGGCACAAGGAGGGAATCTAGACGAGGCAGGAACCCCGGGCACCACAGCTGAATGGAGAGGGAGGGGCGCAGTGTGACCAGGGACGACCACTAGCTGCTGGAAAAATCTGTCCTGATATTGCTCAATAAATCTTTAGGGCAGGCTTAGCAGCACTGCACCTTGTGGAGTGGCAAGGGGCTGCTGAGTGACTGTCAAGCACTCTTTGCTTCTTCACACGACACAATGAAACATCACTACTATGAGAGGAGTGATCTCCACTCAACAGGGGAAAGGTAGTCCCGGCCTGCAGCTACGAGATGTCATTTCCAGGCTGGGAAGTGAGTGGTACGGGGCAGAATAGAGGTGCAGCAGCAGAGGATGGCATCAGCTTTATACAGACAAATAGTTAACCCCTTGGGGGAGTGAGTGAGTTAACTAATATTGCCACTAGCCAGTTAAAATCACCACTGACCACCAAAAGGGAGGGATGTTTTAAATGCCAACTGTCACTGACCATCAATGCAGGAAGACCAATGAACAGAGTTTACATAGCATGACACCACTGACCAGCAATGTATATGCTATTACTACGTAAATTGGCACCAGTGCGGGGGGTTATTATTGCGATTACTGAAACCAGTGCTGGGGGTTATTATTGCATAAACTGGCACCAATTCCGGGTGGTCATTACTGAGTAAACTGGCACCAATGCTAGGGGTTATTGCTGCTTAAACTGGCACCGATGCTGGGGGTTATTATTCTCTACACTGGTACCAATGCTGGGGGGTTATTATTGCCTACACTGGCACCAATGCCAGGGGTTATTATTGCCTACACTGGCATCAATACCGGGGGTTATTATTGCCTACACTGGCACCAATGCCAGGGGTTATTATTGCCTACACTGGCATCAATACCGGGGGTTATTATTGCCTACACTGGCACCAATACCAGGGGTTATTATTGCTTACACTGGCATCAATGCCGGGGGTTATTATGGTTGCAACAGTGGGGCTTATTTTACTTCTGCTTTCTTTTCAGTGCATTTTGCGGTAAAAAATACAGGAGTGATATTTTACAGCATAATATGCATCCACACAAGTAGAACAGGATTGAAAAGAATGTTGGAGCACTGGATCTACTAAACTAATTACTGTTAAAATGTATGGGTGAATTCTGTTTTGAATTAAAGTATAACTAAAGGCAAAACTTTTTTTTTTGTTTTGGATAGAGTGCAGAGGGATTAGAACATCTGTCAGTTTTTATTGCTACCTGTGGCCCCTTCAGGAAGATTCACCCTATTTATCTGTCCTGTTTATTATTATCACTGAAAGTGAAAGTAAAAAAAAAAAACGCAAGTTTTGGGTTGTCCCCAGAAAAGTAATAGAGGGGATATCTTCCAATAGGGACACTAGTTATGATGACCTGGGGGTCTCCAAGAAATACCCTTAATTTGCAGAGATTTCCTCTCACTTCCTGTTTGGCTATGGGACAGGAAGTGAAGGGAAATCTCCGCAATGGGACACAGATGGTGAAAAAAAATCTGATCCTTACTACATTTTTGCCTATAGTTCTACTTTAAGCCTAATTAAATTTATAATGTTTTAAATATTTTATTGTCTTGAAAAGACACGGACCAATTCACAATAAACCCGGGGGGGGGGGTACAGTTTTACGCCCTGGGCACCTGGTGATTTTGTCCTTGAACTGGATGTGACTGAAGAAGTATTGAAGTATTGTGCGCCGCTTGTTTTTACTTTTACTATGGTTTGTCACAAGCACATGATGGATGTACTGGAGAAACAGTCAGTAACCTCTATGATGCCAGTAGTTGTAAAGATTACATTGATTAATTGATATTTTTGCCAGGAGGGACAGTCTCAGGGGTGCATTCATCTCATAAAAAGTGAAAAGGTTGGAAAACAATTAGGACAATACTTCAGGCTCAGTGGTGTTTAATAGTGCTCAGAAATTGACTATACTGACTCTTTAAACCTCATAAGCAATACAAACTAGTTACAAAAACGACACTGCACATGTGCAATATTAGCAGAGCCGGATGCAGAGATCACGCTCCCCTAGGCGGACATGATTAATGATGCTATTCTATACAGGCTTCACCCGTTATACCAACCTACGTAGTTATATTTGGAAAAACTGAAGTCACGTGCTATTGAAGGCAGCTGCCCGGTATTTGATTATTAGATAGGACTTTTATTTTATTCATATCCCCTGGCTCCAGTTCCAAGATTGTTCTGACTAGCCCCTGGAATCTATTTTATGTTGTCCGACCCTGGCTATGGCTATGACCTGTCTTGGCATTCTGTCATTCCCTTCAGTGCTGATTGTTTTGCCTACACTTTTCTAGTTGCCAAGAAATTCTAATGCAAATGTATTTGACACTGTCCCTTTTATTTTACTATCAGTGGCATTGACTTTCATGTCAGTAAAGAATATTATATATAAGAATCCAGGGGCGGATTGACAACTCATGGGGCCCCCGGGCAATAGGAGATTATGGGGCCCCCAGGCAATCAGAGATTATGGGGCCACACAGTATACACACGCACAGTATACAATCACACAGTATACACAGACATGTTTCTATTGGCTGAGAAGGTACTGGAGGGGTTGGGCAGCTATAATCTCTGGATTTTTAGACCAAAAGGATGTCGGTAAGGGACAGATGTAAAATAAACACAGATTTTTACATACTGTCCCTGGTTTTACTGAGGCTGGCAACCCTGATGGGGCCCCCTAGTGGCCCAGGGCCCTCGGGCAATGCCCGAGTGGCCGAATGGTCAGTCCGCCCTTGTAAGAATCTAAATCTACAACTATGAGCACAACAAAAATAAAATGCTAAAAAAATTAAAAATGCTATACAGCAAATGCCCCTTATGTCTAGGGGAGCAGGGAATAGACATACTTACCATATTCTATGTTCCAGCAGGGTCTTTCCAGCAGTGCAATTGGTCCCCTGCAGCCACCTTCTCTCTGAGACACTTACGGCTGAGATTGCACATTCCCCCCCACAGCATACAAAGCAGGTTTTCTTGTCCTGCATTGTATGTGATACTGCCAAAAGACCGCTTCAGGTAGAAGAGGATGGCACCAAATTGGGGAATAGGTTAAATAATAAAGTCTGCTCCTCTACCCCTAGACATAACAAGCATTTAACCCTTGCAGTGCTGGGGGTCCACTGCAAGACTATACTTTTTTCTAAGTCCTGGAGTTGCTTTTTCAGTTGTTATATTAGTTTAGCTTTATCTCTATAGTTCAATAGCCCATATACAGCCAACAATAACCAATAGTGGGTATCATCCCCAATTCGTGTACAACATGGTCCACAAAGGGAAAGGGAAATGGCGAAGAGCACCAGGGCTTTGTGACACTCAGATATATTAATAGTTATAAACAATAATGAAAGTATAAAACAAACATTTATTGAAAGAGCTAAAATGTCACCTCTATCAGAGTAGAGGGCATCACTGAACATTAAAAATACAAATAACATTAAACATGTACAGTACAGTGAATCCAAATAGATATTCTATTATGCGTCTTGCCAATTGGTTCCGACGTGTTTAGACCAGTGTAGTCTTCTTCAGGGATTTGCCCTTGGATAGCACATTGAAAGATTCCAGAGCCGATAAAATGCACACACTGCAAATTGATTGGTGATGCCGGAGATCATCCAGATTGGAGCAAGAGTTGATGCTGGCTGTTGGTGTGTTGCTGCAAGCGGCGGGCTGTCTCCTGGACTTACTGATTAATTTACCTATTAACACACTGATTTGTCTTTCTGACATTGGACTTCCACCCATAGTCTTTTCCATTTTCAAAATAAAATATTACCATTAAAATCTATTTGCTAAGTCACGTTATTACAACTCCACGTTTCCATGAAGGTATACTGCTTTTACTTTCTGGCTGTTATCCCTTCTGTCTGGGAAACATGGTCTGCTAGTGTTTTTCTCCCATCTTGCGTTTCTCTTCCATCTTGCGATCTTCCTATGCTATAGAATCCTGCCTTGAAGAAGACCACACTGGCCGAAATGCGTCAGTATGCTTGATAAAACGCATAATAGAATAGCTATTCGGATTCACTGTATTGTATTACGTTGTACATGTTTAATGTTACAGTAGTACCTTGGATTATGAGCATAATCCATTCCAGAAGAATGCTTGTAATCCAAAGCACTCATATGTCAAAGCGGGTTTCCCCATAGGAATCAATGGAAACTCACATAATTTGTTCCGGTGTCACTAATAGTGTATGCAGTACTGCATGTGGCCAGAGGTGGGGGCGCCGAAGACACTCGGAGACCACTTGGAGTGCCCCCGCACCTCTGGCCACATGCGGTACTGCACACCCCAGAGTCAGGATTTAAAATAAAAAAAACTCGTATTGCGAAATGCTCGTAAACCGCTTTACTCTGAATCTGAGGTTTTACTGTATTTGTATTTTTATTGTTTAGTGATGCCCTCTACTCTACTTTTAGCTCTTTCAATAAATGTTTGTTTTATACGATCATTATTGTGTCTGACTATATAAAATATCTGTCAGAGCCATGGTGCTCCTTACCATTTCCCCTTCCCTTTGTGGGATGTTGAAGCTTTATCTCTTATCCAGTTTCACTTTTTATTAAAAGTTTGTTTTAGAGATGCCCCTTCTTTTCAACATCCCTTTTTGTTCTGATGCCACTTGATTGGTCTCAGTCTCCTCCCAAAGTTTCATTACAGCCATGGCAGCTGACTGACTTCTAGAATGGAGGACATCTAGCTTCTTCCATCGCTGCTAGGCTTTTAGGGAACGCTCCCTATAATCCTCTGCACTGCAGGAGGTTATGTTATCATGCAGGCGATGTCACTTGTGGGTGTTGCATAAAGCGGTCTGGATGCTACTGTAAATTGCCTAGTAAAACACACATTCCCTGGAATTCATAAAGGCTGGCACAGGCAGATTTTGTAAAAGTGTCCCTTGGTTGACCTTAAAGTGAATAACTCAACACCAAGTTCACTATATGGACCACTTATGTATTTGTACATGTTGATCATATCCCCCTTATTCTCCTCTTCTTAAGTAGGAATAGATTTGGTTGCTCTAATATTTCCTCATAGCTGAGATCCTTCATGCCTCTTATCTGTTTGGTTGCCCTTCTCTGCACTTCCCCGATATCCTTTTTGAGAACTGGTGCCCAAAACTGAACTGCATATTCCAGATGAGGTCTTACTAATGATTTGTACAGGAGTAAAATTATATGTCTCTCTGGAGTCCATACCTCTCTTAATACAAGAAAGGACTTTGCTCGCTTTGGAAACCGCAGCTTGACATTGTATGCTATTATTAAGCTTATGATCTACCAAAACACCCAGATCCTTCACCATTGATTCCCCCAGTTGTACTCCTTCTAGTATGTATGATGCGTGCATATTCTTAGCCCCCAAGTGCAGAACATTTGAAAACATTAAACCTCATTTGCCACTTAGTTGCCCAATTAGACTTTGCATTGAGGTTGGCTTGTAAATCGGAGACTTCCTGTAAGGACGTTATTCCACTGCATAGCTTAAAGTGGTTGTAAACTCTCCCCCACAACTTTATCCCATGTAAATCAGCATAAAAACCCTAATTAACACTGCTTGTAGATATTTCCTTACTTGCTTAGTATTGTTGTAATCTGTTTTGTTCTTTAGAATTACGTCACTGGAGCATGCTCATATCTCCCCTGATTTATGGCACACTCTGTGTGCTTGTCTGTCTATTATCAGGACTCCCTGCGGCACAACACTTAAATCCCACGAGACTGCAGAATCATTCAGAGCTTCCTCCTACACCCCATGTGACCGTGTGACATCACATGGAGTGTAAACCTGGGCATCAGACTGTATACTGCAGCCTTATCTGATAAGACTGACAAAGGCAAACCCTATATAAATGGCACAAGTAAATACTGTGAAATAAAACAAGTTGGCTATGAGCAGGGAAGCAGGGTTGCTATAGAAACGTTGTATCGAGAAGGAGGCTTGGTTAACAGTACAGGAAGTGCTCCATGTAAGGGCAGAAATACACTCTACTGTGGACTCACAGTGGCTATAGTTTGATAATTACTTAATATAATGGACTAAATGAAAAGAAGCATCAGAGTGGGAGAGTTTACTTCCTCTTTAATGTCATCTGCAAAGACAGAAATGTTACTTTTCCAGCTAGAACTTGTCTATGTGGTCTTTTGTTAAACTCTCCAGTATCTTCCCGACTATAGAAGTTAAACGAACAAGTCTATAGTTACTTGGTAAAGACTTTGATCCGTTTTAAAATATGGGCACCACATTGGCCCTGCGCCAATCCAGTGGTACCATTTCAGTCATTAACAAGTCCCTAAATATTAGAAACAATGGCCTTAAAATGACAGATCTCAATTCTTTTAGGATCCATGGGTGGATGCCATCTGGTCCAGGTGCTTTATCAACCTTTATTCTGTTTAAATATTTTTGGACCATATTACTTTTGAGCTATTGTGGATCATTTTAGGGCTGTGTCACTACCACCCCCATTATGGACATGAGCTCCCCCATGCTCCTTTGTATACACAGAGCTGAAGAAGGTATTTAATAAATTTGCCTTCTCTTTGTCCCCAGTCACCCACTCTAGATTATTTTTGTAAAGGGCCTACATGCTCAGACCTGACCTTTTTACTATTATTATATTTGAAGATTTTTTTGGGGTTTGTCCTACTATCTTTTGCAATCTGTCGTTCGTTTAGAATTTTTGGATCCTTGATTTCCCTTATACATATTCTGTTGTAGTCTTTGTAACATTTAAACGATGATAGCATTCCTTCATTTTTATTTTTTTTAAAGCTCTTTTTTTTATTATTTATTGCCATTTTAACTTTGGCTGTGGGCCACGTAGGTTTTAATTTTTAGCCTTTTAAACTTATTGCCCATGGGAATATACTTTGCAGTCAGTTTTACATACAGTCATTTTGAAGAATTCCCATTTCTGTTCTGTGTCCATTGACGCCAATATTCTCTTCCAGTCTAAGGCCCCTTTCACACTTATACGACTCGTTCCACGATTTGGGACTGCAAAGTAGCATGACAAGTCGTTCTCCATGATTTCCAATGACAGCCATTCATATTAGTATGACTTCAAGTCATTCCGACTTCAAAGTAGTCCCTGCACTACTTTGCACTGCAAAGTCCCTGCACTACTGGTCCGATTTTGATGCCAGTTACACAGGCATTCCTTGAAATCATAGCAAAATTACGATGAAAATCGTGGCCGTGAATCGCGGCAAAATCGTGGTAGAATCGCGCTACTTTGAAGTCGCACAAGTGTGAAAGGGGCCTAAGTCCTGGAGAGCAGCCCTCATCCTGGGAAAATTTGCTCTTTTAAAGTTATGTTTTTTTATCATACCCGTATGTGTCCGTTGCTTACAGCTAACATTAAATGAAATCATGTTATGGCCACTGCTACCCAGATGTTTTTTTATATGAATATTGGTAATAAGCTCTGTATGTTTTGACATTACCAGGTCCAGCAGAGCGTCATTCCTATTCGGGGCCTCAATAAACTGGACCATAAAATTGTCTTGTAATAGGTTTATACATTTATACAAGACTATTATAAAAAGTAGATGGTAGCAAAAACCTTTCTTTTGTCAAATGCAGGCAATTTTAAAGTCCAGGGCAGCCTTCAGATGGGAAGTTGGGAGCAAACTCCAGGGTACATGTAAAACAGAGAATAGGAGAGGCGCCACCAGATTAAAATGTTAGCATTTATTGAGCAAAAACAGGGAATGCATATTCTCTTATTTACATCAGTGCAAGGAGCTGAGTCTCCACCTCCTCACTAACATTGGGAGGTCTATAACAAACTCAAATGATAACCTTTGTAGTACACACACCCATGTACAGTTCCACCCATAATGCTTCAGACTCCTCACACCCTCCATCAACTATGTCCTCTTTCACACTCTCTTTGAGATCACTTCTCACAGACAGACACCAACCCTCCGTTTTACCCTGTCTTTCCGAAAGAGATCATAGCCAGGAATATTAAAAGCCCAGTCATGAGAAGAATGAAGCCAAGATTCAGCAATACCAATTAGATCCTAGTTATCCTCATGCACCAGAGCTTCCAACTCACCTATTTTGCTTGGCAGACTTCTGGCATTGACATCCATTCATATTAGTACGACTTCAAGTCGTTTCGACTTCAAAGTAGTCCCTGCACTACTTTGGTCCGATTTTGATGCCACTTACATAGGCACATTCCTTGAAATCGCGGCAAAAATCGTGGCAAAAGAAGCGTCCGCGAATCGCGGCAAAATCGCACGACTTTTAAGTCGCACCAGTGTGAAAGGGGCCTATTTCATTGTCACATTTTGCAAACATATGTGGCATATTTTTTATTTTTTATTTTAGTACAAATAGTACCATTTCCAATGGTTGATTGTAACATAGGAACCTTCATATCATCTGCCATAGCCCTCCCCTCATCTTTCCCCATTCCACCCACCTATAGGGGCTGACCCCTGTCTGACCTGTCTGCCCCATTATAATCTAATTTACCCTCCCCCACGATCCTAGTTTAAATACTCCTCCAGCCTTCTCATAAACCTCTCCCCCAGCACAGTAGACCCCCTTCTATTTAGGTGCAAACCATCTTTAGCATATAGGTTGCAACCCAATGAAAAGTCAGCCCAGTGCTCTAAAAACCCAAATCCCTCCTCCTTACAACAGGTCTTTAGCCATGCATTCAGTTCTCTAACCCCCTCCCCCCTGCATTTCCTGTGTTGCGCATGGCACAGGCAATATTTCTTTTTAATATTGTGTTTTTAAAAAAGTCCATTAATTATCAAAAAAGTTAAGTGGGTGGAACCCAACTAGATTGTTACATTGTGATGGTATGCCATAAAGCACACTTATATATTAATGTGTTACTAAACCCACAACAGTAAAATCAGTCTGTATATGCAGTAAAGCATGCTTGTTATACTCATTGTGGAACCTAAGGGGTTAATCATCTGCATTGTATATAAAGGCTGTGTGATCATGTCTCTCTAATCTGCCCCTTCTTTAACTGACTCCAATCCATCTCGTGAAAGAACAGAGAATTAGGAGTCAGTCTGCGCATTCTCAGTTTGGTGTGTATTACTAGAGAGTTTATTCTTTTTCTTGGGAGGGTGCATCCGATCAGCACAGGGCCAATCAGCATTGTCCAGACAGAGGATCAGGGGAGAATGAAAACTCCTCCTACAAGCTTTAAGCAGAGACTGATACAAGTCACAAGATTGTTATATACGGTGGATGAGAAAAGGTATTTCCATGTTTTGTGTACTGTGGGAGACCAGATATAGTGAATTTAGGTTCTGGGTTTAGTAACACTTGGAATCATGAAGTAGAACTTCTAATTTAAGATCTTACAATAATACAAAGTGTATATGTAGGCACAAAGGCCCCCTCTGTATCCCCCCCTCAACAGCCATCTCTGTATCCCCCCCCATCCACAGCCACCTCTGTATCCCCCCTGTCCACAGCCACCACTGTACCCCCCCATCCACATTGACCTTTGTATCCCCCCTGTCCACTGCCACCACTATACCCCCCCGTCCACAGCCACCTCTGTACCCCCACCCCGTTCACAGCCACCTCCTATATCCCCCCTGTCCACAGCCACCTCTGTACCCCCACCCCGTTCACAGCCACCTCTATATCCCCCCTGTCCACAGCCACCTCTGTACCCCCACCCTGTTCACAGCCACCTCTATATCCCCCCTGTCCACAGCCACCTCTGTACCCCCACCCCGTTTACAGCCACCTCTATATCCCCCCTGTCCACAGCCACCTCTGTACCCCCACCCCGTTCACAGCCACCTCTATATCCCCCCTGTCCACAGCCACCTCTGTACCCCCCCATCCACATTGACCTTTGTATCCCCCCTGTCCACAGCCACCACTATACCCCCACCCCGTTCACAGCCACCTCTATATCCCCCCTGTCCACAGCCACCTCTGTACCCCCACCCCGTTCACAGCCACCTCCTATATCCCCCCTGTCCACAGCCACCACTGTACCCCCACCCCGTTCACAGCCACCTCTATATCCCCCCTGTCCACAGCCACCTCTGTACCCCCACCCTGTTCACAGCCACCTCTATATCCCCCCTGTCCACAGCCACCTCTGTACCCCCACCCCGGTCACATCCACCTCTATATCCCCCCGGTCCACAGCCACCTCTGTACCCCCACCCCGTTCACAGCCACCTCTATATCCCCCCTGTCCACAGCCACCTCTGTACCCCCACCCCGTTCACAGCCACCTCTATATCCCCCCTGTCCACAGCCACCTCTGTACCCCCACCCCGTTCACAGCCACCTCTATATCCCCCTGTCCACAGCCACCTCTGTACCCCCACCCCCGTTCACAGCCACCTCTATATACCCCCTGTCCACAGCCACCTCTGTACCCCCACCCCCGTTCACAGCCACCTCTATATTCCCCCTGTCCATAGCCACCTCTGTACCCCCACCCCCGTTCACAGCCACCTCTATATACCCCCTGTCCACAGCCACCTCTGTATCCCCCCCTATCCACAGCCACAACTGTATCCCCCCTATCCAGAGCCACAACTGTATCCCCTCCTGCTCACAGCCACCACTGTACCCCCCTCTTGTCCACAGCCACCACTGTACTTAATACTAGAAGGTTGTTGGCCTTCCTGTTCTTTATTATTGATTATCTTTTGATATTAAATAAAATACAGTATTTTTATCTTGTTTTATTGATATGTTGTGTCTACATACTATGGGGTTGATTTACTAAAGCTGGAGAGTGCAGAATCTGGTGCAGCTCTGCATAGAAATCAGTTTCCAGTATATATTTTTTTTTTCTGTCAAAGCTTAATTGAACAAGCTGAAGTTAGAAGCTGATTGGCTACCATGCACAGTTACACCAGATTTCGCACTCTTCAGTTTAAGTAAATAAACCCCTATGTGTATTGTTGTGGGATTTGGCATTTAAAGTCCAATTGTATGATTTAATATCACAGAAAATGTAAGTTTATTTAAAAAGTATGATGTTCCTTTAGACTGAAAATCAATATTGGATGAAGTGTCGGACAGTCGATTCGAAAGCGGTATTTTTCGTCCGCTTTTTGGATCGTGTGTACAGGCCATTAGTGTCCTGACACATAAATTCAGACTTCTGTATCTACAACATTTTAAGAGTCAATGGGAAATGCTTCAAGCTTAAAGTTATACAGTATCTGGCATTCATAGGCATGAGCTTACATTTCACAGTTATCTTAACCACTTGCCGCCCGCCCTATAGGCAAATGACATCTGCAAAGTGGTTTCAAAATCCCGTCATATGAGGTCCTCAGGATTGTGAGCCGATGCGTGCCCCCGGGGGGGGGGGGGGGGACGCATCGCGGCGATCGTTGTTGCGGGGTGTCAGTCTGACACCCCGCAACTACGATCTCGGTAAAGAGTCTCTGACGGAGACTCTTTACCACGTGATCAGCCGTGTCCAATCACGGCTGATCACAGTGTAAATAGGAAGAGCCGTTGATCGGCTTTTCCTCACTCGCGTCTGTCAGACGCAAGTAGAGGAGAGCCGATCGGCTGCTCCTCTGACAGGGGGGGTCTGTGCTGATCGATTATCAGCGCAGCCCCCCCAAGGATGCCCACACTGGACCACCAGGGACGCCACCAGATCACCAGGGATGCCCAGCACCAGGTATGCCACCCTAGACCACCAGGGATGCCAGTCAGTGCCCACAATGGATGCCAATCAGTGCCCATAATGGGCATCACTGATTGGCATGCATTATTGTTTGGCACTGATTGGCATCCATCAGTACAAAACAAAAAAATACAATGCCGCCTATCAGTGCCCATCCATGCCACCTATCAGTGCCCATCCATGCCGCCTATCAGTGCCCATCCATGCCGCCTATCAGTGCCCATCCATGCTCATCTGTGCCGCCTATCCATGCCCATCTGTGCCGCATATCCATGCCCATCCATGCCGCCTATCCATGCCAATCCGTGCCAGCTATCAGTGCCCATCCGTGTCGCCCATCCGTGTCGCCCATCAGTGCAACCTATCAGTGCCACCTATCAGTGCCCATCAATGCCACCTCATCAGTGCCACTTGATTGGTGCCACCTCATCGGTGTCCATCAGTGCCGCCTTATCAGTGCCCATCAGTGCAGCCCCATCAGTGCCCATCAGTGAAGGAGAAAACTTACTTATTTACAAAGTTTTGAAACTGAAACAAAAAAAATTTCTGTCTTTTTTTATTTGTTTAGCAAAAAATAAAAACCGTAGAGGTGATCAAATACCACCAAAATGTGGGTACAGTGTAGCATGACCGCGCAATTGTCATTCAAAGTGCGATAGCGCTGAAAGCTCAAAATTGGTCTGGGCAGGAAGGTGTTTAAGTGGTTAAGTACAAATGGTGCTTAGCTGCGTTCTTTACGGCATCTGTGCTTTATTCCTGAACATTCCTGCAATGGAGGGTTAAACTTACCACCGGCACTCTTATTTCAATAAAAGCTTTTGCTGTAATGTATTGTAATTTTTGCTGTGTATGGTTATTTTTTTCATTTTTAAAGCTTTGTGTACAATTACAAGGCCATGCACGTCTCTTTCTCCATTCAGAATGATAAGACGAGGAGTGTGTTTGCTAGGTCAGGATAATTGGAAAAAATATTCCTGGCCCACTCCATCATTCCATGAGATAACCATGTCAACAACTCCACTGTGGGACGCACAGCTTCATTTGGACTGAATAGAAAATGCATCAGCCTGGGAATACACAGGACACGGTCGCATCAGCCTGGGAATACACAGGACACGGTCTTTCACTGTTTGGGTGTGGACCTTGATAAATAGCCTGGTTAAAAAAAATGCTGATGTTTGCAGCATGGTAGGGGAAATAAACGAGTTCACCACCTCCCACCGGGCCACTGCACATAAACGTTCAGGTTGGTGCTTTCTCCTTCTGAGTGGACGTTCAGGAAAGCCCTTCAGAAGGAGAAGGATTGCGCGCGCGCGTGCCTGCGCAGCGGCATGATCCTGATGCGCTCGTGTCACCCGGAGACGGTGCATCTCAGATGGGCAGGAGGGCTCTGTGACTGGCCCTCCTGATCATATGATGGCTTTGTCCAATCACAGACATCATGTGACATAAATAGAGAGTTGGTTGCTAGGCAATCAGCTCTCTTCTCCTCACACAGAAGTTGTCAGTGAGATGAGGAAGAGCTAATGGTTGCAGCCGGCCGGTGATCAGTGAGTATGAGCTGTTTTTTACAGCTTTTTACACACTGATCACCGGCCCAGTCTCCCCACACAATATCCCCACAACAGTGTCACCACACACCTGTCCCCACACAGTAAATACACCTGTCCCTCACATATGTCCCAGTGAAATCATCTGTCCCAATCATCTGCACACATATGTCCGTGATCACCTGCGCACATCTGTACATGATGATCTGCGTACATATGTCTGTGATCAAACAAACCAATTATTATACACTTAACGGGATTTTTTTTATGAAAGACATGTAGCAGAATACATTTTGGCTTAAATTTATGACAAAATTAGATTTTATTGGATTTCTTTTAAAGTAGAAAGTAGAAAATATCGTTTTTTTTTTTTTTTTTTTTTTTCAAAATTTTCGCTTTTTTTGCATATATCGCAAAAATTTAAATACTGAGTCGTGAATAAATATCACCAAAAGAAAGCTCTATTTCTGTGAACAAAATTATAAAAATGTAATCTGGGTACAGTGTTGCATGACCACGCAATTCTCATTGAAAGTGCGAAAGCTCTGAAAGCTGAAAATTGGCCTGGGAAGGAAAGGGGTGAAAGTGCCCAGTATTGAAGTGGTTAAGTATGGATATCTGTACAAATAACTGAAAAACTGGCACTAATGCCACGTCCACACGAGCAGACTTTTCGACGGACTAAGTTCGGAGTTCCGGCAAACTTTCCGGACTTGGCCACACACAATCACACTAAAGTCCGACGGATTCGAACGTGATGACGTACGACTTGACTGTTTGTAGCCAGTAGCCAATAGCTGCCCTAGCATCGTTGTTTGTCTGTCGGACTATCACACAGACGAGCAGATTTTTTCACAATTTTTTTTTCAAAAGGACAGTGAAAAAATTAAAAATAAAAGTTAAAATAAATAAGAAATAAAATAATAATTTTAAACGCGCCCTGTCCCGCCGAGCTTGTTTGCAGAAGCAAACGCATACGTGAGTAGCGCCCGCATATGGAAGCGGTGTTCAAACCACACATGTGAGGTATTGCCTAGATCTCCTCTGTAACTCAAAACATGCAACCTGTATAATTTTTTAGACGTCGCCAATGGAGATTTTAAAGGGTAAAAGTTTGTCGCCATTCCACGAGCGCCCACAATTTTGAAGCGTGACATGTTTGGTATCAATTTACTCGTCGTAACATTATCTTTCACAGTATAAAACAAAATTGGACTAACTTTACTGTTGTGTTATTTTTTAATTAAAAAAGTATTTTTTCCCAAAAAAGTGCGCTTGTAAGCCCGCTGCGCAAATACGGTGTGACAGAAAGTATTGCAACGACCGCCATTTTATTCTCTAGGGTGTTAGAATAAAAAATATATATAATGTTTGGGGGTTCTAAGTAAAAAGGAGATGGGCAGGCAGAGAAAACAAACAGCTCCATTAGCATTGCTGGGTGTCATACCAACGGCCACCACAAGAGGGCACCAGATTCTAGAAGGTACCATAGGACTGCACAAAGCCGCGGCCTCAATTACCAGCCGGCGCGGTCCATCGCGATCGCGCGTGCGGGGGGGTGCACTATGGAGACAGGATACCCCCAGCTGTGCTGCCCCGGGCACCAGGTCACTAATTCTAGTCGCCAATGCGACCTGGCGACTGGGGTTTGTCGAGCACTGTAGTATTCACCTATATTTTGTGCATTTAGGAATGCATCCATCTCTTTTTTAAAACAATCCACTGAGCTGCCCATAACTAGTTCATGAGGGAGCTTATTTCACATTTTCACACATTTTCACAGCTCTTTGAAAGTCACATTGTAAAAGCACAATTTCTGGACAGTTGTCACCCCATAACATGAGCCTAGTAGCGTAGCGCTTATGAATAAGCACTGATTTTGGTGCGAACCGCGTCAGCATTTTTATGCCCTTGCCGTGGATTGTTTTTGTTTTGATGTGATCGTTTTGTGTGAATAAAAGCACAGGATTTTAAATTTTTCCTGGTGTGCGGCTTTTCAAAGTTTTTTCCATTGTTGTCTAGTAGCGTAGCGCTTACCCCCGCAGGTGCTCCTTGGTATGTGAACTGCTTTGTCCCATCTGACACACTTGGTTACATACCCGTGTCCTGGAAAGACCTATATTAGCTTAGGCAATTAATATAATACCTTGACTATATTAACATATATAAGTAGACACCAGACTGTGAATAAAGTAAGTATAATATTGCTAGGCAAATATAAGAACGCAATGCACAAGAACAGTAAGTAGATAAATAAGTCTGTTTGAAATCAGTGAACTAACTGACATGGATACTAGACTATGATAGGGCAGAAGCCTCCAGGGGCCCAACTGTACAGTGGTGCACTTATTACCATCTCTTTAAGGCTTCATGCAGTGAACTTCTTTTGGGCTGTTATGCAAAAGAGGTTGTATTGGGTCACTACCAAAGGGAACACTCGCACAGGCGGATCCGCTGACCCAGTCCTGGTACACAACGAACCTTGTCCTGAACACTTGACAGTCTGCTGTACTCAAGAACCTTGGCCCCAGTAACTAAGTCCACATGATCAAGGCCTCTAGGCTCAGCTCCGGCTCTCTAGTCCCTGGCTGCTTCGTCTGGGATGGACACAGACACAAAATTGCAGGCATCAGATCTGCACTTCTCCGGTCCCCAGCAGCAAGAAACGTTTATGGCTCAGTCTGCAGCACTCCAGCTCCCACAATTCTCTCTCCCATAGAATGCTTTAAGATTAAAAAAAAAACTTTGCCTTTACAGAGGAGCTCCAGGCTCCTTCATAAAAAGTTAACCTGTCAAAACCAGGTACCTGCTCCCCCCTCCCCCGAACGGTGCAAAATGTAGCAGCGGAGGGGGGAGGAGGCAGATAAGCAGAGCTACACCTTTTGGGTGAAGCTCCACTGTAAAGACTCTATAGAGAAAATACTGTAGTAATGTACCCAATAACGACTTAAAGTACATAAACCATAGACATCAGGTTCACATTACAGTTTATCTTCTAAAATCTCAACTTTTTTCAGCTGTTAAAAAAAAGATTAGTACATTTAATGTACAATAGTGATGATCATCTCCATCTAGCGGCTGATGTGCACACTACACTACTAGTTTAATGTTATCCCACTAGATTGTTTGGACAACAAACCTTCAGAATCCCGTGAGGAGGGCCCCAGGGTTTTAACTGCCTAGGGGCCTTCATATAGTTTATTTAAGCATCTATGGTAATTGACATGCGGGTCAAATCAACTGATTGTGTGTCAAAGCAGCAGTGTATCTTGCTACGTTCAATGTTAAACCCAATTCAGGCTGTGCACACTATTGCTCTGATCCATGAGCTTGAATTGTGTTCACATTATACGCATCTTGCTGTGATAGCATCTGTGCATATTTTAGTTTCCACTGGAGATGGAAATGAATACATCATAAGATGGTGAGCATGGCCTCCTCTCTGGATGTTAGGAGCATCGGTTCATTTATGCCGCGTACACACGACTGTACTTTTCAACAGCAAAGGTCTGACGGAACGAATCCGTTGGACAATTAGATTGTGTGTGGGCTTTTCGGACCTTTGCTGTCCAAAAATCTGATGGACTTTAGAAATAGAACATGTTTCAAATTTTTCCGCCGGAACTCCGCCAGACCCAGTTCCTATAGAGAAATCCATTCGTGTGTATGCTAGTCCGTTGGACAAAAAACAACGCTAGGGCAGCTATTGGCTACTGGCTATGAACTTCCTTATTCTAGTCCGGTCGTACGTCATCACGTTCGGATCCGTCGGATTTTGGTGTGATTGTGTGTGGCCAAGTTCGTTCATTCGGAAAGTCCGTAGGAACTCCGACGGCCCTAGTCCATCGAAAAGTCCAGTCGTGTGTACGCAGCATTAGGTTCACTAAAAAGTTTGTTTAAGAGCACTAGATTGAGAGTAAAGCCACTGAGGCAATTGCCTTAGGCACCAAGCTGTAGAAAAGCTTATACTTTGCCTTAAAGGAGTTTTGTAGGCAAAATGTAACAACACTCTTGGGATATAGGTTAGAGTTAACATTATGACCCAATATGGATAACAAGATTAGGTTAGATTGGATAACAAGATTGACTGAACACGATTGCAAATCCTTTGCAGGTAAAACAACTTTTAATTTTAGTGTGTACGTAGCTTGTCATAAGTTCAGCTTTTAAAGCATAACTGCACTTTTATTTAAAAAAAAATATATAAAAAATTGAAAATTAAACATTCTAAAAAATGTGCAGCATTGTGCAAGCACTGTGCAATGTTTTCATTAGAAACCAAGACGGGTGACTTCTCTACTGTAGATATGCAGAGCCTGGCCTATAGACTTGAATAGAAAGACTGCCTACTGTGGCCCATGCAGGGCAGAACAGTGAAGCAGGCTAGAAGACTACATTTGAGGACTGGATGGCTGCATGTTTTAGATGTGGGGGTGGGCAGTTTTTACTTTTTAAGTGTACTGATCCTTATTTATTGGTTAAAGCCCAACTGCAGCTTTATATACAGTATGCAAAATGCAGCTTTTACAGCAATACTCACCTTCGCTCCAGTGCTGTCTACTGCAGACGCCCCACTTCAAAGCCAGTCTGCTTCTAGGTTGAATGACACCCAGCAGAGTTGGGTTTTAAGTGTGTGATGGAAAACTGTTCTTATGCCTAAAACAACACGTATAATATAGGAGAATGAAAAGGATGTTTGTGATTGGTGGGTATAGGCAACACAGATCGTTCTTGTTTCAGACTGTTATTATATTAGCATATCCTTATTTATTTCAGATATGTCAAATTACTGTGCCTACAAGGCTGGAAGCACAAGTCACAGTGCACTACTTGTGTGATATTTACCCGCTAAGCTATATTTTTCTTCGCCTGGAATGTGTTAGCTTGTGGGTAGTGAAGTTGAACTGGACAGTGACCGCTCTGTGAGGCGGGAGCTATTTTTCAGGATGGCTTCCAAATTTGCTAATGATGTTTCTATGGCTCCTGCCAACAGGGCTTTCTGTAAAATATATAGCGAGAGGAACACTTCTGAATCTTTGTGAGATGGTGGCTAAGTGAGATTGCCTGCCAGCGCACATATGGGTCCAGTGCCAAGGCAAACCAGAATGCTGGTGTACTTTAGGATAATGGCTGCTTTGCAGGCATCTTGCTTAGTTGTATAATGCGGCTAGTTAAGCATCATTTATGTTACAGATAATCTCTTTATCCTATAAGCTACAGCTTCTGCTTTCATGATGCCCAGTAACCCATTGCTGTTTAAGAATTTTAGGATGGGGCACAGCTTCAGGTAGACGCCTCTTTCTGTGTGTAACTGTACTTCTTCACTTTTCTGCATGCATCCTCCCCCACACCAAATGCCCCCTTATTATGACTTGATGTATAATGCAGGGGTTATATCTGGCCTCAACCCTACTCTTAAGATAGAGGCAGCTATTTCTAGATTTTTCCATTAAAAACAGCCATGCTTTGTATCACAAAAACCACACTAATGCCGTGTGCAGATGATTGGACATTCCGACAACAAAACTGTGGATTTTTTTTCCGAAGGATGTTGGCTCAAACCTGTCTTGCATACACACGGTCACAAAAATGTTGTCGGAAATTCCAAACGTCAAGAACGCAGTGACGTACAAGACGTATGACGAGTCGAGAAAAAGTTCAATAGCCAGTGCGGCTCTTCTGCTTGAGCGTGTGTACACAAATCCGACGCACAAAATTCCACGCATGCTCGGAATTCACGACAACGGATTTTGTTGTCGTAAAATTTGAGATCCAGCTCTCAAATTTTTGTTGTCAGAAATTCCAATGGAGCCTACACACAGTCGGAATTTCTGACAACAAGCTCACGTCGAACATTTGTTGTCGGAAATTCCAACCGTGTGTACGCAGCATTAGAGATAACTGCACTGCTGTAAAACATGGTTTTAAAATTGCAGTGTTTTTAAACATGGTAATGTGTAATTACTGTAGTTCTTAGTAAATTTTGATCTGACTTATTAAAATCCAACTGTGTTTTCCCCTAGAGGTAAACTACTCTTGTCAGACATTTTAGAGAGAGGGATGCACCTGGTTTGTAAAAGATGTTCCAGGTAAAAGGGATTTCAACCAGCTTTTGGAGGATACAATAGTGTTCAGTCCTAGCAAGAAAAGAGGACCAGTTGCAAAGATATCAGAATACCACCATTACGAAATGCTGTATATAGTTACTACTACATACCTTAGACCTACTTAAAGCGGAGCTCCACCCTAAAGTGGAACTTCCGCTCATCGGAACCCCCCCCCCCCCCCTCCGGTGCCCCACTTCCGGGCATAAATAGCCTGCAGAATCTGCAGGTATTTACGCCACCTCCTGTCACCCCCCCCCCCGCTGTCTGCTGGGAAACACACGGATCCCAGAGACAGCAGGGAGCGTCTTTATTGCGTAGCGCGACCCGCGCAGTAGGGAACAGGGAAATGACTTCCTGATTCCCATACCGAAGATGGTGGCGGCAGCACCCGAGAGACGATCGACAGATCGCCTTTCGGGTGCCGACATCGCAGGCGAGCTGGACAGGTGAGTGTCCATATTTTAAAAGTCAGCAGCTGCAGTATTTGTAGCTGCTGACCTTAAAAAAATAATTTTTTGCTCTTTAAGGTGTTACTGAACCCAGGACCCTGCATTCACTATATCTGGTCTCCCAGAGTACACAGAACATTGAAATGCAATTATTTTAGTAAATAAAAACTGCTAAATACCTTTAGTCTTGTGACTTCTATCAGTGTCTGGTTAAAGTTTGTAGGAGGAGTTTTTATTCTACTGTGACTGTCATATGAGGCTGCAGGACCCCTGACCCTCTGTCTGGCCAGTGCTGATTGACCCTGTGCTGCTCTCATGTTCCCCTTCCAAGAAAAAAAAACTCTCTAGCAATACACACCAAACTGAGCATGAGCAGAGTGACTCCAAAGGCTCTGTCTTATCAGGAGATGGATTGTGGACAGTGGAAGATGGGGAGGAACAGAGAAGACAGGCTCAAACAGCAAACAACATTAACCCCTTAGGTTCCACAGGAAGTATAACAGCATTCTTAACTGCATATACAGGCTGATTTTACTGTTGTGGGTTTAGTAACACTTTAAAGTCAACTTGTATTTAAACACCTATAGGCCAACACAGTTCTATGACATGTATCAACAGTTGCCATAACAAATCTTAAACCTGTGCTCTACCGATACATTGCAATGCAACAGGTTCACTTTAACTTTCTCCACAGCTGAAAAAAAACTCTTGTTCCCTTTGATCATGCATTGCTTTGTTCAGCTGCTAGGAGCAGGAGACGCCACCCTGTGTAAGTTATGATTTGTAGTAGAATACACAAGCTGTGAACTTTCCTCGTGTGACAGCTTTAGTTCTTGGTACTATGACCAGCGTTGTCCTGTGGTGAGTTACATGCTCACCCATGCTTAAAAGAATGGTGTATTCTATTAGTTCCCAGCTGCTGAATAGAGTGGCTGGGGAGCAAAGGAAAGGAGAGTGTGTGCTACTGGAGAGGAACTTTAACGCAAACATATTGCACTTTCAGTGCAGGTACAATTATATCTTAAAGAGTAACTGCAGTCTGCTCACATAATTTGTAATAAAAATATCTTTGCCATTCTGAAGCTTCCCTCCAACCACTTTGCATCTTATTTTATTCTGTACTTGCCAAATATGCTGCAGAAATCTCCCTCCACTGAGTCTCGCTGCATCCATTTTAACTGTGGGCAGCTGATGCTGCTGCCTGTTCACTTCCTGGATATACACAGACACACAGAGGCACACCTCCAGCTCTGCAGCTCTCATTGGCCCTCCTATGACTCACCCCCCCTCCCTTCCTGGCAAACTCTCACGAGAGTGAGGGAGAGAGCTGTGCATGATGTCATAAGCCTAGGCTTTTTACCAGACAAGAAGCAGGAAGTGGGCTGTATAAGGTATTTACTGACAGAAAAAAAAGTTTTACCATCCAAAGTTAAAACAACAAGGGCAGAGGATTTAATAGATGGAAAGATGAAAAAAAGACTGAAGGTCTGCTTTATTTATACAGTACAAAGCACTTGTATTCATAGACCTTGGGTTATATGCAGACTACATTCATGGGATAGGACACTGGCAAAAAACTTGCTAGGTCCACCCCTACATCAGTCCCATATTAATGCTGCCCACTTAACCCTCCCATTCCATAAGACTCTGTGTTTTTGGGTGATGGACATGTTCCTCTCTGTAAAAGCATTTTTATTTTTATTCTTTAATCATTCAATTCTTTTCTCTGAAGCCTCTAGCAAGATCTGACTGCTTACCAGTGACGGCTGGTGGTATATTTTTTTGGGCGGGTGGCAAACAGTGCACCTCTCCCCGTGCGGTTCCTTCTCTGCATAACGGCGATGTCCTTGCCGTGCGTCTCCTCCTCTGCATCACAGCACTGTCCTCTCCTCCTCCCTTGGCCAATAGGGTAGCTTCTTCTTTCGGCCAATCGGGAAACGGGTCTCAAGACCCGCTTCCTTAATGGCCGGTAGCCAGAATTAGTGTGACAGTAACGAATATTCATTTGCTATTGTCACACATTTGAATGGACTTCAGGCGCAGTGATCTGTGCCCCGAGCCCACCCTTTTTAGAAGCCTATTAGAGCCTCTGGACTCTAATCACGTGCTTAAAAAAATATATACATATATCCCTGTGACGAACCGCTCCCACGCTCCTCTTGAGTGCTTTTGTCATATACCACTTCCTCCCAGTCTGAATATGGATCTCAGATATTCCAACCGCTCCCAAGCACTAAACGAAACGAAACTTGCTTAGTGCCAACATGGACTGTTTATTTAGAACCAAAATGACAGTATTTATAATAAAGTAGAAGAGGAGATCCCCCCCCGCTCCTGTTGTCACCGAGCTTCACACATGTTGGATGCTAATATCATCAACTCCAGCCACCTGTCTGTTGTCTTTGTATAATGCAAATGAGTCCAGTCTATCTGGACACAGATTCTAAAGAGTATTTCACCTATTTTTGTATGTGCTAATTAACCCTGCAATTGAATCTGACTAGCACAGATTATAGTGGGGTTCTCATTCACCCTGTGCCCCTTAAAATCCAGGGCCCATAATCGGTTGGCAAGAGGCTCGCATTTAGTCCTCTCAAAAAGCCTGTGTCCCGGCTAGGTCTGTCACAATCCCCCATTGGAATCCATGCGTCCGGCGTCCTGCATGTAGATTAGGGGGGCGGATGGGGGGTGGCGCCCGTGCGCCCCCTATGGACGGGCCACCACTGCTGCTTACTGTCATTTTACTACCTAGCAGTTTCTGCATTGGTTATTCTCGGTGTGTGACTTGGGGACTGTACCTGCACCCTTCTATGTGGGGCCAGCCATTAATGTTTACTTCGAGCACTAGATTAGGGACTCATCTTTGCACATAGTGTAGTTAGCTGCTAGGTGCCATACAGGTCCAGAGCTGTGGTCCATTTTTTTATGGTACCCAGACTCTGAAGTCTTCTTTGGGGATATGCCCACCACAATGTTCTAAGCCTGGACTTTTTATAGGCCCAACATCATGAATAAGGTAAGTCGTGATTTCCCTGCATACTGACGCTGGTACGTGGCTTTTATTAACACAATGCGGTTTTATAGGCAGAGGATTTGGCAGTTATTCACTTTACTTTGGTAACCCCTTCCATTTTGTCTGTGATGTTTCTTGGCATGAACAATTTTAATTTGACAGTTTCTCTCCTCCTTCCTAGACTTCCTAGTCTAAGGAGGATGAGGTACCTGCATTACTCCTATTCGATGACCCGTTCCCAACTAATTTTTTTTTACTAGAAATGCACATTGTTGCAGGCTTGTTGCTGCATTCTTGCTGACATCGTCGGCAGAGACATAGCCACATGAATACAGTCAGCACCTGGGTTATAGTTTCTCCTGTATACGGACAAGTAAACACTATTAATTCTGCACCCAGTAACTGTCAGCACCCCACTAGGGATCCCCTCACTTAGCAATGGCAGATTACAGGGGCAATGGAGCTGGGATAAAAGGGGCAAATAGCATGCATTCTATAGACAGTATCCCTTGTCCAGGAGCAATGTCCTATTATGACGCAATTTCTGACTCTAACTCCCTCTCAGGCATGCACCATGATTTCTGTCTGACAGAAGCAGATTTCTCTGCCACTAGGTCTGAATTCTTTGGAAAACTCTTGGTGCTTCTAGAAGCTTCAGTTTCCATAGGCCAGAAACGTCCTCTATTCCTCTTGACCCTGTTCAAGAATTAGAAATGATCCCCTTTATTTGAGGATGTTATGGAGTAGATTACTGGAAACCATAATTCTGTAGCAGAATGCAGGGAGGCTTTCCTTCCCTTGTGTCTCATGAGGCACAAGCTATGGCTTTGTGCCAAATGCTCACTACTGTGGATACACAAATTGACATCCCCAAAGATATATCTTAATTTGCAGGAATTTCCCTTCACTTCCTGTCCCATAGCCAAACAGAAAGTGAAAGGAAATTCCTGAAAATTAAGATAGATCTTTGGGGACCCCCAGGTTACCAAAGCTAGTATCCCCATTGGAAGAGTTTCCCTCTATTACTTTTCTGGGGACAACCCATAATTTGGGGTTTTCTTTTACTTTCACTTTCAATTAGAATGGTAAACAGGACAAATAGAGAGGATGAATCTTCTTAACGGGGGCACAGACAGCAATAAAAACTGACAAGTGTTCTAATCCCTCTCCACTCTATCTAAAAATAAAATAAAAAGTTTTGCCTTTAGTTATACTTTAATGTTTTGTGTTTATGCTCTAGAGAATGTAATTCGCCAGGTTCCTAGAATGTCCCCTATCTCGGTGCATATGCACTGGATTATGTGATTAAAAGCTTGGTCTGCAGGACCTGCCTTTAAAAAGCGTCTTTAATACATGCCTTTTGACAGTGAACACCTATATGGGGAATCCCTTTATATAATCGTAAAGGATGTCACTGGGGGAAAGATAACCCTACCCCATAAGAAAAAGCCTAAGTCGTCTACTGCTACAACTGCTTCCTCTACTGAGGGAAGGGGACCTTTCCCCAGGCTTCAACTTCCAAAATAGGCTTAACACCTCCTCCTTTCGTCACAAGCCATGGACTCCCAAGTCCACCAAACCAGCCCAGAAACCCTTGTTAAAGGGAAGGAGTGGGGGATATATGTTGGCCTTTGCGCCAGTCTGAATCCTATATGTCTTGAGCCTCTGGGTCCAATCTGTCATTTGCCCTGTTTCTGATTGTTCTGCGAACCCAGGGGATACATGCCTCACAGGTTACTAGGACAACCTCCTACTAAAGGACTCTTCAGGCATAACCTCTCTGCTAAGGTCCAAAGGATGATTCAGTTCCTTCAGAACTTTGGCTGGATAATCAGCTTTTCAAAGTCTTCCAGCGCTTTCACCATCTGTAGTTCCTAGACATAGCCCAAGTCAGAATTTTCTTCCTCAGGAGAGAGTTGCTTCCCTAAAGTCCCACATGAGAATCCTCAGGTCAGAATGGTATCCCTCATTTTGCTTCTGCATGAGGGTTTTGCGCTTAACGGTAGCTTTCTTTGAAGTAGTTTCCGTTGCCCAGTTTCACTCTGCACCACTTTAATGCAATATGCTCATGATGTGGAACAAGCAAATCCAATCCTTGTATTTCCCAATGCTTCTCTCGAGCCAAACAATGCTCTCCCTGACATGGGGAGCCTTATATTCTGCCCTGGAATTGGAAAAGTCTTTCCTCCATGTTCCCTGGAAGTCAGTGACATCCTTACAGGCTGGGTCAGAGATTACAATTCCGTGACTGTCCAGGGAACCTGATCCCCCAGGAGTCAAAACTTCCTTTTAAAATATTGGAACTGACATCAGATTGTCTCTATAACCGATTTATCTTACTTTGCCTTTTCTTCAGTCTGGTTTTGACCAGAATCTTAAGTACCCTTAAGAGCACAGGTTTCTGCCTTATCCTTTCTTTTTTAGAAACCTATTGAGTGTCAATTGCTCATCAGCACTTTTCTTTAGGGAGTTGCTTATATAAATCCTCCAATTCAACCTCCTGTGACACCTAGGAATCTGGTGCTCTCTGTTTTGCAGAGGCCCCTATTTCTACTAATTAGAGACATTCCACTGGAAGAACCCACCTGGGATATATGGTCAGGGCTTTCAGGGTCTACCTGGCGGCCACAGACTGTGTTCGCAAGACTGAGTCTCTCTCTATTCTTCCTGTGAGCCTTTGTAAAGGGCATCCTACTTCTCGCTCTACCATTGCCTGGGGGATCAGGCAACTTCTCTCCAGGGCCTATGCTCTTAGACCCCTTTCACACTGGGGCGTTTTTCAGGCGTTTTCAGGCGCTTTAGCGTTAAAAAAAAGCGCCTGTAAAGCACTTGAAAGAAGCCTCATCTGCAATCCCAATGTGAAAGCCCAAGTGTTTTAAGAACCCTTTCACACTGCCAGCGCCCCCGAAAAAACGCTCGTAAAGCCCCACTTAAACTAGCGACGCTTTACCAGCATTTTTCGAGCGCTAGTGGGGCACTTTTCACCCCTGCTAGTGGCCAAATAAAGGGTTAAAAGCGCCCACAAAGCGCTGCTGCCAAAAGCGCTTTGCAGGCGCTTCCCATTGATTTCAATGGGAAGGGGTGCTTTAGGAGCGGTGTATTCACCGCTCCAAAAGCGCTGCAAAGAGGCTGCTTGCAGGACTTTTTTTGACGCTCTGCCAGCGCAGCGCCTCAGTGTGAAACTACTCGGGCTATTACATTGGAATTGCAGTTTAGGCTTCTTTCAAGCGCTTTACAGGTGCTTATTTTAACGCTAAAGCGCCTGAAAAACACCATAGTGTGAAAGGGGTCTCAGTGTGAAAGCACTCAGGCTTTCACATTGGGATTGCAGATGAGGCTTCTTTCGGGCGTTTTACATGCACTTTTTTAAACGCTAAAGCACCTGAAAAACGCCTGAAAAACGCCCCCCGTGTGAAAGGGGTGTAAAGGACAACATTCCTCTTATCCCTTTTAGAGCCCAATCCACTAGGAAATAGGTATTTTTACCTTATTTATGTAGTTCACAACCTTATTTCTCAAGTATCCCCAACAGGCTATGTTCTTATTAATTTCCCTTGGATAAACTAGCTGTCATAAATACCAAGCATTTGATATTGATTTAAAGCATCTGTGCAAGATGAAGTAAATCCAAGAAACATGACATATTGAGGGTACATAAAGACTAAAGTTGGTAACCACTTTTTAGACTTATTGACATCATCACTAGATCTTTTTGTATCTTAGTGCAATGCAGGGAAATCATGTGGGAGCTAGTGGGAGGGGCTGGTAGTTTGCTGTACATAGTGTGACAGAACCTATCCCCCACACTCCCAAATTGAGTGCGTCTGTCAGTATACCGCTTCCTAAGTCCTAGAACACGAGTCCAATGGATCTGGTTATAGGGACCCCCAAGAACCAGACAACACCAGTCTTGGAGTACATCAGGAATACCTTTTATTTGAGATCTCACACAAATATATACAGCAGCTTGACTAAAACCTAACCTAATTAGCATGAGCTAATTATCTAATCATTTAACCAGACTAGTTGACTGAGAGATAAGACTTTTCAGGGTAAGACTTTACGTCTCCTAGCTCACTGACTGACTATTCAATACACATTACCATAAACATCAACCCAGGGTTAATTAGTACAAACAACAATGTGCGGAATACTCTTGCAAGCCAGACTAGACTCATTTACACAACAGACAGGTGGCTGGAGTTGATGATATTAGCATCTAACAGTTTGTGTCCCAACAGTATGATTCAGTCACTATTGCCAATATGGCATATACATATCCAGAGTCTGTGTGTTCTGGGGAGGGACAAGGACCTGAATCCAAGTAACACCACCTCAGGGGTCCCCAGGCATACAGCTCACAAAGAGCACCATTCCCCCAAATGCCAGGGTCCATAATCGGTGGGCAAGAGGCTGGCATTCAGTCCTCTGCAAAAGTCTCTGTCCCGGGTGAGTCTGTCACACATAGCATCCCAAAAACACCGGACAGGTGATGCTGAGCCTACATGATTAAAAGAACTGAAATCCAAAGAGTGAAAGGGGTGGGCTGGGGCGGAAAGGCCTAGAGAATGCTGGATGTCCTCCACCCAGGAAATAAGGTGGGCTTTGCCTGACTTTCTGCTGCTTCTAACGCACACTGTGAGAAACTTCAAGTGTGCAGTAAAAAATGTTTTGGTACACAAGAGAGGCCTGTACAAATATACTGTACAAGATAGAAGGTATGGCTGGAGGTTTAAGGCCCAATGTGGCAGGGTTAGAGGCATAATAGAATGACATTACCACTGCTCATACAGTAGTGTTTTTTCTGAAATTACTGTAGAGAGACGCTGTATATAGGCTTTCCCCAGGCTGTGACATGTATCTTTCCTGGCAGCTCTGGAAAGTACATCACATAATTTCATATGACAGTGATGCAGGGAAAGGGGATTCACTAAAGTAGCATACATGTCTAATACTATTATGTATGTTAATATAATGTATGTATGGTAATCTCCCTGATAACTTGTAACTTGCATAGAGTGATACAATTTAGCTATGTTGGCATGCTCTGATACTGTACAGCTGTCATAGCATTCCCTCTTGAAACATGGGACGCTCATAGAATTCTCAGATGACCTGCATCTTTCATAGCACTCTCTCTGGTTATGTACAGGTCTCATAGCACTCTCTTAAAACCTCCATCTTTTATAGGACCCTTTGTAGTTAAAGAGGAAGTAAACCCTGATGGGTTTTACTTCCTCTTTGTTTCCCCCTTCAAAGGTAAAGCATAATGGGCTACTATGCATTGCATAGTAGCCCATTATGTGTCACTTACCTGACAGAGGAGCCTGCAATGTCACCGCTGTCCCCTCTTCCACGAAGCGTCCATCTTCCTTCCCTGTATCGCGGCTCCAGTGCTGTGATTGGCCGGGAGCCGCCACTAACAGCATAATCACCGTTAGCAACGGCACGCTCAGTGCGCCTGCACGCCACTGTCTATGGCGCATGCGCCGTAGACAGCGGTGCCTGTCTTTTGCAAATATCTCCTAAACCGTGTAGGTTTAGGAGATATTTATTGCACCTACAGGTAAGCCTTAATCTAGGCTTACCTTTAGGTAAAAATGGTCTGTAAGGGTTAACATCCACTTTAAATGCAAGTCTCATAGATATCTCTCTAGTAACAGAGTAGAGAAAGTCCAGAGAATAACAGCAAAGTTAATAAGGGGACTGGAGGACCTCAGTTATGCGGAACGTCTACAAGCACTAAACTTATTCGCACTGGAAAAAAGAGGCTTGAGAGGAGATATGATAGCAATATACAAATACTTCAATGGTGATTCTGGCAAAAAGAATAAACTATTCAGTCTCAGGGAGTCTAAGAGGACACGGGGCCACTCAATGAAACTAGAGGAGAGGCGCTTTAACCCTAAACTACGTAGGGTATTTTTTACTGTCAGGGCGATAAGGATGTGGAATTCACTTCTACAATCGTTGTCAGCAGGACGTATTGATAGTTTAAAAAATCTCTTGGTTGTGTATCTTAGCGAGCACATTATACAGGGATACAGAAATGATTATGAACCTTGCACACCTGCACAGGTTGAACTGGATGGACTGATGTCTTTATTCAATCTTACCAACTGTGTAACTATGTAACATACAACTTTCATAGCACTTGCTATGCTTACATGAAGCTGTCCTAGTGCTCTCTCTGGTTACATGCAACTTTCATAGCACACTCTCTAGTTATACAATATGCAGCTGTCATAACCCTTCCCCTGGTTATATACAGGTCCCACTCTCTGATAACCTACAGCTTTTATAGCATAATTTGTGGAAACATGTTTCTCTTTCTGGTAACATTCTGATTTCATTAGTGTGCCATCTGGTTGCATGCAACACTTTAGTGCTTTTCCTGGTTACATGCAACACTCATAGTGCTCTCTCTGGTTACATGCAGCTCATGCATGCTCAGTGGTTACATTTAGCTCTGATAGCGCTCTCTCTGGTAACATGCTACTTTCACATCGCTCGCTCCGGTTGCATGCTTTGTCTGGTTACATGCATCTCTCATAGCACTAGCACTCTCTCTGATTACATGCAACTCTCATCTCTTAGCACTCTTTCTGGTTACATGCAGCTCTTCTTGCAATCTCTGAAAATCTACAGCTTCCATGACATTTTTTTTATAATCTGACAGATTTTTTATAACCTGGCAAGTGTCTGTTAACTGACCTGGCCATTCTTCATGTATAAGTTATAGAAATAAATGTTGCTAATTAAAGTGGTTCTGAAGCCTAAACATTTTTAACCTTAATGCATTCCCTGCAGTAAAAGTGGTTGTTACCCTACCCAAAAAAATAATCATGCTCCTGTCCCTTTAAGGCACGAGCTATAGCATATTGCTTTTGCCTAGTCATTTGCCCCTTTGTATCTCCTGTAGTAATCTGGTTGATTCTGCGTGGTCCTGACTTCCCCTCTGTGAGCTGATCACGTTTATCATGGATGCTGAGCCATGAGATCATGGTCAAGATACGTGCCTCCGTCATCTCGCTTCTCTCCTGACCATCTGTGTGTCTATGCAGCTCCTCCCTCCTCCTCTCTCCCTGTCAGCTCCATAGTGTGTAGTGAGAACACGATCTCACAGCCCCTCCCCTCTCCTCTAGCCTTCATTCACTGACTATACTGTTAACCCAAAACAGAAGGGGAATCTCGGCCCCTCCCACTCTGCTACCTTAGATTGGGATACAGAGCGGAGAGAGGAGGTGACCACAAATGAGCACAAAGAAAAAAAGGTATTTAGGAATGAAAAAAAAAAAAAAACACACCGCACTGCTTAATGAACAACAACATTGAGGCTATATCAATTTTAGTCATTTGAGTTTACAACCACTTTAAGGTAAAATAGTTTAGGCAATAGTATAAACCCCTCACCCCTTGTATACTTACCTGAGCTTCCACTCAATCCAGCACTGTGCCCATCTGTAGCTGCTCTCCCTGTTTTCATGGGCTTTGCTAAGGCAGCGGGAGCCATTGGCTCTATTGCACAGAGCAAGCAAGTATAGCATGTTTATGATTTAAAGAAAATATATATATATATTCTTTACTTTACAACCACTTTAAATGTTCTACTTTCAAACTCCCCACTGAGCAATAGCAAGCTATATGGTCCCGAGCAGCCAAAAGCTCTATTTGTACCCTCTACAAGGAAAATACTAACAAAGTACTATTCTTTTGGTACTTGACCCCCTCCCGCCTGCATGCTATATATCCGTTGGCCTCGGACCACTGCTGGAGATGCTGCAAGGATTGAGGCACTCTAATGCCACGTACACACGACCAGACTTTCCGGCAAAAAAGGTCAGACGGAATCATTCCGTGGGATATTCCGATCATGTGTGGGATGATCCGATCATTTTTTTTCAAAAAATTCAGACGGACCTAGAAATGGAACATGCTTTAAATCTATCCGACGGAATCAATTTCTATCGTGAAAACCGTTCGTCTGTATGCTGGTCCAATGGACCAAATACGACGCAAGGGCAGCTATCGGCTACTGGCAATTGAACTTTCTTTTCTAGTCCCGTAGTAGTCATCACGTTCGAAACTAACGGACTTTGGTCCAATCGTGTGTGGGCAAGTCCATTCGGTTGGAACTCTGTCGGGAAGACCGTCTGAGTCTATTTTGACAGAAAGTCCGGTCGTGGGTACGCGGCATAATAAATATTTACTGGCAATGTCGGTCCTTGCAGTCTTATTGGTGTTCAGTCCAAGATCTCCTTCATCGGTTATTTGAGGTTGATAGTCCTTTTCATCCAAAAATATATCCATTAGGGCTACTCCCTCCTAAATTGCCAGGCTTAGCAAGAAAATTGGCCACCTTAATTTTAACGGTGGCCAGATGTTTGATAGCCCTTCAGCGGAAGAGACAAACACCATCGACACCAACTGATCTATACGCTAGGATTAAGGATGTGGAGATCATGGAGTCCTTGATGGCATGATTAGCTGACAAGGTTGATCGGCACTGTGCGATCTGGGAACCCTGGCACCTACGGAAAGACCCTCCATGAGACCCTCCGGTCTTTCTTCTGCCTAGATTGTCGACTCTCTCCAAATCCAGGAATGACAAGCCCTGTCTGTATACCCTTTTTACTTTCCCTCCTCATGTTTCTTCTTCCTTTCTCCTCTTCTTTTCTACGAATCCAATAAACACTCACTTTATATGCCTGGGTTTGGAATCACTGGCATAGCTATCTCAAGGAACCATAGTACTGATTCTATGCTACCGATTCACCTGGCTCCCCAGTAGTGAGCAAAATTTTTGATCATAGAACGAAGTAGATCATTTTTTGTGTTTTACTCTAAACCCACGTAAAGTGTTATGAGTGTACTCTATGGTGGTTTGCTATTGTAAGTTTGCATGTTTTTAAGTGATTGTTATCCTTTTCTATTTTTGTTTTTAAAAATATAAAACTTTCGATATCACCCCTGCGCGGGCAAACCATGGCTTGTTCTGACTTTTGAAACTCCAATAAAAATATTGAAACAAAAAATATAAAACTTTAATAAAAAATGGCAATTATAAAAATGTTCTACTTTCTTTCCATTTGTGGCAAATGCAGTATATAGCAGGGCCAGGACTCTCTGCAGGGAGTAAATTTTGCTGAGATTATATACAGTACACATGTGTTCTTCATAAATAATACACCTCAAGAATGCTAATCATACAGCCTGTATAGGCACAACCCTAACATCAAAAGCACTAAAGGACCATGGATGTTTTGTTTTATTTTCAGATTCATAACTACTGGATTTCATCTTTCATTCAAAATTTGCCATCTAGCTTTAATTTTTACTTATTTTAGAAGCAAATAAGAAAAGGGTATTTGTGTTATTTCCCAGACCAGAAAAAAGCATTTTTTTTTTATAAACAAATCTGTGGTTTCACTTTAAGAAATGAATGTGATATTTCATTTTTACCCAGTAATAATGTAAAGTAAACTTGCTGATATTTTTTGATCCTCACTTAAAAAAAGCTAAAATGAGCAACAGTGTACACGATTGCAGCATGGCACTTGTAATCATCACCCTTAAAACAGAACTCTTAACTTGATATTTGGGGTTGCTGTGAAAATAAGCCCTCTTTCTAATTTGAGAGTAACTATTTTGCTATAATTTGTAAGTAATGTTCAGCAGTGTGGTAAACCCTTAATTGCGGGCTTGGCTTTATTTAACTGTGCAGAAGAAGGGCTGAACCTGGCTGCGGATCTCATAAATACACAGTACAGGACGGACATTCCTATTTTATCTAGTTAAATTTAGACATTGAAGGGTACAGCAACATTTCAAAGGCTCCTCTGAACTGCGAGTGCTAAGCCTGCTCTGTCTGCTACTTTCCGTTGACATTGAAAATACAGAGACTTTCTTACTGTTACTTCAAGCTTTTTGATTTAATACTGTGTTCTACATCTGTTCTTACAAAAAGGGTAGTTATTATTGATATCATTTAAAACTGACCTGTTATAGAGAGGTACATTTTTTTGCTTTTAAAGAACAGCTTTAAGCAAGAAGTAAAGCCAGACAATGAACTGCTAGTGATGTAGAAGAAACAAAAACTATACTGTAGATCAGAGGTCTCCAAACTTTTCAGTACAAGAGCCACATTGTACATTTTAGAAATATGTATGGGCAAAAAAACCCCATCAGAGTCCCCCCTTGAATCAGGGTCTTCATCAGAGTCCCCACTTATATTATGGTCCCCCATACATCAGGGTTTCTATCAGTGTCTCCCCATGGATCAAAAGCGGAGACCATAGGCAGCTTCTGCTGACCTTAATCCTCAATCTGTGCACATTGAGAATACGCCACTGACCCTAGCTGCAGGACGGATAACATCTTGGGCCATAGTTTAGAGACCCCTGCTGTAGAAAATTGCCAAATTACCTCAGAGTTATTTTTTTTAAATAATTTATTGCGATCAGATTTATCAGGCTTTTCACATGGCTTCTACAATGTATGTGGGTCTAGAACAGGGGGTAGGCAAACTTTTGAGAGATGGAGATCTATCTGGACAACATTGAAGAGATCAAAGATCCCTTTTTTTTTTAAAAGAAATTAACTAGCAAGCCCCGAATAAAAAGTAAAGACATCAATAAAAACCTAAAACCTAAAAGTTAGCTTCAGTGAAAAACCCGAAATTCACTTTCATTCACATTTTTTTTTTCTTGCCTGGGGAGTAATTGGTCATACCCCACAAGTCTGATGCCAAAGTTCATCATGAAAGCAGAAAATCTGGTACTGCAGGCTGATCTTCTTGACTAATTTCAGGCCTGGCTATCCGCTCTAATTTCTGGCCAGTGCAAGTAGTTTGTAGGACAGTGTACATAGGTCAGTAGTTTGTAGGGCGGTGTACAAAGGTCTATAGTTTGTAGGGCGGTGATCAGAGTTCAGTAGTAGGTAGAGCCATGTACAGAGGTCAGTAGTAGGTAGGGCAGTATACAGAGGTCAGTAGTATGTAGGGCAATGTACAGAGGTCAGTAGGATGTAGGGCAGTGTACAGAGGTCAGGAGGATGTAGGGAAGTGTACAGAGGTCAGTAGGATGTAGGACAGTGTACAGAGGTCAGAAGAATGTAGGGCAGTGTACAGAGGTCAGAAGAATGTAGGGCAGTGTACAGAGGTCAGTAGTATGTAGGGCATTTTACAGAGTTCAGTAGTATGTAGGGCGGCATACGGAGGTCCGTAGGATGTAGGGCGGTGTACAGAAGTCAGTAGGATGTAGGGCAGTGTACAGAGGTCGGTAGCATGTAGGGCAGAATACAGAGGTCAGTAGTATGTATGGTAGGGGTTGGGAGGGCATGGTACAGGGAGGTCAGGGGGGCAAGGTATAGGGGATAAGGGGGGCACGGTACTGGGGGGGGGGTCGAGAGTATGGTACTGGGAGATATGGAGGGCACAGTACAGGGGAATCAGGAGGGCTGAGGTCTCAACAGGGCATGGCACTGGGGTGTCAGGAGAGTATGGTATTGGGGGGATCAGGAGGGCTAGGGTGTCAGGAGGGTATTGTATTGGGGGGATCAGGAGGGCTGGGGGTGTCAGAAGGGTATGGTATTGGGGGTGTCAGGAGGGTATGTTATAGGGTGGGGGATCAGATAGGCTGGGGTGTCAGAAGAGTATGGTATTGGGGGGATCAGGGGGGCTGGGGTGTCAGGAGGGTATGGTATTGGGGGGGATCAGATGGACTGGGGGTGTCAGGAGGGTATGGTATTGGGGGGGATCAGATGGGCTGGGGGTGTCAGAATGGTATGGTATTGGGGAGGATCAGATGGGCTGGGGGTGTCAGAAGGGTATGGCATTGGGGGGGATCAGATGGGCTGGGGGTGTCAGGAGGGTATGGTATGGGGGGGGGGGTGTCAGGAGGGCTTTGAGTGTCAGGAGGGCTTGGAGAGCAGAGTTGTTCTTTATGCAGCATGGCCCAGGGAACGTGCAGCAGTGCTGATTCCTCCTGGCAATCCTCTCTCACCACCCCACATGGTATCCAATCCGTGCATCAGGGAGGAGGGCCGGTGTTGAGGGACGTGCAACAGCATTACAAAGCGCTCGGGCGTGTTCGGAGAAGAGCCCGAATCTGCCCGAGCTATTCTGGAGGCTTTCCCCGCCGTGCAGCCTCACGTATGCAAGGGGCTGCCCCTGCAGCCTGGATTGTTTGAGCGTTGCTCATGCGCCACTCTAGAGCAAGAAACGGGTTGCAACTGCAGGTTGTCTTTGCGGTCTACCTGTCACCTGTCGACGTTCGACAGGTAGCCGGCGATCAACGGGTTGCCGACCTGGGGTCTAGAACCTCTTGTCATGAGAGTCTGTGTTGTTCAACCTCCCTCTCTGAAAGCTATAAAATAGGGCTGTGCTTGGAATCTGTATTTTAGTATTAAGACATTAATAACCATAGGCCATTAATAAGTGAAAAAGCCAAGCAGACAGGATTACAGCCAGGATAATTGGACCCGAGTGTAAGTATAGCTAAAACTTTCCTATTCTTTCCTGTTATGCAGAGAAAGGAAGCAAGAAGAAATCAAGCAAATTCTCTGCTTAGTTGTCACAGGAACAGGTGTTCTCATTTCATGATTCATCTCTTCTGGTGACCTCTCTGAAATTTTGAATTTCCCAATGGACACCAGAATAAATAGGGGTGAGAATCCTCTCAGCAGAGACAGCAGTCCATTCTTATTGCTATTTGTAGTTGTGTTGGGGCGTTTCCAAATCTTTTCCTGTCCTGATGGCAAAATTGTCACTGGGACAGGAAGTAAGAAGAATTCTTCCTAATGAGATTCACCTACCTGGCAATAAAAATGCTGAAGGAGGTTCTAGTCTTCTCTTCCTACTAAATAAAAAAAAAAAAGATCCCCCAAAAAATGTAACAGATGGAAAAAAAGGAAAAAATTATTTTGGCAACAGAACAGAAAGTGAGTGGTACACCAGTGCAGTCAAAACTGGCAGAGGATCAAAACCGTATTCAATCTTTCCAAAGAAAGAAAAAAAAAGTTTGCACCAACTTTCCATGTTTTTGTTAGCTTGAGACCAACTTTTCATTTTTTGTAGCTTGAGTAATATCAATGAATATTTTTTTCTAGCAATTTTTTTATTTAAAAAAATGATTCTTTATTTTCTTAGGCCTGGTGGTGTATGGGGCACACGTGGCTGCCAGCCCCCATGATCTTGGCTTTCTAATATGTGACATTTTATACAAAATTGTGATTAACAAGCATCTTTTTTTTAACCCTTTTATGATTTATTTGATACTTTTGTTGATGTTCCATGTAACAGGAGGATGCTTTTTCACTAGTTCTCCAACTAACGTATCAGACTTATACTAAGATGCTACCAGGTAAAAAAAGTGACAAGGCCATTGTCCGTTTAAGATAGTATGTTAAAGGTGTCACTCTCACAACCACTGAAAGAAAGGATCACAGGACAGCTTCTTGTGCCTTTTAGTCCTATAAATGAGCAGATATTCTTCATAAAACTGCCACGTGTAAGACTGAGAATACATACATTGATTGCCACATTAGGATTATCAGATGGTTCCGTTTATTGGCACACAGCACAGTAAATAGTTGGTGTAAAATTTCCCATGTGACCCCAGATTAATTTAAAAAGCAATTTCAGCCAACAGGTAAAAACATTCACAACGTTACCAATTCTTTTCAGGACATACTGTAACTGTTCCAAAGTCACACAATTTACAAATAATGTGTGCAACTTTTTCTTTTTCACAGCCCCTCCCTGTGCCCAGTTCCAGACCGCTCTGCACTTCTTCCATGAACTTTAGGTAGGGAGGTGTGTGCATCGAGGACACAGCAGGAGAGGAAAATGGATAGTGGTGTATATGCACTGAGAACACAGGAAGAGTGGTTGACAGGGGAATGGTATGTGCACACTGGGGAGACAGGAGGAGGGAGCAGTGGGGGGCAGAATCCTGGCATGTGCACACTGGGGAGACAGGAGGAGGGAGCAGTGGGGGGCAGAATCCTGGCATGTGCACACTGGGGAGACAGGAGGAGGGAGCAGTGGGGGGCAGAATCCTGGCATGTGCACACTGGGGAGACAGGAGGAGGGAGCAGTGGGGAGCAGAATCCTGGCATGTGCACACTGGGGAGACAGGAGGAGGGAGCAGTGGGGGGCAGAATCCTGGCATGTGCACACTGGGGAGACAGGAGGAGGGAGCAGTGGGGGGCAGAATCCTGGCATGTGCACACTGGGGATACAGAAAGGGGGTAAGTGGAGGGGTGTGAAGAATGTGCACTGAGGAGACGGGAGAAGGGGGGAGTTGGGAACAGGGCAGTGATTTGTGTGCACTGAGGGAGCATAGCTTTGTTTTTTGTATACCATCTATAAGCGTGAGCACAAGGCTAGTTCTATGGGATGCATTTTTTTACAAGGAGTGTAGAGCATTCACAGGCCTGGGAGGGACAGATAATGCTTGATTACCTGTTTTTTGATCTCCTTCCACATATTATATAGGGACATTTTCCTGGGATCTAGCATTACCCAGAGGAACAGTAGAGCTTGGGATCTATTGCAGTCTGTACTGGAGGGGCAAAGCAGCACCTGCTTAATATTATGAAAATGATCTGCTGTAGAGTGAGCTCTTTTTAACCCCATGAATATCAGGACATTTAAAAACTTACCTAGGTAGTCGACAAGGGGTTAATAAAAACCATGTAAAGGCATCCCCAAAAATTGGATTTAAAGCGATGTTTCCACAAAAAAAAAAATTAAAAGTCAGCAGCTACAAATACTGCAGCTGCTGACTTTTAATAATCGGACACTTACCTGTCCCAGGGTCCAGCGATGAGAGGATCGAAGCCCCGCTTGTCTCCCCCTCCCCGCAGTGGTGCCGGCATTTTAACTGTGGGCGCACGGCTGTGGCTTCACAGCCGGGCACCCACTGCGCATGCGCGAGCCGCGCACCGTGACTGGCCGCGCAATCTTCTCGGACCTGTCACGTGTCCCAGATGATTGCCTAGAGGGAGAGAGGAGAGGTGATCTCCCTTCCTGCGCCTTAGGGGAAGTGACGTCAGGAGCCCAGGCGCTGAAGCAGGCAGATTACGAGAGACCCCCTAGCAACAGGCATTTAGAGGTGAGTAAAAATTTTTTTTTCTCTAAATGTTTTTTTTTTTTAAGCACATTAACCACTTCAATACTGGGCACTTAAACACCTTCCTGCCCAGACCAATTTTGAGCTTTCAGCGCTGTCGCACTTTGAATGACAATTGCGCGGTCATGCTACACTGTACCCAAATTAAATTTTTATAATTTTCTTCCCACAAATAGAGCTTTCTTTTGGTGGTATTTGATCACCTCTACGGTTTTTATTTTTTGCTAAACAAATAAAAAAAGACCGAAAATTTTGAAAAAAAAAATGTTTTTTTTTTGTTTCAGTTTCAAAACTTTGTAAATAAGTAGGTTTTCTCCTTCACTGATGGGCACTGATAGGGGTTCACTGATGGGCACAGATGAGGTGGCACTGAGGTGGCATTGATGGGCACTGATGGGCGGCACTGATGGGTGACACGGATGGGCGACACGGATGGGCACTGATAGGTGGCACAAATTGGCACTGATAGCTGGCACAGGTGGGCATGGATAGGCGGCACGGATGGGCGGCACAGATGGGCATGGATAGGCGGCACAGATGGGCATGGATAGGCGGCACAGATGGGCATGGATGGGCACTGATAGGTGGCATGGATGGGCACTGATAGGTGGCACGGATGGGCACTGATAGGTGGCACGGATAGGCACTGATAGGTGGTACGGATAGGCACTGATAGGCAGCATTGTTTTGTATTGATGGATGCCAATCAGTGCCAAACAATAATGCATGCCAATCAGTGATGCCCATTGTGGGCACTGACTGGCATCCATTGTGGGCACTGATTGACATCCATTGTGGGCACTATGTCATCCCTGGTGGTCTAGGCTGGCATACCTTGTGCTGCGCATCCCTGGTGGTCTGGTGGCGTCCCTGGTGGTCCAGTGTTGGCATCCTTGGGGGGGCTGTGCTGATAATCATTCAGCACAGACCCCCCCTGTCAGACGCGAGTGAGGAAAAGCCGATTACCGGCTCTTCCTATTTACACTGTGATCAGCCGTGATTGGACACTGCTGATCACGTGGTAAGGAGTCTCAGTCGGAGACTCTTTACCAAGATCGTAGTTGCGGGGTGTCAGACTGACACCCTGCAACAACGATCGCCGCGATGCGCGCCCCCGGGGGCGCGCAGCGGCTCAAAATCCTGAGGACGTCCTGGGACGTCCAGTCAGGATTTGACAACCACTTTGCGGACGTCCTTTTATAATAGGGCGGGCGGCAAGTGGTTAATACATTTTTTTTTTTTTTTTTTTGGGGTGGAACTCCACTTTAATGAGCGAATTATAACCTCAACAGGGTACATTTAATAACTTTAATAAGAATCTAGAAATTACAATTCCATGAAGAGACTGCAAAATGAGGAGAAAAACGGCTTAAAATGTGTACCAGAAGCCCCCTTAAAAGTCTACTGCTCAAGAAGATATATATGTGCATCAAACAATCACAAACAAGTGATGGATCAATTCCAGGCTGACATTAATTGATCCATCACTTGACATTTTATGATTGTTTGATGCACATATCTTCTTGAGCAGTGGATCGTTTAAAGGGGCGCCTGGTGCAAATTCTCAATTTTTTTCAGAGAACTGCCATCTTTAGATCCTTATTGATGGTATTTGAGAATTAGTATGAGCTCTTTCTAAAATGACCCTTCTTGAGGTCATAACCTGCTCATTAGATACGTTTGGTGATTTTTTTATTTGAATTAATAAAGGTGCTTTTATTTCTTCTCAAACCATACTCAGTTACGTTTCTCTCTTTTCCCCTATAAATGTTTAATCATGATAAATAAGGGTTTGAAGATATAGTTAACCACTTCAGCCCCGGACCAATTGTCAGCTTAAGGAGGTCTTTTTTCAATTTCGCACTGCACTACTTTAACTGGTAATTGCGCGGTCATGCAATTTTGTAACCAAACGAAATTTGCGTCCTTTTCTTCTCACAAATAGAGCTTTCTTTTGATGGTATTTGATTGCCTCTGTGATTTTAATTTTTTGCGATATAAACGGAAAAAGAGCGAAAATTTTGAAAAAAAAAGAGATTTTCTACTTTTTGTTATAAGAAAAATCTAATAAACTCAATTTTAGTCAAACATTTGGGCCAAAATGTATTCAGCCACATGTCTTTAGTAAAAAAAAATGCCAATAAGCGTATATTTATTGGTTTGCGCAAAAGTTATAGCGTCTACAAACTAGAGTACATTTTCTGGAATTTACACCGCTTTTAATTTATGACTGCCTATTTCATTTCTTGAGGTGCTAAAATGGCAGGGAAGTACAAAACCCCCCCCAAATGACCCCATTTTGAAAAGTAGACACCCCAAGCTATTTGCTGAGAGGCATGTTGAGCCCATTGAATATTTTTTTTTTTTTTGTCCCAAGTGATTGAATAAAGACAAAAATAAAAAATAATTTTTTTTTTTTCAAAAAGTTGTCACTAAATGATATATTGCTCACACATGCCATAGTTATATGTGGAATTGCACCCCAAAATACATTTTTCTGCTTCTCCTGAGTATGGGGATACCACATGTGTGGGACTTTTTGGGAGCCTAGCCGCGTACGGGGCCCCGAAAACCAAGCACCGCCTTCAGGATTTCTAAGGGTGCAAATTTTTGATTTCACTCCTCACTACCTATCACAGTTTCGAAGGCCATAAAATGCCAAAATAGCACAAAACCCCCCCAAATGACCCCATTTTGGAAAGTAGACACCCCAAGCTATTTGTTGAGAGGCATGGTGAGTATTTTACAGCTCTCATTTGTTTTTTCTTTTTTCAATTTTCAAAACTTTGTGACAAAAAGCGAGATCTGCAAAATACTATACCTCTCAGCAAATAGCTTGGGGTGTCTACTTTCCAAAATGGGGTCATTTTGGGGGGTTTTATGCCATTTGGGCATTCCATGGCCTCCGAAACTGTGATTGGCAGTGAGAAGTGAAATAAAAAAATTACACCCTTAGAAAGCCTGAAGGCGGTGCTTGGTTTTTGGGGTTCCGTACGCAGCTAGGCTCCCAAAAAGTCCCACACATGTGGTATCCCCGTACTCAGGAGAAGCAACAGAATGTATTTTGGGGTGTATTTCCACATATGCCCATGACATGTTTGAGCAATATATCATTTAGTGACAACTTTTTGTAAAAAAAAAATATATATATATATTTATATTTTTTTTTTCATTATTCAATCTCTTGGGACAAAAAATAAAAATATTTAATGGGCTCAACATTGCTCTCAGCAAATAGCTTGGGGTATCTACTTTCCAAAATGGGGTCATTTGGGGGGGGGGGGGGGTTTGAACTGTCCTGGCATTTTATGCACAACATTTAGAAGCCTATGTCACACGTCACCCACTCTTCTAACCACTTGAAGACAAAGCCCTTTCTGACACTTTTTGTTTACATGAAAACATATTTTTTTTTTGCAAGAAAATTACGTTGAACCCCCAAACACTATATATATTGTTAAAGCAAAGGCCCTACAGATTAAAATGGTGGGTGTTGCATTTTTTTTTTCCACACAGTATTTGCGCAGCGATTTTTCAAACGCATTTTTTGTGGAAAAAATACACTTTTTTTTATTTTAATGCACTAAAACACACTATATTGCTCAAATTTTTGATGAAATAAAAAATATGATCTTAGGCCGAATACATGGATACCAAACACGACATGCTTTAAAATTGCGCACAAACACTCAGTGGCGACAAACTACATACATTTTTAAAAGCCTTTAAAAGCCTTTACATGATACCACATTAGATTCACGGAGGAGGTCTACTGCTAAAATTACTGCCCTCGATCTGACCTTCGCGGTGATACCTCACATGCATGGTGCAATTGCTGTTTACATATGACGCCAGACCAACGCTTGTGTACGCCTTTGCGCAAGAGAAGGGGGGGCAGGGGTGCTTTTTTTTTTTTTTTTTAATTTTTTTTATTTTTTTAGGTTTTTTATTTTATTTTAAAACTGTTCCTTCCATTTTTTTTTCTTTGTTATGATTTTTATTGTTATCTCAGGGAATGTAAATATCCCCTATGATAGCAATAGGCAGTGACAGGTACTCTTTTTTTTTAAAAAATTGGGGTCTATTAGATCCTAGATCTTTCCTCTGCCCTCAAAGCATCTGACCACACCAAGATTGGTGTGATAAAATGCTTTCCCAATGGCGCGGTTTATATCCGGGAGGGGGGACATTCCCTCCCACTGCTTGTAAAAGCAGTCTAGAGGCTAATTACCCGCTAGAATTGCTTTTACATGAAAGCCGATCACTGGCTGAAAAGAATGATACCAAGATGATACCTAAACCAGCAGGCATCATTCTGGTATAACCATTCAAAGTCCAGCAACATACTGGACATATATTGTAATCTTTTTTTTTTCATGCAGCCTCTTGGCTGAACGAAAAAAAAAAGAGATTGATTGGTGGGTATGCCCACCATTAGAATACCTCCCTTCATCCACCCACTTCTAATGATGGGCATACATGCACCATTTATATATGCCGATGCATGGGGGCATCCTCCCGCAAAAGTTATGCCGTGTACACACGGTCGGAATTTCGACCGTATGTACGTGGCATTAGGAGCCAATCGCTCCTCCGCCCCTGCTGCCCCCATGCTTCGGCACATATGCTCTTTTTTTTAACTGTAGTGGTGAAATCACCTCCTACAGCGTTGGAGTCGCGGCTTTATGTATCGTGGGAGCAAACGCTGTTGCTGTCAAGATAAATAAATCCGTGCTGCAACTGAATGGCGCACCTGAAAACAAAAAAATGCTTAACACTAAAACACAGTAAACAAAATTACATACCTGAAAAGCAAGCATGATAAAACATAATAAAACATTGCAGAATAGAATGGAGTAAAAAAAGAGCAACAATAGAGAGAGAGAGAGAACAATAAAACGACAACTATTTTTGTTTTTTTTATTTTTTTGAGATTCACAGGTAAAAAAGCTCCTGACTGTTAGCGACTGAATCAAAACGCTACCACAAAAAAAATGTTAGCGATCGCAGGGATCAGGCCTGACTCTGCAAACGCTGCAGTTATGTGTGCTTAGTGTTTTGTAAGTGACAGTGATCGATCGATACTGCACTTGGGTGGGCTGGGCTGGGCGGAGGGGGAAAACGCAGGTGCTAGCAGGAATCTGGGCTGATCCCGCTAACAATGCGTTTTTTTGGAACCCTAAACTGCTGGGACGCTAGTATAGATCTGATCAGATATTGATCTGTTCAGATACTGTGCCACTAAGGGAGGTGTATGCTTTGCGCGTGGGTGTTTGCGGTACTGGCACTAACCTGGGGCGACGCAGACCTTATTTGACCCTAAAACCTAATTGATATCACCCGCCGGGCGATCAGGGGGTTAAACCGTTATTGGGTAATAAATGGCGGGTGCCCTGACACTATAAAAAACAAACTAACTAACCAGCGTCACCCGTAACAGTAATGCGGTGATCACCTGGCGGTTAACCTAAAAAAAAAACTGGCTACCTAGCGGCACCATTGACACTAATGCAGCGATCAGAAAAACGATCGCTTAGTGACACTGGCAAAAGGGGGTGAAAGGGTTAACTAGGAGCAATCAGGGGGTTAAACCTTTATTAGGTAATATATGGGGGTACCTGACGCTATATAAAAACCTGACGGGGAACCTAAATAACGAAATAACTAACTGGCTAACCAGCGTCACCAGTGACACTTATATGGTGATCACTGGTGAAAGGGTTAACTCTAGGGGCAATCAGGGGGTTAAAACCTTTATTTAGGTTGTAATATGGGGGTACCTGACCTATAAACCTATTTATGAACCTATATAAACATGGCGGTTAACCTAAAAAAAAACTGGTTACCTAGCGACACCAGTGACACTAATGCAGCGATCAGAAAAACGATCGCTTAGTGACACTGGCAAAAGGGGGTGAAGGGGTTAACTAGGGGCAATCAGGGGGTTAAACCTTTAGTGGGGGGGGGGGGGGGGTAGGGGGCTACCTTAGACCTAAAGGGGCCTAAAACTAACTGCCCTGACAGTTATTGCAGTCACACTGACACTAAATGCAGTGATCAGTAAATAAATGATCACTGCAATCAGTGACACTGTGACTGGGGGGGCAGGGGGTGATCTGGGGGGTGATCTGGGGGTGACAGGGGGGTGGATTGTGTGCCTATGTGTACTGGTGTCAGTGTACTGTTGTGCACTAACCTTTACACGTTCACTCCTCGGCGTCCCCGGTCAGATAGACCGGCGCACCGAGCGTGACATCACTTCCGCCTTCCTGTCTATACAATAGACAGGAAGGGGAAGCTTTTCATTCGCCAGGAGCGATCGCGAGGGGGTGGCCAGAAACCACTGGCCGTCCCTCATCTCGGATCGCTCCTGAAGCGATGCCGACCGTCCCCGCCGGCGGAGGGGGTTCCGATCGGACACCCCACCCGCCGGAAGAATGTCACGTACAGGTACGTGATTTTGCCTGTACGTGCCATTCTGCTGACGTATATCTACATGGGGCGGTCGGCAAGTGGTTAAAGGGGTTGTAATGGTTTGTTTTTTTATTTTCTAAATAGGTTCCTTTAAGCTAGTGCATTGTTGGTTCACTTACCTTTTCCTTCGATTTCCCTTCTAAATGTTTTTTTTTCTTTGTTTTCTTTGTCTGAATTTCTCACTTCCTGTTCCTCCTCAGTCACCTTCTATTTCCTAAAAAAGCTTTAGCTACATACGTTACACTTTAAGTTACATATATGTATATTCTGTGACTTCAAGCTAAATGTGCGCAAATTGATTTTATTAACCACTTAAGCCCCGGACCATTTTGATGGCCAAAGACCAGAGCACTTTTTGCGATTCGGCACTGCGTCGCTTTAACTGACAATTGCGCGGTCGTGCGACGTGGCTCCCAAACAAAATTGACATCCTTTTTTCCCACAAATAGAGCTTTCTTTTGCTGGTATTTGATCGCCCCTGCGTTTTTTATTTTTTGCGCTATAAACAAAAAAATTGCGACAATTTAGAAAAAACACATTATTTTTTTTACTTTTTGCTATAATAAATATCCCCAAAAAATTCATAAAATTATTTGTTTTCCTCAGTTCAGGCCGATACGTATTCTTCTACATATTTTTGGTAAAAAAAATCGCAATAAGCGTTTATTGATTGGTTTGCGCAAAAGTTATAGCGTCTACAAAATAGAAAATAGTTTTATGGCATTTTTATTGATAATTTTTTTGTACTAGTAATGGCGGCGTTCAGCGATTTTTTATTGTGACTGCAACATTATGGCGGACACATCAGACAATTTTGACACATTTTTGGGACCATTGGCATTAATACAGCAATCAATGCTAAAAAAATTGCATTGATTACTGTAAAAATGTCACTGGTAGTGAAGGGGTTAACCACTAGGTGGCACTGTAGGGGTTAAGTGTGTCCTAGGGAGTGATTCTAACTGTGGGGGGAGGGGGCTGTGTGTGACACATCACTGATCATCGCTCCCGATTACAGGGAGCTGTGATCAGTGTCAGTGTCCTTAAACATAACGGGGAGATGCTTGTTTACATCAGCATTTCCCCATTCTTCCTCTCCGTGAGACGATCACGGTCACAGAGCTCCCGGCGCGCGCGCAAGCAGCCTCTTAAAGGGCAACATACAGGTACATTAATCTGCCTGTACGTGCCCTTCAGCGGTTAATCAGTAATGCCCCGTATGCACAGTCGGAAAATCCGACCACAAAATCCGTCTGATTTTTTCCGGTGGATTTTGTCCGAAACTGGTGTTGCATACACACGGTCGGACAAAATCCGATTGTTCCGAATGTGGTGACGTTCGTTGCGTAAACGGAACTAAGTAGAGGCTAGTAGCCAATAGCTTTGGTCTCGTAATTTGATCTGAGCATGCGTGGCACTTTGCCCGTTGGAATTCTCGACACACGATCGGAAAAAGTCTGATCGGAATTTTGTTGTTGGAAAATTTGAGATCCAGCTCTCAAATTTCTTCTGTCGGAAATTCAGACGGAAAAATCCCACTAGAGCCCACACACGATCGGATTTTCCGACAACATAATCCGATCGGACTTTTTCCATCGGAATATCCGACCGTGTGTATGGGGCATTAGCCTGTGCCTAAAGTTGGTACAAATAGCAGCTTTTTGCTTTATAGTTTTAGCCACATACTTTTTCCAACATATGCAGAGATAGTCTTGTTTACATCTTATTAAAATATAATAAGCCACGTTAGAGCCACTAAAACAAAAAAAGATTTTGTAAAAGAGATGATAACTCAATTTATAACATTTATGGTCTAGAGCCCTACGGACGACATGAGTAACGATGACACATAGGAACAACACAAAACTCACCAACATGAAATAGACCTGAAAGTGTGCCTTGGTCTACCGTATGGTACACCAAAATAAGGGGGCATACCCTAGATAAAGAATGATAAGAAGTAGTTATGGAATAATGTGGAATGAGTATTCAGCCTGGGGTAAGAATACTTGGAAGAGGCTTTTAAAAGGGGAGGGTGGGTGGGTATCACGCACAGGAAACCGACAAAGACCGGCGGCCTTTGGGCTGCTTAAATACCATCCGGGCTCCTCCCATAACTTCAGGCCGGTACCCGGCCTTCCAATTTATGGTCTAGAGCCCTACGGACGACATGAGTAACGATGACACATAGGAACAACACAAAACTCACCAACATGAAATAGACCTGAAAGTGTGCCTTGGTCTACCGTATGGTACACCAAAATAAGGGGGCAAAAACCTTCAGGTAGGGGATAATTATTTATTAAAGGCAATGTCACTGAGTAAGTCGAGCAAAGGCCTGAGCCATCTCTAACTGTGGGTTAGGAATGTAGCGAGAGAAGCAGGCCGATTTCCACCGACCCAGTTTCTTGATCACGTGGTCCGGAACCCCCTGTCTTGAGGCCGTCGTGGCCGCCCCGATCCGGAATGAATGCCCGGAGTACTGGCTGGGGTTCAACTGAAGATTGCCGAGAAGGACCCGGACGTGTTCCACGAACTGCGACGAGTTGAGGGGTTTTACCGGAAAGGGTAGAAGCGGACTGGACCCTGGGCGGTCGGATAGCAGTGCCGTCAGGCGGTTCAACACGGCAACTGGGCACCAGTTGTTGTGAGTCCTGTACAGGTGAATATCAACTCCGGAACCTCGCTGCTGAGTTTTGGATGTCGCCAAGTGAAGGACGTAGTGATCCTGGTGGCGGTAGAGATTACTTCTATGCAAGACTGGACCAGCTGGGTGGCTGCGAGTGAACTCGCTGGGCCATAGAAACCCATAAAATGCCATGTGTATCCCAGCCTGCAGGACGGTGCTGAGGAGGAGACCGAAAGGGGACCTATCCAGGATGTCAGACATCCCCTTGAAGATCTCCCCCGTGATAGGCAGCCGCTTCGGGCTGACTGGCGGCTGGTGTTTCTGAACTCCACGTAGTAGAGCCCTCACTGCGTGGCAGGAGAACACCGAAGGCCTCGCGGGGTCTTGAAGTGACAAGTAGTGCTGCACCCCGGCCACGTACTGGCGTATCGTGCTGTGTGACAGTGCTAGGTGAGAATGACAATAGGCGATGAACGCCAGGACCTGCTTGAGGCTGGAAGTCTCACGAGGCCGATGGGGCAGGAACTTGTTAAACGCCCTCCAGGCCGTCCGGTAGGCCCGACGGGTGTTGCGGGCGAGCGAGGCGTTAATGATGTTGGTAGCTGAGCGTAGATGTGGGGCTAGTCCAAGGTCAGTTGTGACCAATCCGGGATAGTGGCTGAAAGATGGTAGGCTCCTGGCATCTGTTCAAAGAAAGAAATAAAGTTAAAACGGGAGAGTGCGTCCGCTGCTGAGTTAAACTTCCCTGGAATGAATGAGCAGTAAACATTGAACTGATACTGTAGGGATAGCTGGACCAGTCTGCGGAGGAAGGACATGACGGGCCTGGACTTAGACCTGCCCTTGCTGATGATCTCGGCTGTGGCTTGATTGTCTGTCGTGAAAGCCACAGTCTGTCCAGACCAATGGTGACCCCATAGGTGGGCGGCCGCTACGATGGGGAAGAGCTCAAAGAGGGCTGACGTGGTAGTGAAGCCCGGTGTGGCTAGTGCTCGAGGAGGCCAAGGGGCGGCGAACCACAAATGGCCAAAAATGGCGGCGCATCCTGTGGATGCCGCTGCGTCGGTCACCACCTGAGGTGACTGCGTGGACACGACTGGGATGAACAGGGACACACCGTTCCAATCACTAAGAAAGTGTTCCCACATGGCCAGATCTGCCCTGGCTGCAGAATCCAGCCTGATGACCTGGTCTGGGTCCTGAGTGTAGGACAGGAAGACCAACAACCGGGACACGAAGGAGCGGCCCTGGGGAATGATCCTCACAGCGAAGTTTAGCATCCCGAGGAGAGACTGAAGTTGCTTCTGAGTACATCCCCCCACCCGGGTGAATTCTCGCAGAACCGTCCTGATACGGACCAACTTATCTGCGGGAAGGCTGGCCTGCATGGCAAGCGTGTCAAGGTCGACGCCCAAGAACGTGATCTTGTGTGCCGGGCCGTCAACCTTGTGCTCCGCTATGGGGACGTTCAGATTGTCGAAAACCGTCCTCAACTTTCCAAGGTCCCCTGGGGGAGCCCCGGGCGGTTCTATCAGAAGGAAGTCATCCAAATAATGGATGACCTCGTGGCACTGTGCCTCATGGAGAAGGATCCACGCCAGGGACTCCGCGAACTTGTCAAATAGCCAAGGACTACTCTTAGACCCGAAGGTCAATTTGGTCGCGAAATAATATCGCTCCCTCCACTTGATGCCGTGCCAGCACCACAGGGAAGGATGAATGGGCAGCAGCTTGAAGGCGTCGGATATGTCCGCCTTCGAGAGCCAAGCACCCACCCCTGCCCTGAGAATGGCCTGGATAGCCATGTCTACCGAAGCGTACTTCAGTGAGAACTCCTCGGAGGGGATGAGCGAGTTGAGACTGGGAACGACGGAAGAATGAGGCGCTGACAGATCATACACCAGACGTTTTTTATTTGAAAATTTTCCCTGTACAAGCCCAATAGGGCTAACCCTCCAGATGCTAAAGGGGGATTGACAGAACGGGCCTATCATGAAGTCCCGATCCAACTCCGTCTGCAAAAGGACGTCAATCGCTGGCTCATCTGTTGCTGCTGAGCGTAGGTTCGGACATTCGTGGGTGGAGTGGGGCAGGGTGATGAGCCCGGTATGAAACCCATCAGTGAAACCTCGGATGAGGTAGCTGGCGAGTGACGGAGTGGGGTGTGAGGTCAAGTAAACACCGAGCCAAAGGACATTGACCCGGCTTAGTCATGGTTTCTTCTGTTTGACCTCACATAGGATCCTGGGGTGCGCCCTCTGGCATAGGGTGCAAACGTGCAAGAGCCGGCACTGGCTGAAATTGCAGGAGCCGTAATTGAAATTGTTGCAAATGGCGGCACCCCCAACCATCCACACCGGACGTCCCAACTTGTCCACCTTTTGCCCTTGCGCCAGGGCCTGCTGAGCCTGGCTCGTGCTGGTAGAGGCCGTGCTAGCTATCGGATGGACAGAAGCTATGTTGGCACACCAGACCGTGGTGTGGGACGCTGACTGACAGACAGCACATAGCGGGGAGCGAAGACCCGCGAAGTGGCGGCAGAACAACTCCGTGTCCACTACGCTCCAGTCCGTCGTCAAATGAAACTGTGAGAATCTGGCTGCGGCTTTGGCCGAGAAGGACCGATGATAGTCGTAGAACGCTGAGCCACCGTATTTGTGGCCCAGGTCTACGATCAAATGGAGGTAGAGGTCCAGTTCCTCCCGTCTGCCGGGGGAGGCTGAGCACAGCACGTCCCTAAACATGCCGAAAGCGAGCGTGAACTCGGGCACCGTGAGCTTTCTGTTGAGCCTCGGATCCTTCGCTTTCAAAACCACCGAGACGTCCCCCCAGGTGTAGGCCTTGTTCTCGGCCAAGTCATGGACCGAGATCAAGAGTGAGGCCAGGTTAACGTCTCTGCCCTCTAGAATGTCCTTCCTTACGCTGGGTGGCACCAGGTGGGAAGGGTGAACGGTAGTCGTGGCAAGCTCACTACCTGCGGCCGGTGCACTGATGGCTGGGACCACCGCAGGGTCCGGAACCGTGGCAGCCGGGCTGGTCTCTAGACGAGACACCCTGTCCTGGACCTCAACGATTGAGGAAGACAGGGAAGACACGAGGGTGTGTAGCTGAGCGACGGCGGCTGAAATTGATTCCAGAGACGCCTGCTGGCTGCTGGGGCTTGCTGCGGCCGGTGGTGGGAAGAGGAGCCTGAATAGCTCTGCTTTCCTGGCCGCGGACGAGAAGGGTATCCCTCTGCGTCTCAGCTCGGCGGACAGCCTGGGAATTGTCCATGCCCTAAGAGACTGGACACTGCCAGCCTCGGAGGCTGACGCCGGAGATAGCGGGGTGGTGAGGTCATCGCTGCCGACTGATGACATGGCGGCTGCCAAGACCCGTTACTTAGTAGACTGGTCACGTGTCTGCAGGCTGGGCCTATAAAGAGGTGACAAGACATGAGTTTGGACGTGTCACCTATGGTATACGTACCTGCCATGAGAAAGCCGGAGCCCCCCGTGCCCCTGCGTTTTTTTTTTTTTTTTTTTTACCTGCTGGAACCCTGATCAAGCTGGTGCAGGTGGACCTACTGAATCCGACTGACCTGAGAGAGTGTGAGAGAAAAGTACCTATTTAAGAGCCTAAACTGCTGCCGTCCAGAGCGACGGAACCCAACGTAGATGATAACAACAGGCGATAGTGACTTAAGTCGACTGCCGAGACCGCTGTGGGATCAAATGACAGATAACAACGCGAATGACTGACTTGACATGTTGCCTTAACTGAATGAACTTCCCGTGACAGGGCCCGGCCCGTTCGTACCGTATGGGGGTGACTGTGAGCCGGACTCTGGAGCACGTACAGAAATGAGGCAACCGTGAAATGAGGCCAACTGCCTGGGTACGCTGAGGCCGAACTGTGACATCCGGCTGCCACCGGGTCCGACTCCAAGCTCCCCTTTTTTTTTTTTTTTTTATCATTTTTTTTATTTTATTTTTTTGTAGAAATGCGGCCGGCCTAGGGCACGCCGGCGCGAATTCGTACAGGCAGGTGACCAATTAACGCCGGGGCGTGGTAAGGTGACACAGAAATGATATAACATGACAAGGACAAGAATCAAAGTCTCTTTTTTTTTTTTTTTTTTTTTTGCGACTCCTGGCGCATGTATTGAAATGAGGCCGGGCCTAGGGCACGCCGACACGATTTAGTGCGGGGAAGTGACTGCATTCATGCCGGGCGTGGTAAGGTGACAGAAATGAGATACCATGACAGGGGCAAGAATCAGGAATGTACGCAACCAGTGATGCGATTCCGCCCTTGGCGCATGTATTGAAATGAGGCCGGCCTGGGGCACGCCGACCCAAATTAGTGCAGGGAAGTGACTGCATACACGCCGGGCGTGGTAAGGTGACAGAAATGATATACCATGACAGGGGCCAGAATCAGGAATGTGCGCAACCAGTGATGCGATTCCGCCCTTGGCGCATGTATCGAAATGAGGCCGGGTAGTCGTGCATCTGGAGCGCCCCGATCGGAGCATGTATGGATGCGACCGGACCAGGATCAAAGCGATGGCATGAACGCCCTGTTTAACTGATGCGAAATGATTTAGCATGACCGAATGGCCTGATACGTTAGCCATGTTTGAAATGATGAAATGATTGTCATGCTAACACGTGAAATGTTTCGACACGGTCGAAGTGATTCGTACAATTAATATGCCAACAGCGATTCGGAATGTAATAGCGATTCGGCACGCTCGCTGGCGCCACCGATTCGAATAATGGCAGGACATGAACGATACGTGTGAGTGCGAACGGCACCCGTGCGTGAGTCATGTTAGAACGATTCGAAGACTGCGTAGCACGACCGCGTAAGGGAACCCTTGAGTGCCGGATGCGGCATCGGTCGGAGTGTTTGTGGCGGGCGGCCCTGAATGTGCGTGCCGCTAGATGGCTCCCGATCGTGTACAACCAAAAACGTGCGAGTAAGTGTTTAGGTTTCGAGACAAGCAGCGCGTGGTTCGTGAGTTGCGCAGACCACAGTTTAGTGACATGATAAGCAGTGCATGAGAACGTAAAACATGGGAGCCGAAGCCCTACCTGCGACAGCCGAACCAGACTCTTTGTACGAACTGCGACTCGGCGACACGAGTGCGACACGAAGGGACAACACGACTTACGAACACGGAACGCGGGACTGCAACAAGAGGAGACGGACAGACGAAAACGGAGCTCACGAACCGGCACCAACAGCGCTTGTCTCGAACGAGTCGGTCCTAGATGTCTGACGTATCAGATATCACGCACAGGAAACCGACAAAGACCGGCGGCCTTTGGGCTGCTTAAATACCCTCCGGGCTCCTCCCATAACTTCAGGCCGGTACCCGGCCTTCCAATTTGTTTCGTGTTTTTTCTGGATTTTTGGTTGATATTCTGTCTCTATCATATAAAATACACCTATGAGAAAAAATTATACACCCTTAATTTTTTTGTAAGTGGGCAAACTTACAAAATCTGCAGGGAATCAAATAAATAAATATTTTCCCCACTATATGTCATGCTGCCAAATGCATGCAACTGTATGCATATTGCAATTTTTTTGTGGAAGCTTACCCACTCTGCACCCCCAGCACTGTGACCGCTCTGCCACTGACAGCTTCTGGTTTTGCAGTCAGAAAAAGGTAGAACAGACTCACGATCTGTGATCTCTGTGACAGCCAATCACAGTGTACCTAGGTGAATTGATACTGTTTGAAAGTGGTTCTAAAGCCTAAACATTTTTTACTTTAATGCATTCCTTGCATTAAGGTAAAAAATGTTTGGATAAAAGTATCACCCCTCACCACCCCTTATACTTACCAGAGTCCTCACTCGATCCAGCGCTGTGCCTGTTTGCAGCAGCTCTCTCCTCTTACTTTCTGGTCTCGCTGGCTTTGCTAAGGCAGCCATTGGTTCCCACTGCTGTCAGTCAAATCCTGTGACGAGAAAGCGGGAGGTGGGGCCAAGCCGCGCTGTCTGTGTTTGAAGACACTAGCAGCCCAGCTCAGGATCTAGCCTGCAGGTGTGCTACGATAGGAAGCGACTTCATATGGTGGCGCATAGAGACGAGGAGGAGCCGAGACCCAGAACCTGGAAAGAGGAGGTTCAGGACTGCTCTGTGCAAATAAGTATACATTTCTTTGTAATTTAAAAAAGAAAACTTTGAGTTTACAATCACTTGTAAATGCAAAGAGTAGATGCAGCAAATATTTATTTTATTTAGGTTTTTTTCTGTTTATGCATTTAGTTACATGTAGTTTGATAATTAACAAAACTATTCATTCATTATTTTTGAAAGCATCCTCCCTTAACTTGCTTAAAACTTGAGCACAGTATATAATATATATAAAGCATTGGGACACCTACCTTTACACGCACATGAACCTTAATGGCATTCCAGTCTTCTTGCATAGGGTTCAATATTGTGTTGGCCCACTTTTTGCAGCTATAACAGCTTCAACTCTTCTGGGGAAGCTGTCCACAAGGTTTAGGAGTGTGTCTATGGGGATATTTGACCATTCTTCCAGAAGCGCATTTGTGAGGTCAGGCACTGATGTTGGGCGAGAAGGCCTGGCTCGCAGTCTCCGCTCTAATTCATCCTAAATCTGGTTGAGGTCAGGACTCTGTGCAGGCCAGTCGAATTCCTCCACCCCTAACTCACTCATCCGTGTCTTTATGGACCTTGCTTGTCCAAAGCACCTTGTCCTCATGTTGATGGGGACAAGGGCCACTTCCCCACAACCCTGGCGTGTTTCTACATATAATTCCTGAATGTTCTGAGCTCTATTAGCGCTTTGATCTAAGACCCCTTTCATACTGGGGTGGTTTTCAGGCACTTTAGCACTAGAAATGGCCTCTGCAAAGCACCTGAAAACCACCTGCCATTCATTGCAGTGTATCTTTTGACACTTGCACTTGGGACACTTGCACTTGCAAGCAGCATCTTTGGGGTAGGTTGGGAGCGCTGTATTTAGCGCTCCCAAAACAATGAATGAGCAGCTCTTTCAAAGCGCCTTAAAAGTGATTTGAAAGCACTGCAAAATGGGAGTTTACCCTTTTTTGGGGTAAAAACCACCCCGCTAGTGGCCGAAAAGCACTGCTAAAACAGAGCTAAAGCGCCACCAAAACAAGCGTCTCTTTAGCGCTAACGGCGGGTGCTGCCAGTGTGAAAGTAGCCTAATAGTGATCAGTGGGTGTATATACCACTTTTAGCAGGCTGGTAGAGTTGAGGATGAGTGCAGTAATAATCTTTTGAATGTGTTTGAAATTTAAAACATTTCTCCTTGGTACCTATTTTCAGTCCTCCGTTTTTATTCAGGCTACTTTACCTTTACTTTCATTTTACTGGAAACAATTTGGTCTCATTTATAAAAAATAATAACGAAAATTGAAGGTATTGTCCATGGTGACCAACAATTTTGACCTTCTTTTAGTGCAGTAATCTGGAGACTCTGGAGTCACCATTAGGAGTGAAGGTGTTGAAGAATGCCTCTTTTATGAAGTAATTTAATATTTCTGCTAAGCAGCGTTATAAGTGTATGCCTATGTGTTTCTGTTTTATGTAGAAATCACAATTCATTAGAAAGTTTGAATCACTTCTCACCATGATTCACAGGGGAAATCAAACTGATTGCATCACTTGGCACGGGAATTAAAAGGCAAAGTGATCAATATGACAAATTCACAGGGGAGCCAGTGACTGAGTCAGAATTCAGATTAGAAGTCATATTTTAATGATCTGCTTTCCACGTTCTACATCTCCATGGGAAGGCTCTGAGGTCAGTGATAGTGGGGAAACTGGCATGGGTTCCAGAGCAATTCCAGCTTAGGTTGAGTAAATCAGAATAATGACATCATCTCTGTTCCATTACCATAGTGATCACTCTGTGGAATACAGTACTTATCAGCATTAGGGATATTGAACAAATGTACAAATAGCTCTGCCAGTGACTCTAACTCATGAGTTATTAATACTTGTTGATCATACAGCTAATTTTGACCAAATAGTTTTAGTTATAGGATACTTGTCCTATGTCATTTCAGATGTGTAAGGAGCTGCATTCAAAGTTGTTGGTGCAGTGGCCATCGGGCAGCACATTCCTATATAGAACGCATACTACAAAACATCCTTTAGCGAGCGAGGAACTTTTAAGGTGGCAAAAATATGTCACACAAATTGTAAAATGAAAATAAATCATAATCATTTTAACACTAACTGCCTCATCGCCACCTAACATAGCTGTATGGTCAAAAGAAAAAGTACTTTCACTAATTTCTGAAAAATATCTTGTAGCAAAGTTTTTAAATATGGTGTCCAATCGGTCTCAACACATTTCACTGTTCGCTTCTTCAGGAGAAAAAGAGGCAATCTAAGTTATTAACAGGCAGGTTACAGTACATACAAATAACATTTGTATAGCCAAAAATTACTTATTAAAACGTAAATAAATTGTTAGGATGATGGCATCTGCTCTGAAATCAATCACATGCCATTGTCTTACGGTGAAGTTGGCCCTAGAACTATACTGGCACTATTATGTAGGGGTGGGCAATTAACTTTGCCAAGGGGCCACATGAAAAACCATAACTGGAGCCAAACCGAAATTTTGTAAAAATATGTTCTGTAAACCAGCAGCCCTAGGTCCCTTTCACACTAGTGGACTGATCCCGTCCGCCTGTTAGTTCTTCAGACGGACCTGATCTGATCCTTCAGCCTCCTCTATGGAGTGGCGGGTGTCAACGGACATGTGTTCGTTGAGACCCACTGACATCCGATCTGACCCTAGCCACTAAAAACAGATGGTTACCCATCCATCTGGTGGATCGGATTAGATGGCAGTTAGGTGTAAACAGACAGGTGGTCTGTTGACATCTGACCACCTATAGAAGTGAGCGGGATGTGTCTGTGTCCGCTCTGCATAAGCAGAGCGGACACAGACCAGCCATCTGCCTACTCAGCGGGGATCAACGGACAGATTCGCCACTGAGCAGGCAGACTCCAACAGAACCCCGCCCCGTGTGGAAGGGGCCTTAGGTGAACACTGGACTGGGAAGGTCCAAAAGTACGTAAACATATAGAAAACAAACACCTGGCGCGAGGAATAATAGGTACAACTGCTCATGAAATAGCATGCACACTGGTTAATGAACTGATCTGCCATTCTGAGTGCTATCTGTATGACTAATAGGCTCTGGGAGCTAACAGAGTAGAGCAGAGCTGCAAGCACTGAAAGGAGAGAACCTGCAATTGGTACATCAGGGATTTTTGTAGATCCTGGCCTGGAGTGAAGATCAGGTGTATGATTCCTGGGGTTTGCAGTATGTAGGCGCTAACACAAGAAGAACTTGGCTGGCTAGAAGAATGTTGGGGAGCATCAGGATTTCTACTAGGCAACATTCTCCCAGCAGAACTGAGCCTTCTCACTGTACCAATCAGCTCGTTGGGCTCTCTCCAATCCTTGCAGCTCTCCACAAAGACATCTGTCAGCATGCCTCCCTGATTCTCAGTGAGTACTCTGACTGGTTCAGAGAGGCATGCTGTCAGTGGAGGCACAACGGACCAGACAGCGACATCTAAAGGGCCAGATGTGGCCCTGGGGCTGCAATTTGCCCAGGTCTGAGGTAGGAGGTCAGTCTGTCCTTGCTGTCTGCCCACAGAACTTCTAATAACCTTTGAAAGAACCCTGGGTTGAAAATGGCTTCTATAAAGAGAAAATGAAACTAACTTATTCTAGGATGTGGAATGAAAACTCCTGGCAGACTGAAAATCTCCAGCTGAGATGCTACTATTTATCATTATGCAAATGGAGTTGTGGCTGTCAGCGTAGGGCTGTTTCAATAATATGTCCTACAATGTGGATAAGCTTTTGATTGGAAAAATGACTAAACTGCCCAAGCCAAATAGTTTTAACTATTTTTTGTTCTGTCATATTTGCAATTGAAAGCTGGTTAAAAGTTGAAATTGCTTAAAAACTGCACTTATGGCCTTAGCGAAACATACTTTGCAAGTGATGCCTCTGGTTCAAGCATTGCTTCCTACAAGTGGGCTTTTTATTAATTACAACAGTGAGGACCCATGGCCGCAGGAGTTGCTGGTTATTGTTATCCTTAACATTGTTTGTGGATGGGTACTGATTTTTATTTAAACTACAGTGATTAGAGAAGAAAATTAAAGGGACAAGAGCATGTGAACCCATCTTCCTGGAATCATGTCTTGACACTCACTGTGATGCAGAATTGACTGATGGTCTTGGGAAGACATGGAGGGAGATTTACTAAAACTGGGGTGGATCTGGTGCAAAATCTTGTGCAGCTCTGCATAGAAACCAATGAGTTTCCAGGTTTTAGGGCTCTTTCACACGGACGTGTCCATGTACGGAGCCTGCTCTGCACAGCGGGGGATCGCTCCGTCGATCACCCGCTGTGCAGGAAGATGACAGGTCTGTCTCTGCACTCTGTGCAGGGATGGACCTGTCAGAGCGCCACTCTCCCCTATGGGGGATCGGATGACGACGGACCGTAGAGTCACCGCTGACATCCGTCCCTCCATAGAGGTCTATGGAGGGTCCGTTCAGGTCCGCCAAAAAAACTGACAGGCGGACCTGAACGGGCCACCCGTGTGAAAGGGGTCTAATTGTCAAAGCTTAATTGAACAAGCTGAAGTTAGAAGCTGATTGGCTACCATGCACAGCTGCACCAGATTCTGAGTGATCCAGTATTAGTATATCTCCCCTACTGACTGTTTCTGACAACCTTAGGTTAGAGAACAATAAAAAGCCATACATCTTTCTATGTCCTGCTTATAATGCTCTAGCTAACCGCTTCAGCTTTCACACCTGTATACACTATGGACAAAAGCAATCTTTACATTTCTGCTATGGACTTGTTTATTTTGCTATAGCTCTGTAATTACTTAAGATAACAAATTATATATATAATTTTTCAGGACAAACAAGGCTTTCTTTTGGTGGCATTTCCTAGTATGGGAAGCAAACAATAGAGAAAAAGTTGTAAAAAACTATATATTTTTTTTTTTTAATTTGATTCATGTTCACAAAATAATCAAAATCATAATAAATCAGCATTACTAAAGATAAAAAGGTCTAAATTGTATGAGTCATTATTCTGACACACAAGTTATTTACAAATAAGAGATAAAACAAAATCTGAATAAAACCAATATTAATGAAATAAAAAGTTAAAATATTAATGGTTAAAAAAATAGAAATTAACACAAAATCAGTGGGAGTTAATTAGGGCAGATTATGGTAAACTAAGGGTTCATAAGAGGTTAAATATAAACACATTTTATTAAAAACAAAACAAAAAAACAAACAAAAACAAAAAAAAAAAAAAAAACGTGTTTTTCGTTTATATCCAAGGTTGCTTCAAAGTAAACTTGTGCCCAAGCTATGAGCATTTTAACTATTTACTTATAACTGACCTTTCTAGCTGCTTTTAATGTGAAGTTATTCCTAAAGATCCATCACAAAAAAGACTATAACAAAGTTAGGTTTTATGCCCCGTACACACGGTCGGATATTCCAATGTAAAAAGTCTTTGTTGATTATGTTGTTGGAAAATCCGATCGTGTGTGGCTCTAGCGGGCTTTTTCCGTCTCAAAAAAATTTGAGAGCAGGATCTAAAATTTTCCGATAACAAAATCCGATCTGACTTTTTCCGATCGTGTGTAGAGAATTCCAACGCACAAAGTGCCACGCATGCTCAGAAGAAATTTGGAGACGAAAGCTATTGGTTACTGGCCTCTACGTAGTCCCGTCATACGTTTTGTACGTCACCTCGTTCAGAACGATCGGATTTTCCGACAACTTTGTCCGACCGTGTGTGTGCAACACAAGTTTTGGACAAAATCCATCGGATTTTGTTTTTGGAATGTCCGATCGTGTGTGTACGGGGCATTAGTCAGTTAAACAGCTTACGTTAGAGGGCAGACAGCCTGCCAGGATCTGCTGTCAGAGAAAAAAAAGGTAAAAATGTTATCGCTGTGTTGTGAAAATTAAAAATTTTCCACAATGCTTATACAGTAATACCTTGGATTGTGAGTAACGATGTTAACGAGCGTTTTTCAATACGAGCTTTTTTTTTTTTTTAATCCTGACTCAGTTTGTGAGCGTTGTCTCACAAAACGAGCAGGATTCAAGTCTCTGGAGTGTGCAGTACCGCATTTGGCCAAAGGTGCGGGGATGCCGAGTGGTCTCGGAGTGTCTCCGGCGCCTCCCCACCTCTGGCCACTTGCGGTACTGCATACAATAGAAGTCTCTGTGGAACGAATTATCTGAGTTTCCATTGACTCCTATGAGGAAACTCGCTTTAATATACGAGTAGTTTGGATTACAAGCATCCTTCTGGAACGAATTATACTCGTAATCCAAGGTACCACTGTACATACAGAGACTTAAACACTGTTTAGAAGGTCCATTTTTGTACACAGCAATTCCAGTCAGGAATTGGTGGCAAATACAGGGAGGGAGTGCAGTAAAGAAAAAGACAGGGAGTGCTACATATTCCCGGTGTACTTAGGAAAAGTTTTTCTTTAGTCCACAACTAGTTAAGATAACTAATTTTGTTGGGGAGAGCCATCATTAGCAGTGTACATAATCTCACGGCCAATCTGAAAATTGCTTTCACATTGAAGCTTTCAGTGGTCTCTATTTAATAATATATTAATATTTATATTATGAATTATTATCAATATTTAATAATATATTAAGATTGTATATAGGGTTCAATCACCTCTGACAGCAAACAGGCATGTTAGAGGATTTAGTCTATCCCATCACATGTACCAAAAAACATCATCGAGAGTTATCTTATGATGAAATAACATAATACAATCAAACATACAGGTATCTTTGTACCTTTGTATCTTTGTAAACCCTTGTGTTTTTTCACCTTAATGCATCCTATGCATTAAGGTGAAAAAACTTCTGACAGTGACCCGCCCCCTAGCCCCCCCCCGTTTTACTCCCCGTTTTACTCACCTGACCCCCTTCGATCCCTCGGCGGAGACGTGCTATACCTCTCTGCCTGGGATTCTTGGCTCTTTATTGGATAGATTGAGAGCAGCGCAGCCATTGGCTACCGCTGCTGTCAATCAAATCCAATGACGTGGGCGCCAGGGGCGGGGCCAAAATCCTACATTCTGTGTCTATGGACACAGATGCTGGACTCTGGAACATGCCTGCAAGGTAACCCCCCAGGAAAGTGCTTTTCCTAGGGGGTTACATGATGCGGGAGGAGCTGATAGGGCTACAGGGGGGCCCCAGAAGAGGATGATCGGGGCCACTTTGTGCAAAACGAACTGCACAGTGGATGTAAGTATAACATGTTATTTGAAAAATAAAAAAAACAACGCTTTACAATCACTTTAAAGGCATGTGTGCATTTGCAGAAATCATCCTGCCTTGGCTTTTCTAGAAGTAGTCAAGTTGGCGGGTCACTTTGTGAACCTTTACCACATGTGTGCATAGTCAACATAGGTTCAGTGAGGAAAAAAAGTATTCAAGCCTCTGCTGATTTTGTACATTTGCCCACTGACAAAGAACTTCAGTCTATAATTTGAATGGTAGGTTTATGTTAACAGTGAGAGACAGAATAACAACAAAAATATCCAGAAAAAAACGCATTTCAAAAAGTTATAAATTGATTTGCATTTTAATGAGTGAAATAAGTATTTGAACCCCTAGCAATCAGCAAGATTTCTGGCTCCCAGGTGTCTTCCATACAGGTAACGAGCGGAGATTAATCTCAGCTCGTTTTTCTTGTTAAAAAAAAATCTCAGCTCGTTACCTGTATAAAAGACACCTGTCCACAGAAGCAATCAATCAGATTCCAATCTCTCCACCATGGCCAAGACCAAAGATGTCAGGGACAAGATTGTGGACCTACACAAGGCTGGAATGGGCTACAAGACCATCGCCAGGCAGCTTGGTGAAAGTGACAACAGTTGGTGCGATTATTCGCAAATGGAAGAATCACAAAATAACTGTCAATCTCCCTCGGTCTGGGGCTCCATGCAAGATCTCACCTCGTGGAGTTTCAATGATCATTAGAACGGTGAGGAATTAGCCCAGAACTACACGGGAGAATCTTGTCAATGATTTCAAGGCAGCTGGAACTATAGTCACCAAGAAAACAATTGGTAACACACTACGCTATGAAATCCTGCAGCACCCGCAAGGTCCCACTGTTCAAGAAAGTACATGTACAGGCCTGTCTGAAGTTTGCTAATGAACATCTGAATGATTCAGAGAACTGGGTGAAAGTGTTGTGGTCAGATGAGACCAAAATCAAGCTCTTTGGCATCAACTCAACTCGCCGTGTTTGGAGGAGGAGAAATGCTGCCTATGACCCCACGAACACCATCCCCACCGTCAAACATGGAGGTGGAAACATTATGGCTTGAGGGGGTTTTTCTGCTAAGGGGACGGGACAACTGCATCAAAGGGACAATGAACGGGGACATATATCATCAAATTGTGGGTGAGAACCTCCTTCCCTTAGCCAGGGCATTGAAAATGGGTCATGGATTGGTCTTCCAGCATAACAATGACCCAAAACACATGGCCAAGGCAACAAAGGAGTGGCTCAAGAAAAAGCACTTTAGAGTGAATCTAAACCTGATTCATGAAATTTGAGCTGGGCACATATATCTGCAGTGTTTTCTTATCTCTCTTCAAAGCAATAAGTCGTGTGGCTTTCTCCTGCTCCGTTCTTCTCTTATCAGCATGATAACTTCTGACAAGTTCTCTATCAACTGTGATAAAACCAGCCTGAATTTTGTGTCAGGGTGGGTGCTATATATTAGCATAGAGCTGGTCTATTCACAGCACAGCTCTGCAAGTCTCTGCTTATGTAGAGAGGGTGTGTGTGCCCTTTCTCCAATCAGCTGTCTCACAGTGTATGGCAAAAATCCACACCCACAGGTGAATCAGGAAGAGAAAATTCTATCAGGATGTGCACTTTCTAAACAGTATATAAAGCTGAAGACAGCAGATGTACATGTAAAACTTATGTAGGAGGATTTGTTTCATCTCTGTGTATCATCTGAGGCTGTTCACTTCACTGGGTATATGTGAGATTTACATCTGCTTTAACCACTTCAATACCAGGCACTTAGACACCTTCCTCCCCAAGCCAATTTTCAGGTTTCATCGCTGTTGCAATTTGAATGACAATGCTACACTGTACCCAAACAAATTTTTTATCATTTTTTTCCCACAAATAGAGCTTTCTTTTGGTGGTATTTGATCACCTCTGTGGTTTGTATTTTTTGCGCAACAAATAAAAAAAGACAGAAAATTTTGAAAAAAAAATAGTTTTTCTTTTGTTTCTGTTAAATTTTTTTGTAAATAAGTAAGTTTTCTTCTTCAATGATGGGCAGAGATGAGGTGGCACTGACGGGCACTGATAGGTGGCACTGATGGACACTGATGGGTGGCACTTATGACACTGATAGGTGGCACTGGTATGCGGCACTGATGGGCACTGATAGGCGGCACTGATGGGCACTGATAGGCGGCACTGATGGGCACTCGTAGGTGGCACTAATGGGTACTTATGGGTGGCACTAATGGGTACATATGGGTGGCACTGATAGGCGGCACGCATGGGCACTGAAAGGTGGGCACTGATGGACACTGATGGGTGGCACTGATGGCTGGCACTGATGACACTGATGGGTGGCATTGCTGGGCATCATGTTATATAATGGTGCCAGTCAGTGTCCATTTGTGAGCACTGATTGGCACAGATTGGGCATCATTTGCACATGTGGATGGCCATGGGGTACATACCTGGCCATCCACATGTTGCCCCCTTCCCTGGTGGTCCTGGCGGCTCTCCTGGTGGTCTAGTGTGGGCCCCCCTGTCAGGAGACCCCCCTTTCAGGAGAGCCGCTGATCGGCTCTCCTTTACTCACATCTGTCAGGCCATTTTTTTTTAAATGACAACATTTTTTTATTTTTTTTGTTATTGCATTTTAATGTAAATATGAGATATGGGGTATTTTTGACCCCAGATCTCATATTTAAGAAGTCCTATCATGCTTTTTTTCTATTACAAGGGATGTTTACATTCCTTGTAATAGGAATAAAAGTGACACAATTTTTTTTTTTTTAAAAACAGTGTAAAAATCTAAAATAAAAGGTAAACCCTAATAAGAAAAAAAATATATTTTTTAAATGCGCCCCGTCCTGCCGAACTCGAAGCAAAGGCATACGTAAGTAGCGCCCGCATATGAAAATGGTGTTCAAACCACACATGTGAGGCCGCGATCGGTAGAACGAGAGCAATAATTCTTGCCCTAGACCTCCTCTGTAACTCAAAACATGCAACCTGTAGAATTTTTTAAACATATGGGTATTTTTAAGGGTAAAATTTGTCACCATTCCACGAGTGGACGCAATTTTGAAGCGTGACATGTTGGGTAGCAATTTACTCGGCGTAACATTGTTTTTCACAATATAAAAAAAATGGGCTAACTTTACTGTTGTCTTTTTTTTTATTCAAAAAAGTGTAAAAAAAAAAAAAAGTGCGCTTGTAAGACCGCTGTGCAAATACTGTGTGACAGAAAGTATTGCAATGACTGCTATTTTATTCTCTAGGGCAGTGATGGCAAACCTTGGCACCCCAGATGTTTTGGAACTACATTTCCCATAATGCTCATGCACTCTGCAGTGTAGTTGAGAATCATGGGAAATGTAGTTCCAAAACATCTGGGGTGCCAAGGTTGCCATCACTGCTCTAGGGTGTTAGAAAAAAAACGTATAATGTTTGGGGGTTCTAAGTAATTTTCTAGCAAAAAAAATGTTTTTAACTTGTAAACAAAACATCTCAAAAAGAGGCTCGGTCCTTAAGTGGTTAACTGGCCCGAAAACGAACGAACTGGCAAAATGACCGAATTTTTCATATAGTGTATGTCCAGCATAAGACTGGGGTGCCATTAAAGTCCTTATGTGTGTAAAGGCAGGCGTCCCAGTGCTTCTGACAATATAGTGAACTTGTAAAATTAGGTAAAAGCAGTTGTCCAGATAAAAATGGGATTTTCATTATGCTACATTAAAGGTAAGAGTTTCATGCAATGTTTTTTCCTCTAAAATTGCTATTTGCTGCTGCCACATACACACAGAAGCCTTCTGCAAGCCTTGCTGTAGTTTTCCATTGGCTATGCTGCAGCAAAATCTGTTCAGGAGTGTTTCCCTTGGACTAGGCATTATGGTAATATCTATTCCAAGGGACTTTTGAGGATGGAGAACTTACAGAAATGTTTCCCTGTTGCAGATCCAGTCTCATAAAGAGATTCCTAACCTCTTTTTTTCCCTTTGATATAGACTAATCTGCCAACTTAAACTCTACCCAGTGCTTAAGGGTGTTTATTTAGGATGAATAATTCACCATGCAGCAAAGATCTGACATTATCAAAGCCCTTATTAATTGGTTTGCTTTGGGTTTACATTGCGTATTTTGTAGCAGGGAGTCACTGGAAGCCTTGAGCATTTAAGATTATTAGATATCTTATACAGATGGGAGCCTTGTCAGTGTCAAGGCATGATGTTTCATTCATTTACATCTAGAAAATCGAGCACAGTCCGTCTTACAGACACACAGATGACAGATCTTGGAAAGCTTGAGGGTGCAGGAAATATATTTCCAGATTCACCTAAGTGAAGTGAAAGTAAAGCTTTTACATCACCCATACAAATCTTGACTATAGAAGAGAAAGGGTGTTCCAGTAAGAACCATTAATGTGCACTTTAAAAACACATTAGCTGCTTTAATATAGCTAGGTAATTTAAAAGGAGGTTATAATGGAACTGAGTCAAATACATGGAAAACATTAAAATGGTAATGAAGTCAAATTATAAAAAAACGCTGACGGACAGGTTTTCTTTTTTTTTTAATAACAGAAGAGACCCTAGTGGTCATCAATGCCTCTCCTGGCCTGACAGCAATAATGAGCCGCACATGTACAGCCTAGACCTCATTTACGGCACCCTCTCTATGCCGTGATGATGTGACTCTCGTGCGCATACGTAGGAGTGACGTCATCACGGCCTGACCATTCAAGCTGCTGGAAAGAGCGAACCCAGAGAGCATGGGACGAAAATGGAAGTGCCCTGTGCTAGCTGTAGCCATGACAGCGCAGCACTTTAGGGCTGGTTTGACAGGCAAGTCTGCCATAATGTGCTAAATGTGGTGCATACTAGCACATTATGCCATAAGCCTCCTGGGGGCCCCATTTAGAAAAATTACAGAATTTAATACTTCTTTGAAGTTTATCCTTTTTAAACTCTTTGTAGCTTTTTTTTTTTACCATTTATAATAAACATTTTTTTTTACAAATTAACATTTAAATCCCAACTCCACCATCAATTTTTTAAAGTGTGAAGAAGTTAAAATTTCTTTATTTTTTTTTTGTTTTGGGCTATGACCCCTTTGTCTAGATTCCCCTCATTTCTAACTTTGTAAAAAGAAATGGAGGAAGAGACCTCCATGAAGATAGGAAGGCACATACAGCAATAAAAGCCAAAAGTTCTAACCCGGATGTTCTGTACTAAAAATGTGTTTTTGTCTTTGTTGAGGAGATTTTCCACCGCTTCCTGTTATGATAGTATGAGCACAGAAGACATTAACCACTTCCCATCCAGGCCAATTCTGACATTTCTCTCCTACATGTAAAATTCATAATTTTTTTGCTAGAAAATTACATAGAAACCCCAAACATTATATGTTTTTTTAGCAAAGACCCTAGAGAATACAATGAGTGGTTGTTGCAACTTATCTAGTATGGTATTTGCGCAGCAATTTTTCAAACACATTTTTTTGGGGAAAAAAAATGTTTTATGCTTTAAAAAAAAAAAAAAAACTCTAGCCAAGAGGTTACTTATATGTCTCTAGCTTCTGATAGTTATGGAGCATTATGTAAATGTAATGTTAAACCGTTTCTATGTTGAATTGACGACAACCGGGTTAAATGTGAAATATATGTTTATTGTTGTATTGTTTTATATTTACCTCAATAAAAAATATTGAAATATAAAAAAAAAAAAAAAAACATTTACCTCCTAAATAAATATGAAAAACTTATTTTTAAATTTGTGTTTTAAAGTCCTAAACCATGTTTGCTAGGATATCCTTTTATGTTTCCCCATATATTTAAAGGATAAATTCACCTTTGGGAACATGTTCCACCCATTTCTAGGGTGGAACATGTAATGTATTCCTACTCCTGATCCGCTGACTTGGTGTCAGAGAGTGAGGGATCTTCTTCCTGAACTCGCTCCCACAATTTAAAAAAAATGCGGCTGTGCAGGTCTTCGCCTGCCCATCCACGTCGTTCATTCACAGAGGTCTATGAATGGGAAAACTACAACTACCGACAAAATATTAAAAAAATTCAATTTCTCTCCCCATATGTAAACTGACTGGAAGTGCCTGTAAGCACAGCGCAAAAGACAGCAAATGAACAGCACCTGGAGGTGTCAGCAGAAAAGGAAAGTGTCAGTTTTTTTATTTTTTATTTTTTTTTTCCTTTTTGTCTTTTTACTTGTGCACCATTCTTATTGTGAGCAGCAACTTCCTGCATTCAATCTTCCTTTTTTGGCATGTAATGTTAGAGATTGATCTAGCCTGGTAGGATACCGGGTAAATGCATAGAAATATTCTTCACTAATTTGAGTATCGGCGGCTGTAATAAAGACAGCGGTTATTTATGTATTAATTTACCTTATTTTTATATACTCAAATAATTGTTCATTTATTGGCACCAGCTCTACATTGAGAAATAGGTAATTGATACCTCTCACTAGCAATCATTTAAGTGCCACCTACCGACAGCCTCTTCTCAATTTATAGTGATCCAATTAAAATGTGTTCCACCACCTAATATATGGGGGGCCACTCACCTGATAGCTTTGGGCCACCAGAACCCTTCCCGCTTAAATGGTTGATCCTAAGCTTGGTGTATACTTTTTCATCCACTTTCTTTGTTCTTAGATCCAATGTCACCAGCAGGGAAGTCCCAGAATGAGAAAGCAATAACGCAATAATCGTGCAATACGTTTATTTTAAAATATCTTATAAACACGTGCCAGTACATTCACATTTTCATGTGCCATGGAGCGACACCTGCTGTTTAAAGCCTGGGTAGTTACAATCCTCGCCACGGCTCGTCTCTCTGAGCTGGTGTGCGTTCCACCTGAGCTGGACGTGACGTCAGTAAAAGACCAGAAAAAGTATTTTGCTGACGTCACGTCCGGCTCAGGTGGAACGCATGGCCGCGAGGATTGTAACTACTCAGGCTTTATACAGTGGGTGCCGCTCCGTGGCACATGAAAATGTGAGTGTACTGGCACGTGTTTTATAATAAGGTATTTTTAAATAAACGTATTGCACGATTATTGCGTTTTTGCATTCTCATTCTGGGGCTTCCCTGCTGCTGACATTGGATTTAAGCGCAAAGAAAGTGGATTCCAAGTATACACCAAACTTAGGATCAACCATTTAAGCGGTGAGGTTCCTGGCGTCCCAAAGCTACCTGGTGAGTTGCCACCCTTTTATTAGGTGGTGGACCACACCATTTAATTGGAGCACTATAAATTGAGAAGAGCATGCATCACTAACTAAATGTAGTGAAAGGAAAAAGGGGATTAGAGGATTTGTCTTGTATAATTATTCACTGTTCTCCGGACATTTACTTAATTTTTTGCACTTTAAAAACTTGCATATTCACAAATTCATATTAGAGCTAGCGCCTCAAAATATAGAGCACATACGGAGTAGTTTCTCTTAGTTTGACCGTGGTAGCCACACTAGACATATGGGTTACTAAGGAAACTGTCTGGAAGCTCCTCCCTGGTATGGCACACGGGTAGTTTAATTTTCATCCGCAACCTCACTTGTAACCCACAAAGTGCAAAATCAGGGGAAGCGATATGTGGCAAAGCTGATATAACATCTAATCCTATCTGTTACATGTTACTGTTTTTACTATAATCACTGTCATCATTATTCTGTGACTGTTATGTTGTATCATCTTGAAAATAAATAAAGGAATTACAAAAAATATATAGAGCACATACATACACATGCTAGGGTCAATTTAGACAGGAGCCAATAACTGAAGACTCTCTATAGTCTCTTTCCTGTTGGATAAGGCTGTACTCTGGCAGAACATTGTAAATCAGTTGACTCAGAACTCTGCACAGCCAAGAGGAGCCAATAGGAAGTCTACATGTTATGCAGTTGGAAGGACCCTGCCTCCTGTGTGATCATGGATTTAGGTAAGGATCATTTAGTTAGAAGGGTTGAGGCAAGGGTGTGTTTTAAACCCCTGTTCACACCCATGTATCATAACGTGAACAGGGCAAAAAATTGAGTGCAGCATGTAGTAGTGATTTTTGGCTATTAGTAGCCAAATTTTAGTGATTGATTGCTTCTACATGGTACTGTACACATTTTCCCAGCTTCAGGATGAATAACTCCACTGTGCCTGCAGAAACAGAGGTCAGTCAGGCTTGTTTTAAAACATATATTTTCTGCTTGTTAATGATAGGTAAATATTTGAATGTTCAGTTTCTGGTAACGGTTCTACTTTGAGCACAGTAGGTGTGATGCATGTAAATATTAAATCTTCTCTTAGGTTTTACTTCCAATATCTGTCTATCTGTTCTCTCAGTTCTTTAACTTGCTCTTCAATTCTATATAGCTTTGCACATCTTTGATATATACTTACTGCACTCCGGCACTTGGGCAATACTAGCGCAGTACATCATTAGCTCAATACATTGTCATTTTTTTGTAGCACTAGTCCTTCTGTAGGTGTGGAAGTACAGGTTTTATTAGTTATGCTTCCTTTCAAGTTGGTAGATCTTTTTTTATGGCTGGAGAACAAACAGAAGCATATGTGTCGAAAAAATAAAGCACACACGGCGAGGCTTTGCAGCAGATATTCTCAATGTACACATTTTTTCCTCTAGTGTGTCTTTGATCTCTGTTAAGAGGACGATCTGAATTCACGTTTTCTGCAGTTGATCTATTTCATTGTGAAACAGCACACAGCTGGTATATGTGATACAGTGCCTTGAAAAAGTATTCATACCCCTTGAAATTTTCCACATTTTGTCATTTTACAACCAAAAACATGAATGTATTTTGTTGGGATTTTATGTGATAGACCAACACAGAGTGGCACATAATTGTGAAGTGGAAGGAAAATGATAAATGGTTTTCAATTTTTTTTTACAAATAAATATCTGAAAAGTGTGGCGTGCATTTGTATTCAACCCCCCTGAGTCAATATTTTGTAGAAGCACCTTTCGCTGCAATTACAGCTGCAAGTCTTTTTGGGTATGTCTTTAACAGCTTTGCACATGTAGAGAGTGATTTTTTTTCCCATTCTTCTTTGCAAAATAGCTCAAGCTCTGTCAGATTGGATGGAAAGCGTCTGTGAACAGCAATTTTCAAGTCTTGCCACAGATTCTCAATTGAATTTAGATCTGGACTTTGACTGGGCCATTCTAACACATGAATATGCTTTTAGCTAAACCATTCCATTGTAGCTCTGGCTGCGTGTTTAGGGTCGTTGTCCTGTTGGAAGCTGAACCTCCACCCCAGTCTCAAGTCTTTTGCCGCGCACACACAGTCAGAATTTCCGATGGAAACAGTCTGATGGGAGCCTTTCATCGAATTTTCCGACCGTGTGTATGCCCATCGGTCTTTTTCTGTCAGCATTTCCGACGGACTTTGGATTGAGAACCTGTTCTTAATTTTTCTGACGGAAAACCTTTCTATCAGATTTTCCGATCGTTTGTATTCAATTCTGACACGCAAAATTCCGACGCATGCTCGGAAGCATTAAACTTCCCTTTTATAGTGCCGTTGAACGTGTTGTATGTCGCGGTGTTATTGACCGTGACCGGTTTGGTGTGACCGTGTGTAGGCAAGACAGTTTGAGCGAAATTCCAACGGGAAAACCATCAGTGCTTTTTCCGACGAGAATTCCGACCGCGTGTACGCGGTATAACAGTTTTTTTTTTAAGATTGCTCTGGATTTGGCTCCATCCATCTTCCCATGAACTCTGATCAGCTGCATTGAAAAAGTATTCATACCCCTTGAAATTTTCCACATTTTGTAATTTTATAACCAAAAATATCAATGTATTTTATTGGGATTTTATGTGATAGACCAACACAGTGTCCCTGCTAAAGAAAAGCATTCCCATAACATGATGCTGCCACCACCATATCTCACAGTGGGGATGGTGTGTTCAGGGTGATGTTCAGTATTAGTTTTAAAGTTCAATTTTGGTCTCATCTGACCAGAGCAACTTCTTCCACATGTTTGCTGTGTCTCCCACATGGCTTCTCGCGAACTGAAAATGGGACTTCTTATGGCTTTCTTTCAACAATGGCTTTCTTTTTGCCACTCTTCCATAAAGGCCAGATTTATGGAGTGCACCACTAATAGTTGTCCTGTGGACAGATTCTCCCACCTGAGCTGTGGATCTCTGCAGCTCCTCCAGAGTTACCATGGGCCTCTTGGCTGCTTCTCTGATTAATGCTGTCCTTGCCCAGCCTGTCAGTTTAGGTGGAAGGCCATGTCTTGGTAGGTTTGCAGTTGTGCCATACTGTCACATCTACCCCAACTGCTTTGTGCTTCACCTATAGCAGCCCCCTTTCCCTTAAGGCAAGCAGGCCTACCAGTACTTGGTTGCCCCCAGGACTTATACACAATGCTATGGTGCCTGGCCACCACACAAGGGAAGATGCAAACTGAGCAAAGCCAAGAGATACTTGCAGTTAGCAGACAGATAGCGTGGTTCTACGACAGTCTAGGTAAAAGGCAGGCTGAGTTCAAGGAATAGTCCAATAATCCGGTCCGAAGTCATACACAGGGAAATCCAAACTAGTAAAGCAGGGCAGACAGACAGGGAGCTCGATCAGGAACAACACACTATCACTCACTATCAGCTTTAGTGATCCTGACACATACTGTTTACATTTTGGATGATGGATTGAACAGTGCTCTGTGAGATGTTCAAAGCTTGGGATATTTTTTATAGCCAAACCCTGCTGTAAACTTCTCCATAACTTTATTCCTGACCTGTCTGGTGTTCTCCTTGGCCTTCATGATGCTGTTTGTTCACTAAGATTCTCTAACACACCTTTTATACTGAGATACAATTACACACAGATGGACTCTAATTAGGTGACTTCTGGTTGCACTAGATTTTAGTTTGGGATATCAGAGTACAGGGGGGTTAATACAAATGCATGTCACACTTTTCACATATTTATTTGTAAAAAATTTCAAAAACCATTTATCATTTTCCTTCCACTTCACAATTATGTGCCACTTTGTGTTGATCTATCACATAAAATCCCAATAAAATACATTTACGTTTTTGTTTGTAACATGACAAAATTTGGAAAATTTCAAGGGGTATGAATACTTTTTCAAGGCACTGTATCTCCTGCATATGTAAAACGTACACAGCTTGTGATATACTACATTTTGAAAATAATTTAAGACCAGAAAAGAGGCGAGGAGTACTTCATTTATTTTTTGTGTTAGTCACTGACCCTAGTTCAAATGAAAATCCCCAGCAAATTTATATAGTCTCAAGTTGGGTGCACTTCATGTTTGTTAGCTTCACTAGTATCTGAAACAGAAGCTACAAAGTTATAAAATACAACGGAAGGAAGTTACATAGTTACAAGTTACAAAGAAAAAGAAGATGCAAAGCCCTCTTGGGCAAGTCTTGCTTATCATGGCCTCTTTATGATGGAGAGTCCACTAGTAAATTGGATTACATTTGATAACTGATTGGTACCCTGCTTGGCAGACAGGTTTTTAAAGTTATTGTAAAGGCTGATTTTGTTTTTAATTAAAATAAAAAAGATGTTATACTTACCTGCTCTGTGCAATAATGTTACACAGAGTGGTCCCTTACCTCCTCTTCTGCAGTCACTTTCTGCTTATCTTTCCACTGCATGCCCCTTCAGCAAGCATGATGTTCAGGGGGCACCCATGCCAGTGTGCTTTTGATCCAGGCTGTGTGCGTCCGTAGACTCAGCCCCCTCTCACTCCTCACAGGGTTTTGACTGACAGCATAGGAGCCTACTACTGCATTTAATGTCTCCAGGAGGTGAGAGAAGAGCGGTGCGGCAGCCAGGACATCGCTGGATTGTGAAATGAGGCAGGCACAGTAAAGCCCCATACACACGGTCGGATTTTCCGATGGATTCTGTCCTATCAGACAATGTTGTCGGAAATTCCGACCGTGTGTAGGCACCATCGGACAGTTTCCATCGGATTGTCTGACGGACAAAGTCCTATCTCCTGCTGGATAGATTTTTTGACAACAAAGTCCGATCACACCAAATCCGATCGTGTGTAGCGAATTCCGACGGACAAAGTGCTACGCATGCTCAGATCACATTACAAGACCAAAGCTATTGGCTACTAGCCTCTACGTAGTCCCGTCGTAGGCAACAAACGTCACCACGTTCAGAATGATCGGATTTTCCGACAACTTTGTCCGACCGTGTGTATGCAAAACCAATATCGGACAAAGTACGAGGGACATGATCCGACGGACCTGGTCCTCGGATAATCCGCGCGTGTGTATGGGGCTTAAGTGTTTAGAGGTAGGAGAATAAGTAGTGGGGAGTTTTTTTTTATCTTATTTTTTTTTTTATCTTAATGCAGAGAATGCATTTAGGTAAAAAAACTAAAAAAAAAATAAAACGTTTTAAACTCTAGAACCACTTTAAAATCTCATGATACGGGTTTAAAGCCCAACTCTGGGCTGTTATTTTTAAATGTTCTCAAGCGGAAAATCAGCTCACCATTAATCCAAACCTCCCCTCCCAAGTGTGTGCGTGTGTGTATGCATAGGAGATAGGGACCTTAGATTGTAAGCTCCTTGGGGGCAGGGCAGGGACTGATGTGAATGTACAGTATGTAAAGTGCTGTGTAAATTGATGGGGCTATATAAATACCTGTAGTAAATATATACTGACTTTTCTCAACAAGATGTTTTCTGGTACAGAGGTGATCACATTACCCGCTCTATGCATCATTGAGGATTGCCAACCTCTGTTCACAGAGGCTTTATATATATATATATATATATGTGTGTGTTTGTGTGTGTGTGTATATATATATATATATGTGTGTGATTCCGCCCAGGAGGGCCACCCTGTAGCAGTAAATCTGCTATGGGGCAGTCTAAAAGTGGTTAAACAAGAGGAGAGATAAACCCTGGGGTGCAAAATCTGGTGCAGCTGTGCTTGGTAGCCATTCAGCTTCTAAGGCTGGGTGCACGCAGGTGCGTTGCAAATTGAAGCTTTGTTTATACTGTAAGTGCCTGTTCACACTAGTGCGATGACAGACATCGCATATGATTCGCACTGCATTGCTGTGTGGATAACTGTATGGCTGAAATTGCATTGCATTCGCCCTAAAATGGTGCACTTTTTTTAGTCCGCACTGGAATCAGATCGCATTGGGTGTTCACACCTATGTGATCTGATTCCTGCACTATTTCTGGGAGTGTCATTAACTTTCGATTGACACCCTCAGCAGTTCACAGATCTCAGTGTGAACCACTGTGCGATTCAGAAACCTGCACTGAATTTGCAGGGTTTCCCACAGCGCACCAGTGTGAACCAAACCTAAATACAAAAAGCAGTTCAGCGTTTTAGCTGCGGATCTAATGCAAATGTGGAAGGATCAGGACAGGATTTTTATCAGAGAGAGAGGTACTCAGATGACCTGGGAGAGGAGGGGAGGTGTAGGAGGAGGGGGAGAGCATTCTTGTTCACAATGGAACACATCTGCGAATCAGATGCATTCCCATTGAAGCTTATGTACCTCGAATTTGCTCCGCAGTGTGAAGAAAGTGCACAGGATCCTTGTGGAATAGGCAGTGTGGATGCACCGTACATATGTGAACACCATACATTAAAACCAATACGATTCCAAATGTTATGTGAATCATATTGTTTTGCTTGCATCTATCTAGCAAGGTTACATTGTGGTATAAGCAAGGAAGCTGAGACCTCTGCAGTGTGTAAATGTGCTTTTACTATACAAAGATGCTGTACATACAAAAATATTACAATATTAGGAATACAATATAAGACTGACAGATATCTATAACAAGCAAAATGCCTATGGTCTATAACAGTAGAAATACACTTAGTACAGTACAAGACTGACAGATATCTATAACAAGCAAAATAAACAGCCTATGGTCTGTAACAATAAAAGAACATTTAAAAGTTACTTAGCTCCTGTCCTGATTTTTTCCTTTATTTTATTGGTGCGATGCTTACCCATGCCCACAACTGGCTTACATCGGATGCCACTAATGCAGCAGTTGCCTTGGAGGCTGCAGTTGTGGGGTAATTTGAAGCACTGCGGAATGTTTTATTTCAAGGTACTAGAGCTCCACATCCTCTCACTACCTCAATGAAAATGGTGCTGAGAGCATGGTCCGGGGCGGCCGCCCCCTGGGTGGCCGATCCTCAGGTGTGCTCCCCAGATACTCCACTATGGATTAATCCTTCTCTACCTGAATTCTATTCCATCCCGGACCCAGGCATATGGGCGTTGCGGGGTATTCGATATCTACATCACATCTGTGAGGATGGTGCACTACTGACATTTGACCAACTCAAATCTAGATTTGACGTACCCAATGTGTACTTCTTCCGGTTCCTGCAGCTCTGCCACGCCTATAGGGCACAGTTCGGGAGCTCTCCCCTGACCCTTTACCAGTCAAACACAGAATCGCTCCTACATCAAGAAACACTGACTAAACCATTATCCACTATCTACAAGGCCCTGCAGCCTACTGTTCATCAGGGTTTGGAGAGACTTCGTGACTTCTGGGTGTCAGAGCTGCCAGAGCTGGATGGGGAGGACTGGGAGGATGTCTGGGACTCCCCCTTTAGACACTTGGTCTCCTCTAGCGATCGGTTGATCAAGTTTAAAATATTGCACAAGTTTTATTATACTCCATACAGGCTTCACAAAATATACCCAGACTGCACGTCGCAGTGTTGGCGCTGTCAAGCTGACTCTGCGGGGTTCATACACATGATCTGGTCATGCCCCGAAGTGCAGCATTACTGGTCATTAATTACAACCTTCATCACTAAACTGACCACAATTCCTATACCCCAAAACATAGAGATTTGCCTGCTTACTTGGTGGATGCTCTTGCCCCTTCAAGGGCAGTCCGTACATTACTGGGATTGCTTCTCTTCTATGCCAGGAAACTCATTGTACTCAAGTGGAGAGCTCCCACATCTGCCCTTACCCTGAATGCATGGAAATCATTAGTTAACCTTGCAGTACCCTTATATTAAGAAACATACTCCAGTAGAGAATGTGGCCTAAAGTTTCAAAAAGTTTGGAACATATGTCTGAAACGACAACTGTAGAACAAGAAGACCCTGTAGGACTACCGGTCTGATCTGATTTGCATATGAGAGGATGGTTCCTCTGACTCCCAGGGGGGTGCTTTCCGACTAACCACGTACCTATAGCCACCCACTTATTGTAGACTTTTTTTGAATGATGCCTGTTATATATCACATATTTATGTAAATTGCTGAGCATTACACTTATCCTGTTAATTTTAGCAGCAAGCTACGGGGTTGTTTTGTTGTCTGTTCACAAGGTTAGGCTAGTAGTTAAGGTATGATATGCCTTGCCTAATGTTTTATATACCTTGAGCCGGGGTATGCCCAGAGGCTCTGTTATGTAACTTTTCTTTTTCAGAAATAAATAAAAAGAATTTATAAAAAAAAAAAAAAAAGTTACTTAGCTCCAGTTACTGTGTTCATACTGTCCGTTGCTCCTGGAGAACAGGCACCTTCTTGTTCGCTGATTACAGATTTGCGTGTCCTTCGGTGTTAATCCATGTTGAGTGGGCTTCATTATCAGTCTCTCCTGCTCCTTTTTATTTGGGGTTCTGTTTACCAGTTTGGTTGTTTTGTAACCATTGTCAACAAACTTCCAACTGTCAACAGTTTTCATTGTTACTGGGGCATTTGTTTCAGAAACATCCTCAGACAAACCTGATCTCTGTTAGAATAGCAATCAGACTAGTTTTTATCAGTCTTATGGAAAAATCATAAATTTTATATCAAACACAACACATTCCGCCCTTGATTTTTCTCTCAGACTGCACACAAAAAATCTCTTCATTACTAACAACTCATTCTACACATTAATTTCCTTGAATGCAACCCCCTCCCATATTTATGTCACTGAGAAGGTGTTTCAGTCTTTGGCTAAAAGTTCATTAGAAAGTCCAGGCTTGTAATACATCAAAGGCCTTGCTCTCCACAGCTCTTGCGGTCTTCAGTCATTCTTTCCATCATTTAATCACTTTTCTCTGGTCTTCCTATGGATCAAATCGGAGACAGCCTGTGGAGTGGAAAACAAAGTGGATTATCTGTTCATTCTAATAATACATAAACCGTAGATTCTGGCCCTTCAGCTACAATCTCTCCTCTAAATGGCTTCTTGCCTGGATATCTGACCAATATTTTGCCACCTGCCTGTATGCACTTCTGACCCTCCCAAAGAACATCAATAGGGAGGAGAGGAAATATACAGATATTTCCCAGAAGATCACTGCTGTTTTATTTGGAAGATTTGATGTTATGTAGCCTCACTTTCCACTCTTGCTGAGAAGTATCCACTAACCAGTCAGAGTCCCAGCCACTGTCTTGAAGCTCATCTGCCAATGCAAATATAACTTCAAACCTTCCTGCCAGATTCCCTCTCATTCCTAGATAGGCTTCAGTTTCAGATACGTCACTCTTGGTTTCTATGCCATGGAAAGCAGTAACATGGTATCTGTTAAGCCCTGTTCTTACATAAATACTGAACTCTGCACTCCAGCTGTGGCATCTGTGCCCCAGCCCCTACCATCCTCTCATATGGTGTGCTTTTGGCTATTGACCATTCTTGCACTTCTCCACACACTGTACAGTTCCCTATTACAGTCTTTATTACATGTCCATGGATATAGGCAATCCTCTCTGCTGTGCCCATTCATATGTTGCTTTCTGCCTCAAATGTCCAGATTGCTTGTGGGCCCAGTTGGCCAAATTCACAACTGCATTCACTTTGGCAATTTCACCTGCCACTCTGCTATAGTTCTCAAAGTCTGTGACTTGGGGCACATGTGCATCAACATGCCCCACTTTTATGGTTTGGGAGTGCGCTTCCTTCCAGATGTAGTGCCATACTTCATTGCCTCCCTACACCACCTTTCCATGAATCATCCATTCATTGGACTTTCAAGTGGGCATCCAAGTTGTCAGTTCTTTAAAAACCGCCCAGCTGTCAGTGTATATAGTGACATGTGAAGAAGAATCCTCCTGTAGAGTCATCACTACAGCTTTTAACTCTGCAGTCTGATTCGACCCTCCGATTCCGGTCTCCTGCAGGACTGAGTCTGAACTTGGGTTGTAGGCAGCTGCTGTCCATTTACGCCCAGACAAGGCGACTATGGCTTAACCATCAGTGAACCACGCTGACTCTTTCGTGTCTTCCGACAGAGACTCAAAGGGTGGAGCCTCTTGAATGGGGGATGACTGAAGAACTCTTTTTTCTGGTGACATTATATATAGGCCTCAGAATCAGTCCAAGATGTGGGATGAACAATCTCCAGAACCCCACAACTCCAATGAACTTCTGTGCCTCCTCTTTGGTAGTAGGGGGCGACAGCGCCCAGATAGTTTGCACAGCTGTCTCTGAAATTTTCCTCTGCGGCACAGTCCACATCATTCCCAGGAATTTCACTTCTGTTCCGATGATGTAACTGTATTGTTTGGATTTTAATCATTTCAATAAAGAAGCCTTTTCTTGAAGTGCAGCCATCCAGACTTCTCCTTCTCTACATTACTACAAGCAGAGCCAGCACCTGTGAAGTCCAAACAAGGTGATTATCTTCACTGTGGGACTGGAGCCTTTGGAGCGGTTTCTCTGTACTTTAATTTCACTTCTGTGGCAGGTCCTTGAACTTTGTGTTTGTCTATAGCCCACCCTCTGTTCTCCATGAGCTGTAGCAGGTGGAGTGCTTCAGTTAAATTTCCTTTTGTTCCAGAGATCATGATGTCATCAATGTAGTGAAACACAGCAACCTTCAAACTCAGGGTACTTAAATCTCGGGCAATCAGTTCATGACAAATCATTAGAGAATGAACATAGTCTTCAGGAAGCACGGTGAAAGTGTACTGGTGGCCCTCCCACACCATAGCAAACTGGTCTTCACACTCTGGGTCTATCAAAATCGAACAGAAAGCATTAGCCAGGTCTATCACAGAATGATATTCTCCTGCCTCTTTAGCAATTTTCTCAACAACTGAGAACATGTCAGATACAGCTGACTTCAATGGAGGAGCCACTTTGTTTAGCCCTCTGTAATCCACAGTCATTTTATATGTCCCATCAGGTTTCTTTACTGGGAACACCGAGACGAGAAAGGACTTACAGCAGGTCTAAGGATCTCTCAACAGTTCTTGAATAGTCTCCCAAATTTCTTTGTGGCCTCCAGGAAGGCTTCACTGCTTGAGACAGACTGGCTTCTCTGGTGGAGGAATGTAGACAGGGGTCCATTTCGCATGACCTCTGACCACAGCCTTCACCGCCCTAACCAGATATGCTTTATCAGGGTACTCGAATCTGAATGTACCCCTTTCAGTCTTAATTGACTGACCTTGAAGTACATCCATCCCAAGAATATCTTCGGGGAACTGATACTATTTGTCATAAATCCTGATCCCTTGCCAATAGCCAATTTCACCTGTATCCTAACTGCTGGTGTGGTTTGCCCTCCCAAACCTTCTACATAAATCAGTTCTCCTTTGTGAAGAATTTCCTTGCAAAAGTGTAACTTCAGCTCTAGTATCAACTATGCCATAAGATGTTTAGAAGATGACTTCCCCCACCATACAGTGACAGGTGCATACGGGGGTCGGTCTCCTGCTGTCACTGCCCTCACTGCTATTACAGGAGACTCACCTTCCCTTCATAAAGGATAAGGAACCTCCCAATCCCCTATTCTAATTCTCTCTAACTCCTCTTCAGGATAAAGGGATTTGGGTTTGGGTTCATGTTCAGTTTTGGGAATTGGTTTGGGGCTAACAGGAGGGGTCTGTTTTGTTTTCTCTAAGGCTAGGCTGATGTTATCTTCACTAGGAGTAGTGTTTCTAACCCTGACAGTTTTCCCTACTAAATGTTTCCACCTCTTCAGCATTTCTGCAGTAGAAATCCCATCTATCTCATCTTTAGGTACTCCTGCCTTTATTAGGTCCACCCACATTTCTTTCCTAGAGATAACTAGCCTGGTTTTCTCTTCAGTTCCTGTCTTCTCTAACCCATTCCCTTTCTTCTCTGTTCTTTTCTACTTGTATTCTTCCTGTCTAGCCTTGACCTTTATCTACTGCCCTGACAGGTTTTGTTTTAGTCTCCTCTAGCTCCCCCAACTGGCTTAAGAGGGTAGTGGCTTCATGAATCTCCCAGACCTCTCAACAAGGACAATAATGGAGCCCTGAGATTAAATGGCGCAGACTTCATCAGCTTAGAGCGCAGAGCAGACGTAAAAGGTTCCATATCTGGACCCATCCATTCTGGAAATGTATATAATGCGGTTATACAACCCACCTCGCGTAACTTGGAAATACTTTCTCCTATTGATCTCCAGGAGTAGGTATTTTCCAGGTCAGTAGGACTACTGTATACTCAGAGTATTCCATCTCTTACAAAGTCTAACAGTGAAAAATTCACACTAAGCTCTCAGGCTTTTCGCATTGCCTGACGTAATTGTGGATCATGGGTTAACACTCCCATAGCCACTGCTTCCTTACCTGACAAAACAACACTGTTTGCCCCTTCATCCCACAAGCGTAGGAGCCAACTGAATAGGGGCTCGCCGGACCTTTGTTTGTATTGTTTTGCCAACTCGTGGAGTTCAGTTTGTGTAAACTCCCATACTTATTCAAATTCATCATCTCTGGGGTTGTGATAATGCACCTCCCCATCTGCCATATCCTCTCTATCATGTTGCATTTTCCTATGCTTAGTAATGAGAGGTCTGGCACACTTTTTCTTTCCCATTGGATAATCATCATCAGAAACATTAAACTCTATCTCCTCATCCTCACTATCATTTGAGGAGAGCACATCCTCACAATCCCAGTTTTAGTATGTGACAATGGCACGTACCCTGGCTTTACTAACAGGTTTACGGCCCTTCCTTTTCCTTAAGGCATTAATTGATTTGGTCATGAGGACTGCACACGGCTCTTGCAAATCATCAGCCCTACTAGCAGTTGAGCGAACACACTCTGAAGCAACTGCTAGTTGGTCTCTTAATACCTTAAAGAGGAGGGCCGGGCAAAAAAAAAAAAATTAAAAGTCAGCAGCTACAAATACTGCAGCTGCTGACTTTTAATAATCGGACACTTACCTGTCCGGGGTCCAGCGATGCGGGGGGAACGAGACCCCCCCCTCGTTCCCCGCTCCGCTCACGACGCCGGCATTCTTAATGTTGGAACCCGGCTGGGCTTCACAGCCGGGCACCCACTGCGCATGCGCGAGCGGCGCCGTGCGCCGTGATTCGATGCTCACTCATCTGGGACACATGACATGTCCCAGATGACTGTGCGTTGCCTACAGGAAGTGACTTTTAGCCCGGGCAATGAAGGTGGCAGACTTCGAGGGACCCCCTAGCAACAGGCATTTAGAGGTGAGTAAAAAATTTTTTTTTTTCCAATTATTTTTTTTTAATTTTTTTTATGATTTTTAAGCCCCTTTTTGTTTTTTGGCTGCAACCCCACTTTAACTTCTGCCTCTGCCTTCTCCCTTCTATGTGATTCTGTATAAATATCATGAAGGAAGTACCATCTCACTGTGGACACTGTCCTCTTCTCTTTTTTACTTAAATCTAACCCCTTAAGGCTAAAATCTACAAAATGATCTGAGACTTTATCACCCCAAGTCAGCTTCAAGGGAGAAGCATACTTTACAAATTCTTTAGCAAAAGGGGCTCCCACTCATTGTTTCTGGCCCAGATAGGTAAGCTGAACACTTCCCTCTGGCCACCAGAACCCTCTGCATCCTTGTTTTTCTTAAACAGCTTATGCAGCATTTTACCTAGCACAAGCTACACAACACACCACAGAAAAACAGGTCTGCTTCAGTTGAATTATAGCACAGATCCCAGAGGAGCCCCCAAATTGTTTTGCTTGCGTCTATCTAGCAAGGTTACTTTGTGGTATAAGCAAGGAAACTGAGACCTCTGCAGTGTGTAAATGTGCTTTACTATACAAAGATGCTGTACATACAAAACCATTCCAATATTAGGAATACAATACAAGACTAACAGATATCTATAGCAAGCAAAATTTTCAGATGTGTGAACCAAGCCTAACTTCAGCTTGTTAAATTAAGTTTTGACAAAAAAAACACCTGAAAGCTGTTTGGCTAGCATGCACAGCTGCACCAGATTTTGCACTCTCCAGTTTTAGTAAATAAACCCCATTGAATCCAGAAGTACTTATATCCAGAAAGTAAAATTCAGCAGTGAAACTGGAAGAGGTATTCAGGCTTACATGGTTTGCATTTTGAGATCGTAGAAGTGATCTGGCTATATATAGCATTCAGGAGTAGTCAAGAATTAATAAATCATACGGATATATACAAAGCGCAGGATGCAATTGTAACCAATAAAAAGTAATCTGTCATTTTCTTTCTACTTTGGATGTTTGACAGCTGAAATGTTGCTGTTTTGGGTTGCAACAATCCATTGTTCCATGCCCTTCCTTATTAAATAATACTGGGTGCGTTTAAATGATATATGAAATCCTGAAAATTATTTTTGTTAGTTTGATCCGTAACAATCTCAACTGACACATGGTAGTTAAAGAACAGCCCACAGGCTTTTTGCTTGTCATTGTTTTTATGAACCCCATAGTTACTTTCCTTTCCTCTTACTGTGTGATTGAAAGGGTGAAGTCGTTCTGCGTATTACCTGCCCCCATAGAGCCAGTTAATAAAGATAAATTAGCATAATACCATCTCTCTTCATAATGCACTTAATAAGCATGCTGTTAATCAGTTTTCTGAAGTCAGACAGCAAATGTATAAAAATATACATGCTCACATACAGCTAAGAGCCGTGACAATGTTCACTGCTAAAGAGACACAGTGGGAGGAATTCTTTCAGGGGTTCGTGACTTGGTAGTATGCAGCATGACAAAAAAGTTCAGACTAACTTGCAATGGTCTCATTTAGGCCTCATGCACGCTGAATGTTTTTGGACGTTTTTACAGCTGCTGTTTTTGGCTTCAGACGTTTTTTTCTACAGTCAATAGACTCTCCAGCATGTTATCCTATGTGTCCATGCACACATAGGCTGTTTTTGGCTGGGGAGTTTTTTGGCTGTAAAAAAACTCCCAAAACTAGTGGGTTCTGAGAGTTTTTTTCAGCTGTAAAAACGCTCTAACGTCAAAAAACGCAGACAAGCACTCAAAAACACGGCTTACCAGTGTTTTTTAATGTTTTTGATCCCATTAAATAAAAAAAAAAAAAAGCTTAAAAACACAAAATAAACACAAAAAAAAGCTAAAAAATGTTATTGCAAAAACGTTGAAAAATTAAAAAAAAAAAACACTGCAAAGCTACTGACGTTTTTATAACGTTATTATAACGTCCAGTGTGCATGAGGCCTATCTGTGAGGATATGGAATAGACAGATTAAAATATGTAGTTGCATATGGACATCATTTACTATATAAGCCTATTAGGTAATTGTATTGCTGGGTCTTTTATCTCAGTACAATCTAAACAAGATCCAGAGGTTTTGCATAGGTACCAAACATGTACATCTACCTTGAGCTTATAGGACATAATGTAAGTCAGGTCAGGCAGCCCAGTTATATGTATGTATGCATGTGTGTGTGTGTACCTTGACTGCAATGTTTGGAATGGTGTGTAAAGCATCATTAGTTTAGGCAGTGCTAGTGATTTACTATAAACAGGGTATGGATTTTGAAGCTGAATGGAATTCACAGACATGGAGTGTGTTCGCACATTCAATTGTTAATATTTTATTAGTGGTAATAATTTACCTTAGCCACGTGGACAGCAGCATAAAGTATAAGATTCAGTAATTTGGAGATGTCGGCGTATGACTCATCAGATATGGTTATATACGTATGACAGTTGCAGTGTTGCATTGTCACTCTTTGTGTTTGTGAAGCCCCACTGGCATAACTCTTTATACAGTACCTGTGTATGACACAACACACTCTTCCTGTAGACCGCTATGCGTTGTTAGTGCACTGTGTGATTTGTACTAACAACCTCCATGTTTACAAGCACTGAATGTTACTTTATACTTAATGTTACTGTGTGTGCAGTGTCTGTACTCTGTGTGCATACCTGCACTCTGTGTGTATGCTGTCTGTACACTGTATGTGCATTGTCTGTACTCTGTGGGTGTGTGTCTGTACTCTGTGGGTGTGTGTCTGTACTCTGTGAGTATGTAGTGTCTGTACTCTGTGTGTGAGTGTCTGAACTCTGTGAGTGTGTAGTGTCTGTACTCTGTGTGTGTGCTGTCTGTACACTCTGAGGCGGCTCTGGGCTTTGTGAGGCCTTAGGCGAAACTTACACATGAGGCCCCAATCACGCCCGTAATAGGAAAAAAAATACAAGCACACAGAAAAGAGGGTGAGAGGAAGAGGGGGGAAGAGAGAATCAGTGATTGAGCACAGGCAAATTAGGAGGCCGCGAGGCCCCTGTGAGTATGAGGCCTTAGGCGACCGCCTAATTTGCCTAATTAGAGAGCCGCCTCTGTGTACACTGTATGTGCAGTGTCTGTACTCTGTGTGCAGTGTCTATACTCTGTGTGTGCAGTGTCTATACTCTATGTGTGCAGTGTGCCTATACTTGATACCAATCCGCTTTTAGGTTTAACCAGTTAGCAACCGGCCCATAGCCGAAAAACGGCTACAGGGCGGTTGCTTAACTCTGGGAGGCCGTTAATTAACGGCCTCACAGAATTCTGCTCTTGCGCGCCCCCTGGTGCGCGCACTCGAGAGCATCCATGATCGCCGGGTCCAGAGGACCCGGCGGATCATGGATCACGGTAAACGGCCGCTCATCGCGGCCGTTTACCACGTGATCGCTCCGTCAAATGACGGAGTGATCACATGTAAGCAAACCGGCGTCATTTGATGACGCCGGTTCCTCTCTCCTCCTCTCTCTGTACCGATCGGTACAGTATGAGAGGAGAGGGGGAGGGATCGGTGGCAGCAGTGCTGTGGGCGGGATCTGTAGTGCCCACAGCCTGCTCTGCCACCACCGATCCATCCATCCATGCTCAGCCATCCCCCCATACCCTGCAATACCCAGCAATAGCCTGCAGTGTATTGCTGGGTATTGCAGGGTATGGAGGGATGGCTGAGCATGGATGGATGGATTCTCTGCCATCCCCCTCAATACTGTGCCATACCCCCCTATACTGTGCCATACCCCCCTATACTGTGCCATACCCCCCTATACTGTGCCATACCCCCCGCAATACTGTGCCATACCCCCGCAATACTGTGCCATACCCCCGCAATACTCTGCCATACCCCGCAATACTCTGCCATACCCCGCAATACTCTGCCATACCCCCGCAATACCCTGCGATACTCTGCCATACCCTGCGATACTCTGCCATACCATGCGATACTCTGCCATACCATGCGATACTCTGCCATACCCTGCGATGCCCTGCCATACCCTGCGATGCTCTGCCATACCCTGCGATGCTCTGCCATACCCTGCAATGCTCTGCCATACCCTGCCATACCCTGCGATACTCTGCCATACCCTGCGATACTCTGCCATACCCTGCGATACTCTGCCATACCCTGCGATACTCTGCCATACCCTGCGATACCCTGCGATGCTCTGCGATACCCTGCCATACCCTGCCATACCCTGCGATACTCTGCGATACCCGGCGATACTCTACCATACCCTGCGATACTCTGCAATACCCGGCGATACTCTGCGATACTCTACCATACCCGGCGATACTCTGCAATACCCGGCGATACTCTGCAATACCCTGCGATACTCTGCCATACCCAATACCCTGCAATACCCAACAATACCCTGCGATACTCGCTACGATCAAAGCCAGGATCGTTTTTTTTTTTTTTATTTCAGGCTTTCCAGCCTACAGGTGAGATGTGGGGTCTTATTGACCCCATATCTCACTGTAAAGAGGACCTGTAATGCCACATTCCTATTACAAGGGATGTTTACATTCCTTGTAATAGGAATAAAAGTGATCAAAAAAATTTTTGGGGGGAAAAAAAGGGTCAAACTAAAATAAATAAAGTAAAATGAACAATAAAATATATATATATTTTTTTAAAGCGTCCCTGTCCCCGTGTGCTCGCACGCAGAAGCGAACGCATACGTAAGTCCCGCCCACATATGAAAACGGTGTTCAAACCACACATGTGAGGTATCGCTGCGAACGTTAGAGCGAGAACAATAATTTTGGTCCTAGACCTCCTCTGTAACTCAAAACATGTAACCAGTAAACAAAATTAAAGCCTATGGGGATTTTTAAGTAGCGAAGTTTGGCGCCATTTCACGAGTGTGTGCAATTTTGAAACGTGACATGTTGGGTATCTATTTACTCGGCGTAACTTCATCTTTCACATTATGCAAAAACATTGGGCTAAATTTACAGTTTTGTTTTTTGTAAAGCACAAAACATTTTTTTTCCAAATAAAACACGTTCGAAAAATTGCTGCGCAAGTACCGTGCTAGATAAAAAGTTGCAACGACCGCCATTGTATTCTCTAGGGTCTTTGCTAAAAAAACATATATAATATTTTGGGGTTCTATGTAATTTTCTAGCAAATAAATGATGATTTTTACATGTAGGAGAGAAATGTCAGAATTGGCCTGGGTGCTCCAGAACACCTGATGGTGCTCCCTGCATGTTGGGCCTCTGTATGTGGCCACACTGTGTAAAAGTCTCACACATGTGGTATCGCCGTACTCGGGAGTAATAGCAGAATGTGTTTTGGGGTGTAATTTGTGGTATGCATATGCTGTGTGTGAGAAATAACCTGCTAATATGACAATTTTGTGAAAAAAAAAAAAAAAATGTAAAAAAATCTTGATATTGCAAAGAATTGTGGGAAAAAATGACAACTTCAAAAAACTCACGATGCCTCTTTCCAAATACCTTGGAATGTCTTCTTTCCAAAAAGGGGTCATTTGGGGGGTATTTGTACTTTTATGGCATGTTAGGGTCTCAAGAAATGAGATAGGCCGTCAGTACTTCAGGTGTGATCAATTTTCAGATATTGGCACCATAGCTTGTGGACTCTAAAACTTTCACAAAGACCAAATAATATACCCCAATTTGTACTTATTTTTACCAAGGATATGTAGCAGTATAAATTTTGGCCAAAATTTATCAAGAAAAATTACAAATTTGCTAAATTTTATAACAAAAACGAAGAAAAATTCATTTTTTTACTGAATTTTCAGTCATTTTTCTTTTATAGCGCAAAAAATAAAAAACCCAGAGGTGATTAAATACCACCAAAAGAAAGCTCTATTTGTGTGAAAAAAAGGACAAAAATTTCATATGGGTACAGTGTTGTATGAATGAGTAATTGTCATTCAAAGTGTGAGAGCACCGAAAGCTGAAAATTGGTCTGGTTATTAAGGGTGTTTAAGTGCCCAGTGGTCAAGTGGTTAATTGTCAAAGCTTATTTAATCAAGCTAAAGTTGGAAACCGATTGGCCGCCATGCACTGCTATACCAGATTCTGAGTACACCAGTTTTAGCACTGTAAATCTCCCTCAGTGTGTGGGAGTGCATAGTGCATAGTCTGTACTATGTGTGTGCTGTGTGCACACTGTATGTGCACTGTCTGTACTCTGTGCATGTAGTGTCTGTACTCTGTGTGTGGTGGTATACTCTTTGTGTTCATGGTCTGTAATCTGTGTGTACTGTTTATGAAGTGCCTGTCCTTTAATGGTGTGCAGAGTTTATGCACTCTGAATGTGCTTTATTTATAAAACACACACTAATTTGTAATAACAGTGACACGGTTACACTTTGTAGTAAGTGTTTTTGTGGAAAATTAAGATTTTCAATTCATAATATCTAGTCAGGTATATTAAAAATATTGTATATGTAGGTTTCACATTTACATATACTACCTGCTAGTGGAGCTCCAGGCTGCATTTCACATATCTGAGCATTCTTAAAAACAACTTTCTGTTTACGGTGTTCAATAGCTCAAGTTGAAATTTACACACACAAGATTGTCTAAGAAAAGCAGTTCCTTTGCTTTCCCTCCCTCTCCCTGTGTTTTGCTTAGACAGAGACCTACAGACATTCAGTTAGAGACAGTCTGAAAGCAAATAGCATTCGTTTACAGAATCACAAACTTTAATTGTCTTGGCCAAAACGTATGTATGTTTTTGCTATAAGCCGACAGTCCTGGCACTGCTTTCCTATCAGGGAAAAAAATACCCATCATCTGGGAAAATATATTCTAAACAGCGTAGCAAAGTCCTGGGTCCCCTGAGGCCTAATGGTGACCTCCAGAGTTAGGGAGAGCTGACATCCTTTTGTGTAGAATGGGTTACAAGGCATGGTGGGTGTAATGAAATGGTCGGTGCCAGGGCGAATGCGCGGAGTCGTCCCAGCTAGACGCGCTGGATTAGAGCTTTGTGACCTCGGGGAATACACCGCCTGATAGCAACGCTACCCATCCCTCTGCTGGGTCACAACAAACGTAGCAAGCTCCCGTGAACACCCAGAACTGACCGTGATGCTGCACGGCGATTCCAAACATAAAACAAAAGCCAAATCCATCCAGGATGTTCTCCTCATGTCATCCTCCCCCCCCCCCCCCTCCTGTTCAGAGACATCACAGGTGCCGCACACCTCCTTGCGATCCCAGTCTGAGACTTCACATGAGGGTGAGCTGGATACTAAACTCGGGTCTGCCCCCTTGTCCCTACAGTTTGACAGCCCACAACCCAATCGTATTAAACAGTTTGAAAGTATGTTCACAAAAGCCCTGCAGCATACTTCTGACACTATTACAGAATGGCTGACACGTGAGATCAGAGATCTAGGGCGCCACACCACAGGGCTAGAACAGAAAGCAGAAGAGCTAGAAATCCTCACACACCACCATTCTGAGGAACTAGAAGCCCTGCATGAGGAAAACCTCTCCCTACAGTCCCATCTGAAACACTTTGAAAATAGGGCCAGGCGTTCCAAATTACGCATGCGTGGCATCCCCGAAACAGATTTACAGTCCACCATTACAGCAATACTCCAGGACCTGGTGGCCTTGATTCCTATAGAGGGCCTTGAACTATATAGGATCCATCGCACTCTGGCACCGCGTCCTAAAAAGGCCCCCCTTGTGACATAGTCGTGAAGCTCCGTTTTTTTCCGTACCAAGGAGCAATTGCTGACGGCATCAGGTCACAGAGAATCACTGGTTCCAGGGCCACTGTCACCAGATCTTCCATGAACTTTCTCAGGTAACACTGATGAAATGGAAAGCCATGAAACCTCTCCTTCAGATTCTCCATAAGCAAGGCATTGCCTACCGGTGGGGTTTTCCATTCTCCATTCACTTCTCATACAAAGATTCATCCTACCTGTGCAAGTCGGCTGAGGATCTCAATTCAACACTATGTCACTATGGGATCCTGCCGCAGATCTGCCTCTCACTCCCCCAAGAAACCCCAAGCCTCCTCTGGCCCGAAAGCAGCCTCAAGCATCCACAAATGCAGAAGATTTGCCTTGCCTGTTCCTGACCATGAAGACACCATGGACTGACCATCTATACGCAAGCTGATGCCACTTCCCACTCAGCTCTCCTAGAGCATCCTAATAGGACTTCCACCCTAACGGAAATATATCCCGAATAAATGGGACTTAATATCTTACTCAGTTGCATGATTATGGTTCTTAAAGTCAATTTTCCTGAGTCACCATGTTCAATTCTGAACAAGCCTTGAACCACTTAGTTTGCACAGTTTCTGCTAGTTAATTGTTGTTTTTTGCCTCTGTTACTGGTTCTTTTCCCTCCCACCATGCTTACTGCCTGGGCTAGGTTGAGGGTTATTTATCCCTAGCCTAAGCAGTAAGAATTACCTTGACCTTGAAAGATTCATATTTGTTCACGGAATATGGCAGGATGCCAAATACGGCATGCTACTTCTTTTCTGTTGCCCTTTTTCAGCTATGTTCTAGGAGACCCGCTACAATTTCCTGGGTCTCCTACATCTCATCATAGGGTTCCGCATATTCACATATTTACGCTTAAAGAGGAAGTAAACCCTGGTGGGTTTTACTTCTTCTTTATTTCTCTGCAAAGGTAAAGCATTATGGGCTACTATGCATTGCATAGTAGCCCATTATGTGTTACTTACCTGAAACGGAAGCCTGCACGTCCATGTCACCATTGTCCCCACTAGCAGGGAGCGTACATCTTCGCCCTCTGCGCGCGGGAGCCGCCAGTCACAGCTTGACCCCTATTAGAAACATCACGATGTGCCCTTTTTAAAGGGTGCATGTGCCGATGACATCAGCGCTTGCCTTTTTAGTAAATATTTTCTAAACTGTGGAGGTTTAGGGGATATTTTAAGCACCTACAGGTAAGCCTTAATATTGGCTTACCTGTAGGTAAAAGTGGTTGTACAGGGTGTACAATCACCTTAATGTCCAGGGTCTCAACACCCCCAACAAACGCACCAAGGCTTTTCAAACATTTGCCTCCGCAAAGGCATATATAGTTTGTTTACAGAAGACGCACTTTACTGCCCAAGCTACACCCAAATTTTCTGGCCATCAATACCCTCAAGCATTTACAGCTTCAGCTTCCTCTAAAAAGAGTTGGTTGCTCATTGCATTCCACCATACTACCCTTTTCACTCTCCTGGAGGCGATCAGGGACCCGGAGGGATGCTACCTTATGCTGACCGGTCACCTACTTGATAGTAAAGTTACCAATGTCTCTTACTATGCCCCCAATAAACGCCCAATCTCATTTCTCTCTCATTGCTAAATTTAGTCGAATCACATAAAAAGGGCACTCTCCTAATCTGCGGCGACTCCAACCAGGTTTTATACCCATTCCTCGATAAATCCCCAGTCCCTTCCACACCAAGTCTCCCACGTCTCTCTTTCCAATGACTCTTAAACCAATTCTCACTCTTAGACACCTGGAGAGAACAAAACCCTGCACGGCGCCAATACACCCACTATTCGCATCCACAAGTATTTTTTTGTGTAAACCACATCTTCCTAACAGTCGGCTCCTCTCCCCTACTCCTGGCCTACTCTATTGTCCCATACACCTGGAAGGACCATAGTGAAGTTCTTGTGTCACTCTCCTCTCTCATCCCTAGGCCAACCCACACCGCCTGGTATATCAATGATAGTACTCTGGCTAACCCTACCCATAGAATGGACATTGAAACAGCAATCAAAGAGTACATAGCAAACAACGCATCCGCTGACATATCTCCACTAACTTTATGGGGAGCCCATAAATCAGTCATTAGAGGGGTTCATATTAGTCAAGCCTCCCACCTGCATAAGGAGAAACACATCCAACAAAAGCTTTTGGAAAATACCTTCTTTAATGCTTCAGCAACTTTCCAATACTGTCCCTCTTGTAATATTCAAAGCATTCTCGAAAAAGAGTGCCTAGAATTAGACCTTTTTTTGACAGAAGAAGCAGAAAAAACCCTACGAAAATCTAGGCACACCTTCGATATGAAGGCGAACAAACCTTACACCTTCTCTCCCTAGCACCTTCTTGGCCCTAGCCCTAGCCCTTTGCAGAGCCGAATATACCCCCAAACCCATCAGGCTTAAATTATCTGCTAATACATATTCCAGCAACCCCCTAAAAATGATAAGGGAATTCCGCAGACAACTCACTGAACTTTCTCAAGACCCCCAAACCTTTGACCAGGCCCAGGCAGACTCCCTCCTCTCCTCCCTACGAATGCCTGCTCTCAACGCTGAGCGTCATGAAAACCTCGATAGGCCAATCACAACGGATGAAATACTCTTAACGATCAAATCTCTAAAGCTGCACAAATGCCCAGGCCCGGACGGCCTATCCGCGACCTACTTCAGGAAGTTTTCTGATACTCTCCCCCCTAGCGGAGGCATATAACTCCCTCTTGGATGGCCACTCCTTCCGCACTAAATCCCTTACAGCTGCTATATCCATGATCCCATAACCCCAAACAGATGATTTGGCCTGGTCTTAATTTAGACCCATTTCGATCCTAAACCTGGATGTTAAAATCCTGGCAAAAATCCTGTCCACCCGTCCTAATCCCTACATCAGTTCTCTAATACACAGAGACCAGGCTGGGTTCATTCCTTCTCGCCAAGCAAGCAATAACATTCAACGCGCAACACTTCTGTCGCATGCTGCTCGCACACATAATATCCCATCTTGCTTCATCTCCCTAAATATTCATTCAAGGCCTTTGACACGCTTAAATGGCCTTACTTAAAGCGGTTCTGCACTCGTTTTTTTTTTTTGGGCTATATGCCAAGGCCATATAGCTTAATTGGGGGACTTACCTGTTCCATCTTCCATCTCGATCGCCGCCGGTTTTCCTCCGATAAAATTCTTCATCTTCTTCTTGTCTGCTGGGGTCCATCTTGCCTGTGGGCATGTGAAACCCCACAGGCACTTTAGATGGCCCAGCATGCACCGCCGTTACTCGCGCGTGCGCAGTAACGGCACATCTGCCGACATCTCACGAGATTTCGGAAGATGTGGCCGAAATCTCGCGAGATTTCGGAAGATGCCCGCACTGACTCCTGGGATCAATGACACCAGATCCCAGGAGACAGTGCGGCGTGACGAGGATCCCCGCACAGACCCCGCCCACCCCCGAAGAGACAGAAGACAGGAAGTCATCAATTACAAGGTAAGTAAAAAAAAAAAAAAAAACACATTTCATTTAGTACTCTTTGCCTGATTTGGAAGGCAAAGAGATTTACTAAATGAAATGTGTGCCGAACCGCTTTAAACTTCATCTTACACTGATGGGGGTTTGGCGAGCACTTTATGCAGTGGATTTTAGCTTTATACTTGAAGCCCAAAGCCTTTGTCTCATATGCTGGCTTTTGCTCAGATCCTTTCCCCATAGAGCGGGGCACAAGGCAGAGTTGCCCAGTCTCACCACTTCTCTTCACCCTGGCTATTGAGCCCCTAGCCCTCCTTATCCAATCAAATCCCAACATTAAAGCCCTAGAACTGGGGGGACACCAGCATAAGTGCTGCCTTTTTGCAGACGATATTCTTGTTTTCATGTCCTCCCCCCTGATCTCAGCCCCTAACTTGTTAGACACACTCTCTAGTTTTGGCCAAATTTCTGGCCTTATAGTCAACCCTCAGAAATCGACAGCTCTTAAAATATCCATCCCGAATTCTCTCCAATCCCACCTCAGTGAGGTTCTCCCCTTTCCTGGGACCAATCAACATATCCCCTATCTAGGTTTTAAGCTAACCGCCAATCCCTCAGACCTATATACTGCTAACTACTCCCCCATGCTCTCCCACATCGCATCCCTTATGACCAAATGGACCCTGCTACCAATCTTCTGGATGGACGATTCACTGTTGTGAAGATGTCCATCCTCCCGAAACTCCTCTACCTATTCCGAGTTCTTCCCATCACGGTACCCTCCCATTACTTGCGAATACTGCAGCGCCGCACTTCCTCCTTTATCTGGGAAAAACTGAGACCCCCGCATACCTAAACCCACTTTGTACACCTCTAAAATAAGGGGCAGCCTAGGGGTACCAGTTATTTTTAAATACTACTATGCTGCACAGCTAGCTCAGCTTCCGAAATATCATGCTACCGTAGAAACCCTGTTATGGGTAGTCCTAGAGTCCATGGACTGTGATCCTCTCTCAACGGACATTCTCCTCTGGTTGGCCCCTATCCATCGCAGATCCATCGCCAACCCGATTAGGAGACATGGCCCCGTCATCTGAGACAGACTTAATAGTCGATTTGGCCTCCAATCTCCTCATAACCCCTTACTCTCTTTTCTCTGCAACCCCTACTTTTACCCAGTTTGGTCCTCTCGGGCCTCCTTTTTGGCCTGGGCTGGAGCTGGCCTCCTTAGGGCACATCAATTCTTCTTCAAGCCCTTCCAGACACTCTGTGAGACACACAACATTCCCTCCTTCCTATTTCTACAAAGCAAGCATTTATTTATGCCGTATACCCCCTCTGATCCCTCAAAGGTGTGTAAATCCGACCCACTTAGGTACTGATTAATATCAGAGCTTTACACCTTCCTAGTGGTCCCTGATACAGCATAACCCCCAGACTACGTTAGCAGATGGGAAAGAGATCTTATCTTACAGAATGGTCCTCTGTTTGCCAGGCAACTAAATCTTCTTCCTTCAACATTGCCGCCTTGGAAACTAACTATAAGCGGCTAACCAGGTGGTACTTGGTCCCTTCCAGGATACACAAATTCCTCCCTCAGTATCCACCACAGCGCTTCCGAGGCTGCAGTGTGGATGGAAAACACCTTTACATATGGTGGGATTGCCCTATAGCACAAGCCTTCTGATCGGAGATTTTCTCAATCCTATGAAAGATGTTTACTACATTCCTAGCACCTGATCCCACTGTTGCCATCTTGAACAACAAACCTGAGGCCTTGACCCATTGTCAATTTAAGCTACTGCTATACGTTACAACAGCTGCCAATCAGACCATAGCAAAAGCCTGGAAATCCCCCTCCCTATGTGTACTCGCAACCAAGCATAGAATCACCCAGGCGATGATCTATGCTAAAATTGAAGCAACTCTATTAGATAAAGTTCCCAAATGCAAGAAACTCTGGAGCCCTTGGGTAACCCATTTCTTACCCCCGAGTTTCGACGAAACCCTGTTACGCCCACAGCTCTAATACCATGCTCTATTCACCTAACTCTTGAGGTCTGCCAACACACTCCCTTCCTTCCCCCTCCCCTTCCCTCTTCTCTTTCTCCACTACCCAATTACTCTTCCCACCTCCACTCTCAGTCTCTGCCCCCCCTCCTTTTTTTCCCGCAGCCCCCCAACCCTGCTCAGAATATTCACTAAGCAAACCCCATATGTGCCCGCATCTTCTACCATAGCCTACAGTCTCCCAGATATCATGCGTCCGTTATGTCTCTCCTCTTTTAGGGAGCCTCATTGTTGTCCCCAAATTTAACGATTGGGGATAACACTGAGGTTCGAGGCTGAACCCCTCTTTCCCCCTCCCCCTTCCTCCCAAATTCCACGTCCCTGCAGTTAACGTGTTCTAAGCCCATATCATACTCACTCACCTCGATGTACCCTAAATAAGGGCAACCCTCCTTGCTTTCCATTATTTGTTCTTCTGTGATATTTTTTGAAAGTTAGATAATGATACATTACACCTGCTTTATCCCAAAGACCCTGAAAGTGTCACTTTCACTTCTATGCGGAAATAGATCTTAATGCGGGAGGAAGTCAGGTGCCATTGTTTACTTCCGTTTTTCGGCCGAGACCGGAAGTTCCTGTATCTACATGCGGTTTTCATCTAACTTGAATGTGAGTGGATATTTTTATTAATAAATTTATTTTAAATGATACCACACATTGGAGCGCTTTTATCCTTTCACCCCTCTATGACACCTCTGAGCTGAGAGTGCTTTTTACCTTAATTGGAGTGCCGCTGGATGAGGGAACCAGAGCATGGTGTATGAGAGCCCATAGGAATCCATAGGAAGGCGTTACACGGGCAAGAGAGTGACCAACCAGGATTACCATCCAAAGGTTTTCTGCTCAACTAGGCCTGTAGGGGCCGCAATTAGAGGTGAGAGGCTGGGGGAAATAGTGGGGTGCACCCCTGAAAAAAACACAGAGCACTGTTGATTGCATGGACCAGCACTGAAAATCTAAAAACACAGAGATATTTGGAACTGTTTTTTTCACATACTAAGAAGAATTGTCATTATTTTAAACATGCACTCTGTGGTTATTCGTACCCCTCCACCTTGTTTTTGCAATTTGCACAACGAGCTGGGACTTGTAGTTCACCAATTGATTTTATTTATTTATTTTTGTCGTTTACTAAGGACTTTTTTGTTTTCCAGTGATTGAGTCGTTTTATTTTTCACATGTTTATTTATTTCTAAGAACTTCTTTTCATGGCTAATTAGTCACATTATCTGGATATTATAGGTGCTTTCACACCTAGTTTTCATTGGACACATCTGTAGTGATTATTTTCACTTTTCACATTTTTGCACGTTGCACTGTGCACTTTATTTTCCCTTCGTTGATTCATTTATTCGTTCACAGAAGGAAATTTCTTTATTATTATCCAATATTTCTCTATTGAAGATTTTTTATCACATTTTTGAAGATTTATTTGTATCACTGCTTTTATGTCACTTTTTACACTTACGCACAGCTATTCGTTTATATATTTATCTATATATTTATAGTGTTTTATATTGAGGTACAGAATAAGAAGCTGTCTATATATTATATATTATTGTTGTTATAGTATATATTATTTTTTATGCTGTTTACATCCATTTGAAGATACCCATCTTTTGGAAAATTACGTTATACCTTGGCCCTTATAGTGGTTAGCGCCATATATCCCCCTGTTAACATATCTTTATCACAGTGTGAGATCACTTATATGTTGGCTGCTTCCCACTTATTTACTTATTCGGGTTGAGCGCATTAGTTACCCCTTGATTATACATCTTAATGCTGCTCCCAGGTGGGACGGCGACATTCTTGTTCCAATCAGCTTGCAGTGTCCGCGGAGGTTGGGCTGGTGAAACTACCTCAAGCAGAGGTTCCCCATACCGTCCAGAGACGATCCAATGCCGCCGATGCGTGGCCAAGTCGGAACACTACCCGCAGATCAGTCCCAAGGCCTCATAGCCCCCAGTGTACAGGGCAAGACTACCCTTCGGTGTACACCGCACTCCGGTGTCAGTTACTCTTGGACCCGCTCAGACCAAGGCCAGCACCCGGAGCATACATCTTCCAATCCGTCATAGTACTTCCAAACTGCACCATCTTCTCCAACCCACAACCAGGCACACGTGGCAGCACTTCTGTATCCTCCTCTGCAGAGCGGCGACTCTTCCCCCTGCCTGAACTATTGTGTTTTTATCAATAAGTTCATATTGCTTATCCTATCATGGGACTGTGCATTTAAATCTATATTGTTTTTTTTATTGTTGATTTCCATCCACAAGATTGGACTTACATATTTTTTTTTTTTTTTCACTTTAACACTTTTTTGGACTTTATTCCAATGTGCTGTCCATTTATAACACCGTATTTACATCTCATCGTTGTTCATTTACTTTTGGCTCTACACACTTTTTCTTAAGATTTGGTATACTTAGTAGCAAAAATGAAATCTGGTTGGTTGTCATGAGAATTAAGAATATTGTTTCCATTAGAATTTTTGTTCTTTAAGGTTTACTATATATATATCAATAAGCAGTCAGGTAATTACTTTGATTTCTTTCAGCTCTGGAGTCGTTTTTGACAATTAATCCATGTTGATACTCTACCCCCATATTTTTTCTTTGTTATATTACAATTTATTCTGAGTATAATTCAGTTTTTGCTTGAGCTCCTTAGCATATGTGAGCATTGCTGTCAAATCTCCTACCGTTTTTTCTATTGTTGAAGATTTCCATATTACCAGTGTCACTATGTTCAGGTATTTCATACATGAGAAGAATTCTACCACAGCCCTTGGGATTTGTCTGAACAACAAAGCAGACATTTTTTTAATCCCTGGTAACCTAGTCTCTTGTGATTATACTTTCTCACTGCTGAACAAAACACCTACTCTAAGCCTCTTGTAGATTTGAGGTTAGAAGAAGCCATATGTTTGACTGTTCTTTCCATCTGTGGCTTAGCCAAGTCAAAACACTTAGATACAAAGTAAAGAAAGATATTCTGTATACTGTATACTGTGCATAATGCATGTATAGGGTATACGGTATACTGTATGCATGCACACACACAGCATGACCAGTAGGGAAAAAAATTACTTTAAAAACTTTCTCCCAGTTTCTATGAAGCTACATTTACTTCTGATGTTTGCATGAGTTGTACTGCCATTTAGCATGATGTAGTGAATAGTGCAAAGTGTTTTTAAAGCTGAACTCCAGGAATTAAGCCACTTTGTAAAATGTGCCGGCATACTATAAGTTAAAGCGGTGTTCCGGCCGAAATTATACTTTTTAAATAAAAATACCCCTATAATACACAAGCTTAATGTATTCTAGTAAAGTTAGTCTGTAAACTAAGGTCTGTTTTGTTAGTTTTTAGCAGTAGTTTGTTATTTTATAAACTTGCAGCAGGCCATGGCCATCTTAAGTGTGGTCATCTGAAGCCAGACTGTATTTCTTCCTGGATCTCATCCTTGCAGATCTCGTACATGCTCAGTGCAGCATAAGCAGTGTAATAGGTTTCAGGTCAGGTTTCCTTAGCAACGGCAGTTTGAGAGGAAGTTGCTGCCCCTTCCCAGGAGGCATTGCAAACAGGAAATGATGCGATGGGCCGCGGCCAGGGAGGAGGAAGTGAAAAATGAATACAGTAGATATACAGTCTGTGCTGAAAAAAAAATAAAAAAAATATCCAATTTGTTTACAGTGCACAGTTTAGTAAGGGATGCTGAAGAGTTGTAAAAGTGGGTGGAACTCCACTTTAAATCCAATGAGGTGCATGTTACCTCTGGGATTTATCACTTTAATTTTCAACTGACAGTTTTACAGAGCTCCAGGAATGCAGTTTTCACAATACAGGAGGCAGCATCTCCGGAAGGTTTTAACCCCTTCATGACCAGGCCATTTTTTTGCGATTCGGCACTGCGCTACCTTAACTGGTCATGTAACGATGTACCCAAACTAAATTTATATACTTTTTTTTCAAACAAAAAGAGCTTTCTTTTGGTGGTATTTTATCACCACCGGGATTTTATTTTTTATTATATAAATGAGAAGGCTGACCGCAGGTATTTAAATCTGACCTCTATCCTCTTTTGCCTGTTGACGTTTCCCTTGATAACAGGCAAAAAGACAAAAAAAAAATGGCTGTGTTGATAAAAGAGGAAAAACTTGGGACTTTGAGTGACCAGTATGAGAGAGTGGGAGCAATAGCACCAAATATAACACACCTGCTCCCCATTCACACCTGAGACCTTGTAACACTAATGAGTCACATGACACCGGGGAGGAAAAATGGCTAATTGGGCCCAATTTGGACATTTTCACTTGGGTGTGTACTCACTTTTGTTGCCAGCGGTTTAGACATTAATGGCTGTGTTGATAAAAGAAGAAAAACTTGGGACTTTGAGTGAAACATGCGGAAACACATGTCTCCATCCCTATATCGTAGCAAAGAGGGGGGATTTTGGGACTTTGAATGAGGTGGGTTAGAGTGACTAAATGATAAGTCGGTTTTGAAAAGAATACCTTTATTGTCAAAAAGCATCACAGCATAACATGCAATGAGTAAATATGCAATCACATGATAAAAACCAAGTATGGTGAAAATAGTAATGCAGCATGGCAGGCCCATAGTATGGTAAATTGTAAGATCTTCCATGTGGAAACAAAGCTCCTGGGAATGATACCTTTGGCAGCCCTCCCTGTCTGGGTGCACAGACTCAGACTCTACAGGCTTATAGGGATGAGTTTACATCTATCTCCCTATATGTATATACTTCTCCCACATATGGTTTCAACCATGGTACATATTGACATATTCATGTTTTGTTGTAGACCCAAGTGCACCTGCCACTGAAGAGTGTAATTGTATATACACAAAACGTGTCAGGATTACTGGATGCACCTATTCTGCAGATGACTTATTGATTCCAGTATACTGTATGTACTAGATTTCTGTGATCTTATTTTGTTTCCACATGGAAGATCTTACAATTTACCATACTATGGGCCTGCCATGCTGCATTTCTGTTTTCACCATACTTGGTTTTTAACATGTGATTGCATATTTACTTTTATGTTATGCTGTGATGCTTTTTGACAATAAAGGTATTCTTTTCAAAACCGACGTATCATTTAGCCACTCTCACCCACCTCATTCAAAGTCCCGAAATCCCCCCTCTTTGCTACGATTAATGGCTCTGTGTTGAGTTCTTTTAAGGGGACAGCAGATTTACACTGTTATACAAGCTGTACACTCACTACTTTACATTGTAGCAAAGTGTCATTTCTTCAGTGTTGTCACATGAAAAGATATAATAAAATATTTACAAACATGTGAGGGGTGTACTCACTTTTGTGATATACTGTATATATAGGACATTTTTTTATACTACTTTATACTACTTGTGATATACTGTATATATAGGAAAATTTTTACTATACTACTTTTATACCCCCCTGAAAGGTGCCAAATGTGACACCGGAGGGGGGGGGGGGGGGGGGGAGGGTTCCGAAAAGCGGAGGTTCCATTTTTGTGTGAACCTCCGCTTTAAGTTTCAAGAACTCTGGGGTTGAGATCTGGGCTTGAATTCACAGCTCTATCAGCATGCCTTGCTTGTTACAAGGAGATCTCACTTTTTTGTATCCCTTGTTTAATTTTTATAAGGACTCATGCACACTTGTGGCTGGGGGTGGTATAAATAGGTAGATGAGCTGCAGTTTTACTGCCCCCTTAACTCAACACAGTAACGGGAGGGGGTTGTACACATGCTGCAGCTATAACTCTTTTCTTTATGGTTGTGGCAAGATTTAAACCCCCGTCATGTGTAGGGGGCAGTACTGCCACCAAACCTAATGCATTCAAGTAAAAGGGGCCATGCCACAACTGCATGCAATACACATAATTGCCCGTGACTTACTGCCTCCCAGCTGCCTGTTAACAGCCTTCTGAAAAGCAATCCACCATAGATCACTTTTCAGAGAGGCAGCAAGAGCTGCTGCTAGTGTAAACTAGCAATTACAGGAAGGGCAGCTGGAGTAGTGTGACGTCTGCTACAGCAGGATAGCACAGCAATGAACAACATCAAGTCGTTAATATCACTTTAGTCATAGAGATAACATTTTTTATTGAGTTTTGAATGCAGGGAATCTACCAAAAACTGAACTATTATTTAGGTGGGTGTCCCCTTTTATGACATGTTATATTTATATGTCTGCATTTAGCATATGTTCTCAGAGAGTTGCCAGCATTGACTGTGTAGCTGTCATGACTTCAAGACAATAAATAAATAATGTCATCTGGAGCAGCTTGGTTAGTTCTGCACAGAGATATAAGCTTAGTGCCTTTTACGAACATCCATCATTGCAGAAGGAAGGTATCATACCATACCATGGCATAAAGCCTATACATTAAGGTGATAAACAGTCATTCCTGAAAGCTAATTACCTCCACATGCATCTTTAATCTCAGAATCTCTAAGGCCACGTACACACGATCGGACTTTCTGGCTGGATTGTCCGCTGGACTAGAGTCCGCCGGACATTCCGACCGTGTGTGGGGCTCCGGCTGACTTTTTCCTCCCAAAAGTCCGGCGGACCTAGTTTTAAGTTTTTACTTAAAATTGTCCGGCGGACAATCCCGCCGGAAAATCCGAGCGTGTGTACGCCGCATAAGAAGATCAGACCCTTCTGGTCACAAGTAATTGGATGAATCTTTCAAATTGTTAATATCCTCAATATAGGCAACACAGAATAGTGGCTATTTGGAATTTTGGGGACATTGATCTCAGTGCACCAAACACCCCTTTTTATGCCTACAGATTTTCTAAAGTAGTAAACTAAACGTGCAGACTGAACCCAGACAATGATTTACAGAAATGACTAGTTAAACAGGAATTCCAGGCATGAATATTCTATAAACAGTCATGGGCGTCCGCAGGTAGGGGCAAGGGGGGTCAAGTGCCCCCCCTGGAATCAAGGATCGGATCTTAAATTCAGCACAGTTGTGTCGCTATCGGGGTGCGGGCATCAAGAAGCTGTTGAGCCCCCCAATCAGTGTAGTGTGACTTCGGGCTCTTTTCCCTGCTTAGTCCAGCAGAGAACTCGGCAGTGCTGTGACAGGAGAAAGGTGAGCTGCGGGCTATCAGAGGTTTCCCCCGCTCGCCCCTCCCCCTTCTCCTGTCAGGGAGAAGAGACGACGGCTCTCACCAGGTTCCCCGCCCAGCTTCCTGTCTGCTCCGTTCCTTCCCTATTGGCCATAATTGAGGGCCAATCTAAGGAGACTAGGAGAGGAGAGCATCATGGGACATGTATTCCCAAAGATTGGCTGCCCCATTTTCCACAGGGAGGAGGCTACAGCTCGATCAAGAGAGAGATTGAGAGACTGCAGCCTGGAAAAAAGTTGAGGGAGAGAGCGCTACAGGTCAAAAAATAAGGAATGTGCTGGGCGGAAGACAGAGAGAGAGAGACACGCTGCCCAGCGCCACCAGAGAGAGAGCCACGCTGCCCAGCGCCACCAGAGAGAGAACGACTGAGCCACTACCAGGGTACAGGCATGCTACACTACTGATCAGAGTCGCCCCAGGGGGAACCCAGAGTGATCGATCGTCCAGCCGGAGGGATCACTGCTGTAGTTTCGCTGGGTCTGGTAAGAGGGCCTGTTGGCCATTATCCATTACTTATCCTAGGGACTGTACTACGTCTGCAGTCTCTGACTATAATAATGTGATAATGACATTGTCAAAAAGGGGCGGTGCATGGGTGACCCTAAAATGATGCCCCCCCCCCCATGAAAAAAGTTCTGCGGATGCCCATGTAAACAGTTACATTGGGTCAGTTTGGGCCAATGTAATTATGTGTATGCCATACACGGCCAATGCCCCGGAAGCTGGAAATCACTGAAGCAGACACTGTTACTCCAATTGGTACTAGGTTCTGTGCGCCATGTTACTGCCCCATCTCCACCTCGTCCATTCATAGAACGCTTTGCATTCATTTTAGGAATGCAAAGCATTCTCTGAATAGCGCCTGTGTAGAGTGGCTGACTTCCTGTGTTTAGAAAGCAGCAGGTCAGCTGCTCAGCACGGGACCCATAAATTTGCATAAACCAAAAATGAAAACATCTGCTTTTAAAGTGGTTGTAAACTCTTCCATATACCCAGTTAAGTGACTATCTCCAGATGATTCACAGAGATAAAAAAAATCTCCTATATATGTTGTACCTGTCTATCTACAGCCCTCTCTTCTCTACATCCATTTAAAGTGCAAAATGTATAAAACTTGAGCTGTCAGAAAAAAGGGAGCGGAGAGCTGAGAGCTCTGAGAGCTGATTGGAGCAAATGGACACACCTCCTTTCACACAGCACACGGTAACAGAGATGAGGCTGTCACTATCATTTTTTTTCTTTTGGTGTCAAGAAAACTTGTCAGAAGTGACTCATGCTGATGGCAGAAGAAGGAAGCAGCTGAGAGAAATGACACTTAGCGCTCTTTATTGAGACAAGTACACACTATAAAAGGATATGCTTTGTTCATATTTCATGTCTGGCGTTAACGACCACTTTAACCGGTTCCCGACCGGCGCACAACGATATATGTCGGCAGAATGGCACGGACAGGCAGGAGGGCGTATATATAAGTCCCTCCTTAATGCCGTCCGTGCCATCGGGAGCGCGCCGGGAGCCTCGGACTCGATCGCCGCGGGGACACCCGCGATCGTCTCACGGGAAGGCTGAACGGGGAGATGCGGAAATACACAGCATCTCCCCGTTCTGCCTAGCAACTAGTGACGCCGATCTCTGCTCCCTGTGATTGGAGCAGAGATCAGCATTCACTAGCTGACAGCCACGCCCCCCCCCCCACAGTAAGAAACACACCCCTAGGCATGCTTAACCCCTACACTGCCCCCTTGTGGTTAACCCCTTCACTGCCAGTGTCATTTATACAGGAATCAATGCATTTAAATAGCATTGATTGCTGTATAAATGACAATGGCCCAAAAAATGTGTCAAAAATGTCCGATGTGTCCGCCATAATGTCGCAGTCACATAAAATAACGCTGATCGCCGCCATTACTAATAAAACAAAATTATTAATAAAAATGCTATAAAACTATCCCCTATCTTGTAAACGCTATAACTTCTGCGCAAACCAATCAATAATCGCTTATTGTGATTTTTTTTACCAAAAATATGTAGAGGAATACGTATCGGGCTAAACTGAGGAAAAAAAAATATTTTTATATATTTTTGGGGGATATTTATTATAGCAAAAAATAAAAAAGAATGCGTTTTTTTTAAAAATTGTCGCTCTTTTTTGTTTATAGCGCAAAAAATAAAAACCGCAGGGGCGATCAAATACCACCAAAAGAAAGCTCTATTTGTGGGGAAAAAAGGACGTCAATTTTGTTTGGGAGCCACGTCGCACGACCGCGCAATTGTCAGTTAAAGCGACGCAGTGCCGAATCGCAAAAAGGGGCCTGGTCCTTTGGCTGCAAATTGGTCTGGTCTGAAAGTGGTTAAGGACCTTTGTGCATTCTTTCAGGTGCCGCCATTGCTCATGGCTGACATGTAAAAATCAATAATTAGTGGTGCATGCGCTGCTGATTACACAATATTGATGTTTGCTCCGAATGGCTGCCTGTTTTCTAGCTACCAAGGACACTAGGTAGCAGGGGCCTATCAATAGTGTGTAATCAGCGGCACTGACTACACATTGTTAATATTTGAATGTCAGCACTGGGCTGCAGCAATAGGGTACATGTATGTGTAGCGGACCCCACGCTTAGATAGGTGGTTAGAATGGGTTTCTTTTGTAAGTTTAGGCAAATTTGCTGGGCCTGGTTGGTTGTTGTGAGTTGGGAGTGTTAGTGTAGAAGGGGGTGTGACTGCCTACACTTGAACTCAGGGATACCTCCTCTGCTGGACAGTGGGCAGGACTGGACAGAGAGGAAGGACTGAGGTCTGAGTGGCAGGAAACCCATGTGAGAGAATGGACCAATGGTTAATTTCTTTGGTCAATGGGTGTCTCTCAAAAGAGGAGAAAGAGGAGAAAAAGGAGTCAGAGAGAGGAGGAGGCCTGGAGGGTCGGGGATTTAGAGACCCCAGAGCCTCCGGGCGGAGGTTTGAAGGTCTGGGGGTTCAGAGACCCCAGAGCTGGATAACTGGAGGAGCAGGAGTCCAGGGGGCTCACATCTGGTCCCTGGAAGAACATCAACTATGTAAAGATCTAACAGAGACCGGGCGTCCCATGCAGGGATGTACCGGACTTTAAAGGAGAAGGAAGTAGGAGTCAAGCGGATGGAGAAAAACTGGGAATCTACTTTCTGTGAGTAACATGGACTGTTGATTGGGAGTGAGCAAAGGAAGTGCAACCCAGTAGTGCTATTCCGGGCAACACGCTGTGTGTCCAAGGACCGCAGTTATACACACATGCCAGGACCTGACGGAGGGACAACAACAAGAGTCATGGAAATAGGCAGTGTGGCCTGTGACTTTGTAGTATAACTTAACGCATTATTGGTGCTGGTCAGTCCATATTGGAAGTGTTAAGTTCCAGAGGCGGCTCTAGGCTTTGTGAGGCCTTAGGCAGAACTTAGACATGAGCCCCCACTCACACCCATAATGGGAAAAATAATTCAAGCGATAAAAAATAACGTTGTGCCCCCCCACAGCGCTGCCGACTTCCCTCCTCTGCCCTCACGCTGACTGCTGTGGGGACACTGACCGGGGACATTGCCTCTCATTCTCCCACACGCATCAGGCAAATTAGGCAGCCGCGAGGCCCCTGGGAGCGCAAGGCCTCAGGCGGGCGCCTTTTTTTCCTAATTAGAGAGCCACCTCTGTTAAGTTCTAACTGAGCAAAACGTTAAGTGCAGGAGGGAGTCATCAGGGGTGAATTGTAATGTGCCAATACGATATAATAACGGGGCATCTCATATCATCTGCTTCATCATTTATTGATTTACCCCAGAATAAAGCATTATCAACCTTAAAGATGTCTGGTGTTTGAAACTGCATGGGACAGGAGAATAACGGGGCTAACTGACAAAAAGGTAATGAACAACATTGCGGCTCCCAAGGGGGTAGTGCACTACATATGCTTTATGCGTGTAAACGTTGGCACAGCTTTACATGCATACGATTTACAGACAAGATTTTTAAATTCTGCCAGCGAGATCCTACATAAACATCTGCAACCTTAAATATATTGAAAGTTACCTTGGAATTGAAATTACCGTGTTAAAGCTGCCTGTCATTCTTTTTCAGTTTTGTAACAAAAGTTAAATGTTTAAAGCAAGCTTTTCGTATTTTGCATGCATGTTGGTTAATATTTTATATAGTACTCTTTCACTTACATCTTATATTTGTTGCCAGTGGAGGTCAGCAGTATACAGTATCGGGCAGTGCAATGCCAACCGGTAAATCCTCCTTCATTTCAGTGGAAGTCATTTAAAAATAAATCTCTCCAGAGAATGTAATACTTGCATGTATAAAAAGGCATGTTGATTTATGTATCCATATTAATAAAATTAAAACTGAATAAAATATTCACATTAATTACAAATGGACTTTTATCCACTAATGAGAGTTTATTCTTAAAAATAACTGGATCTTTAAGGCACCTGTACAATAATATTATGCTGTCTTTACCTCTCTTGGGGATCCTAAATGCAGCTGCCATGTTGCATCGTGAAGTTAAATTACCTGACTGGTTATGTTTAGCTGTCCTGCCAGTGATAAATGATTAGAGATCCCCAAGGAGAGTCTTCCGTGGTCACCAGGCAGTGCAGACACACCTAGAGATTGAGTCAGTGACCTGTAAAATTGTTATTTTTCATCTAGGTATCCAACTGGGACTTACTTAACACTGTTATTGCTCTATATGACGTTTGCTTGCCTGATATTGGAGTGGAGAATTTAAGATCTACTGTGTGTGCCCAAGGAGCAAAGACCATTCTTCTACTACGGGACCATCAAGGTATGCATGCTGCTATTAATATTAAGTATCTCTTATTCTAATGGTTTAAACTGAGGGTCTGTGTCAACAAGCTTTGGGCTTGTGTCTATATCACATTGATCTAGTTTGAGATGTTTCTGAAATTCTATAGAATTTTTTTTACTTGCTTTTGATCTGCGCTTGACCATCTGGCCTGCATTTGACCAGCTCCAGGCTTATTACCCATAGACATGTTTGGAGAGAAAAGACCTCTTTCACATTTACCTACATACAGCAGATTCTTGCACCGGGATCACAGGTGTATGTGAACAGAAAATAGTGACAGGCTGAGAGGAACCATAGCTGTTTGCCTGTAGCTGCACACTCAGCAGTTGCATGTGGCTAGGGATGGATGCCCGAGCCTGGATGCATCTTTCTACCAGGACCCAAAGATCAGGCAGAGCCCATCTGCACACAAAAAAGACCAATCTCCTGTGCTCGAAATGAGTGTGTTGGCACGCATATAATATGCAGTCTTCAGCTAGTCAAATCTTTGCCCCGGCTTTGCTGCCCCCCAAAAAAACGCCCCCCGCCCACAAAAATGCAAAAACAAGAAACAGAGGACACACAAGCCTAGCGCATTACCTTTGTGATAGCTTTATTAGTATAAAAAATACAGTTGTATACTCACAAAAGGCAACATCCAATAGGCACGTCAAAGTCCACAATGCAATGTGCAATGTTCAAACAGTCTCATCCGCTGGGCAAGTTCCAAACCACTGACGCGTTTCGAGGGGGATCCCCTCTTCGTCAGAGCCATTTGGAGTACATTGTGAACTTTGAAGTGTCTATTTGATGTTGCCATTTGTGAGTATACATCTGTATTTATTAAAGCAAAAATGCTATCACAAAGGCAGTGCGCTAGGCTTGTGCACCCTCTGTTTCAGCACATTTACGCAGGCACCAAACTTACAAATATGGTGGTGCCAAAGGATGGAGGTTTGTCATGGCAGGGTCAAAGGTAAAAAGGTTGACAGAAATCAAGGCTGACTTTTTTAAGTTAAGTAGAGAATGCTAGAAGCTCGTCAGTTTTTTTATTGTCTATTTCCATTTTTGCAGATTTTCCCTCACTTTCTGTCTGGTAAAAGGTTGTCCCCAGACCAGAAAGTGAGGGGAAATCTCCCTAAGAGTCCATTCACACTTGTGCAGCTTTGTGCGATTTTCATTGCGACTTTACCCTGCAACTTTGATTCTATTTTGATGCGACCTTGGATGAGTGCGACATCGCCAAGTGGCACCGCCCGTTGTGATGTCATTGACCAAGGGCATGCTGGGTCAGTGACATTACAATGGAGTGGTGCCACCCAGCAACATCACAGGATGGCCCCGTCCCTTAGTTATTTAAGAGCTGGCAGAGGGCTTTGCTAGCAGGTGGCGGGAGCCTTCGTCGGGACCGGATGTTTTTCTTTTTTTTTTTACTTTTTTCGGGTGGGCGGTGGTGGCAGACATCGTGATTGATGATGGATGTACATGGAGGACAATTTTTTTCATTTTTGAAATAAAGGAATTGTCAAAAACTGCCTACTGTAATTTTTTACACTTTTTTTTTGGTGAATGAGTAGGGGTATGTACCCCATACTCATTCACATGGGGGCAGAGGCTGGGATCTGGGGGCCCCCTTGTCCCCCTTGCAGACCCCAACAACCATGGCCAGGGTTGTTGGGAAGAGGCCCTTGTCCCCATCAATATGGTGACAAGGTGCTTTGGGGGAGGGGGCATAGAGAGACCCCCGCCTCAAAGCACCACTTCCATGTCGAGGGCATGTGGTCTGGTATTGTTCAGGAGGGGGAGGCCGCTCTTTTGTCCCACTCCCCCCCTTTCCTGACCTGCCAGGCTATATGCTCGGATCAGGGTCTGGTATGGATTTTGGGGGGATCCCATGCCATTTTTTTTATTTATTTCATGCTTTTTTCATTTTTTTTTCATTGCCATCATTTTTTTTTACAAGTCGCACACAAGTCGCATCTAAATCATGCAGGTGCGCCTTTCATGCGACTTTTGAGGATTTACATTGAGGTCTATGGCCCTCAAGGGACATGAAAGTTGGACCAAAGTAGTCTAGAAACTACTTTAAAATCGATGCAACTTTAAGCCGCACATATATGAACAGTTATCAATGGGAAACATGGGGTGCGACTTGTCATGTGACTTTGATGTCCAAAGTTGCATGACAAGTCGCACAAGTGTAAATGGACTTCAAATGAACTACAGCTACAGATAGTATTAAACCTGACACGGGTTCTAATCGTTCTTGTTCTATCCAAATGGGTTGAATGAGGCTGGAGCTCATTTAGTCTGGAAGACTGGGGACATCTAGTGGCACAAAAAGAAGTACTGCCGATGACAGCTCAGGATTTAACCACCTAATATACTGCGAGCTGGCGGCAGGTACAGGCACAGTCACCTATTTGTACGTGACCGGCCTTCTTCCAGGTGTGAGGTGCGCATACGCACGCCCCTTGTTAACCTGTGCTGTATTTGTGCACTGCATGAATTTGGCAGCAGATTTCAGCCAATGATTTTGGCTGAATCCTGCTGATCAGCTATTTTCAATCACACACAGAGTTCAGTGTTTAAAAAAACAAGTAACAGTGATCTGGCTGTTTCTTCTCCCTGAAAAGCAGGGAGAAAAAACAGCCAGATCAGAAAGTAAAACAGCACACATTACACATTTTTAGGCACACAGTTAACCCCTTGATTGTCCCTAGATGTTGACCCCTTCCCAGCCAGTGTCAGTGTACAGTGTCAGCATACAATATTATCACTGATTACTGTATTAGCATAACTAGCGATGTCAGCATCAGTTAGTGACCCTCCCAGCCAGTTTCTGTTAGCACCAGATCGCTTGTGACCCTATCACAGTCGCACTATAAATTGCTAATCACCGCCATTACAGTATAGCGCCTATAGCTGCATAAATTCCAGTATATATAACATAGTTTGTAGATGCTATAACTTTATCACTAACCAATCAATATATTCTTCTTTCACCAAAGACATGTAGCAGAATATATTTTGGCTTAAATTTATGAAGAAATTTGATCTTTTGAATGTTTTTATTGGATATGTTTTATAACAGAAATCAGTGGGGGGTGGGGGCAGCAAACGGTGCACCCACAGCCACCCACCATGCCCCCCACACCCCCCAGTCCGGTCAGTCGGGCCATCTGCCCCCCCAGTCTGTTGGTACTTACCCCATCTATGGCGCAGGCAGTGCAACCGAGCCCATCCTTTTTTAAAGCCTATTAGAGGCTCTAATCACGTGGTTTAAAAAAAAAAAAAAACCCTGATTTAAATGCATGCGTCCGGCGCCATGCATGCAGATTAGGGGACCGGATGCATGGATTGGGGGGGGGGGGGGGGGTGCGGGGTAGAAAATATTGGTTTTATTTTTCAAAATGTTCCTTTATTATTTGGTTTATATAATAAAAAATAAAAAACCCAGTGGTGATCAAATACCACCAAAAAAAATAAAAAATAAACATGATTTATGTGAAAAAAAATTATAAAAATGTAATTTATGTACAGTGTTGTATGACCAAGCACATTACCAGTTAAAGTAGCACAGTGCTGAATAGCAAATGATTGGTCATGAAGGGAGTAAAACCTTCCGATGGTCAAGTGGTTAAAGGTGACTATTTCAGCAAGAAGTGTTGTTCTTATTTTATCTTTTAATGAGCTTTTTTAAAAAAAATTTTGATGATTTATGCTTTAATAATGTAAAATATACATATATGATGCCTCCCAATCCAGACCCTTGAACAATTGTTTGTTGGTCCAGCATGCACATCTGATTTATAGTGAATTAGCAATAAAGCAGCACATGAGTCAGCAATGCTTATCTCTCCTTAATCAGCAGAGATCGACTATTCAACAGAGATCAAAGGAGTTGCTGAATATTTTCTTGTTTGTCTAGCAGACATTGAGAAGCTTGAACATTATCACGTTTGATCATACACAGATGATTGCTTTGTTGTGTCGAAATCAAACAACCATTTGACTTGTCATATAAGTACAGAGTATCCAGGTCTTGTAATTCAAACTGTTATCAATTTATTAAAATCAGACTAGTAAAAGGTTATAATTGTTTGGTTGCAGCAGGCTACTGCACAACTACTCTCCTCACTTTGTTAATAAATAAACTGCCCTGTGATAAAACTGTTGCATGCAACGTTTACGTGATCGGTAATAATAGTCAATTATCTTTATTATTTGTAGAGGTGCTAAAGGAGTATCAAGACAACTTCTGGCCCAAAGGTCCTCCAAAACCATCTCCCACTGAATCTAAAAATGAGGAAGAGAATGAGAGCACATTCTCAGCTGTGTTCAGTGACCCTGAGAGCTCAGAGGAAGAGGATGATTCTGATTCAGACCAGTAAGTTAATCACTTCCAGATATGTTTTGAAGATGTTTTAGCCCAATATGACAAGTACCTTTCTAACTTAAAGAGGGATTGCACCTGAAATTTTTATTTTTTAAAAGCCAGCAGCTACAAATACTGCAGCTGCTGACTTTTAATAAATGGACACTTACCTCTTCCAGGGTCCAGCGATGTCGGCAGCAGTGGCCGATCAATCGCTCGGCTCTCTGCTGCTGCCGGCGCCATTCTCGGTGAGGGAATCAGGAAGTGAAGCGTTGCGGCTTCACTTCCCGGTTCCCTATTGCGCATGCTAGAGTCGCGCAGTGCAATGAGAATCGTCCACGCTGTCTCTGGGACCTATGTGTGTCCCAGCAGACAGCACGGTGGGACGAGAAGAGGCATAGACTCCCGTGGGAGTCTATGCCCGGAAGTGGGTGTAAATACCTGTCTTAGACAGGTATCTGCACCCCCCTCCCCCCTGAAAGGTGCCAAATGTGACACCGGAGGGGGGGGGGGTTCCAATGAGCGGAAGTTCCACTTTAGGGTGGAATCCCGCTTTAAGATTCTGGGTTGGACTTCAAATGTCCATTCCACTAATACCGCGTACACACGGTCGGACTTTCCGGCAGAAAAAGTCAGACGGAATCTTTTCATCAGATATTCCGATCGTGTGTATGTCTCATCTGACTTTTTTTTCCGAAAATTCTGATGAACCTAGAAATAGAACATGTTTTAAATATTTCCGACGGAATCAATTCCTATCGGGAAAACCGATCGTCTGTATGTTGTTCCGACGGACCAAAAACTACGCATGCTCTGAAGCAAGTACGAAACGGAAGCTATTGGCTACTGGCTATTGAGCTTCCTTTTTCTAGTCCCGTCGTACGTGTTGTACGTCACCACGTTCACGACGGTCGGAGTTTACTCCGAAGGAAAAAACGGTTGTGTTTACGTGCCATAAGACATGTCTACAATGATGGTCATGCAACAGATGTGTGTGGTTGCCAGATACCTAATGCTTTGTGCAGATTTGCATGTAAAACAAATAATTGTGTTTACAAGTAATAAAATGTGACTTGTGCTTAAATATCTCCATAGGGTGAAATGTATTAGAATATGTCTAAAATCAACACTTTTTTCTTAGCTTTGGATTGAGCTTAGGAGGGTTAGAACTGTCAGGTTTCTATTGCTAAAAAATATAAAACATTGACAGCCCTACTACTGTATATATGTCCTAAACTACAAAAAATGTAACTAGAAAAGACAGCGTACTCAATAAATATGTGTGATAAAAAAAGTATCAGTTAATCTCTGTGTAAACTACTTAAAGTGGAAGTCAACCCTCCTATTGTTTTCAGCCAAGGAAGCTGCTATCTTGGCCTCTGTTTAATCTACAACTGCCATTATGCTGCACACGTGATCAGTTATGACACTAGCCATTGGATGGTTTGACAGTCTGGTTGAGAGCACAACCAATGAGAGGGTTACATTCCCGACATGTGCCGGAAATGTAACTTATTTGAAACGGTTAAATGGACAGGTTTACTTCCGCTTTAATAAAAATCATATAATTTCAAAACTCATAAATAAATGAAAAATACATAAATCACGTAATTAAAAAAGAATTAACTCAATGTGTATCCGAGAGTCCAAAAACCAATATAAAGTGTCCCGTACTCCAGAATTAAAGTGCATCAATTCAAAGTGCATCCAAAAAGTGTTCCAAATAAAAACAGTAGGGGTTATTTACTAAACCTAGAGTGCATGTTGCATGATCTGGTGCAGCTCTGCATATAAACCAATCAGCTTCCAGGTTTTATTCTCTCAATTAAACAAGCTGAAATTAGAAGCCGATTGGCTACCATGCACAGCTGCACCAGATTCTGAGTTCTCCAGTCTTAGTAAGACCCCTTTTAGGCTACTTTCACACCTAGGCGCTGGGCACGCTGGCGGTAAAGCAGGGCTATATTTAGTGCCGCTTTACCGCTTTTTTAGCGGCGCTATTCGGCCGCTAGCGGGGCGGTTTTACCCCCCGCGAGCGGCCGAAAAAGGGTTAATACTGCCCGCAAACAGCCGCTGCAGCGGCGTTTTGCTGGTGGGTTTGGAGCGCTGCCCCATCGTTTTCAATGGGAAGGGGCGCTATAGGAGCGGTAAATAAACTGCTCCTACAGCGCACCAAAGATGCGGCTTGCAGGACATTTTTCAGCGTCCTGCAAGCGCACCGCTTCAGTGTGAAAGCCCTCGCCCCAGTGTGAAAGGGGCCTTACACTGAGGTGCTTTGCAGGTGCTATAGCGTTAAAAATAGCGTCTGCATTGTGAGGAGTGTGAGGGATAAATCTGATGTAACCGTTAAGGTGTGAGATAAACTCTATGAAGAATCTTAAATTGGATTAATCTGTCTCTGGCTGATACCAAGCTTTGCATAGGGTAGTCCCAAACACCCTCCCAGCCTTCGGAATCTAACACTGGTACCTCCTCCCGCCAGCGCGACAATAACTTGTCGAGGTCAACATGAGCGGAGGGTTGAAGAGACTTATATATTGAGTGGTTTACCTAGGATGTCCTCCCGTAACACCACAGAATGCTCTTTAACCGCTTCCCGACCGGCCACTGCATATATACGTCAGCAGAATGGCATGGGCAGGCAGAATCACGTACTAATAATCGCTAATTGCGATTTTTTTTACCAAAAATATGTAGAAGAATACGTATCGGCCTAAACTGAGGAAAAAAAAATGTTTTTTTTATATATTTTTTGGGGATATTTATTATAGCAAAAAGTAAAAAAATATTGCATTTTTTTCAAAATTGTCGCTCTATTTTTGTTTATAGCGCAAAAAATAAAAACCGCAGGGGCGATCAAATACCACCAAAAGAAAGCTCTATTTGTGGGAAAGAAGGACGCCAATTTTGTTTTGGAGTCACGTCGCATGACCGCGCAATTGTTAGTTAAAGCGACGCAGTGCCGAATTGCAAAAAGGGGCCTGGTCCTTTGGCTGCCAATTGGTCCGGGGCTGAAGTGGTTAAAGTGGCTGTATACCCAAATTTTACACTTTTACCTACAGTTAAGCCTATAATAAGGCTTACCTGTAGGTAAAATTAATATTTTAGGAGATATTCCTTATGCATGCAGCCGCTGACGTCAGCGGCGCATGCGCTCTGAATGCCCCAGCTGAACGGGTAAAAAAACTCCGGCCACCCACAGCGCCGCGCACCCGGAAGACACGCCGAGGGCAAGATGTCAGCTCCTGCGTGGATCGGGCTCCGATACGGGGGCTTCATTCTGAGGTAAGTATTTTATAATGAGCTAGTACACTAGCTGATTATGCCTTTGCCTTGCAGTTTTTTTTTTTTTTTTTTATGTGCGGGTTTACTACCGCTTTAATACAGCGCTCATTCTAATATTTTCTATAGCGCCCTGTAAAAAAGACATTGCAGTAAAAATCTCTCCTAGTCTCTCCTGTACAACTCTCCTAGTTGTACAAAAACGAGGAATGTATCTCTTCTCAGACTTTTAAAGATATTTAAGTGTAGAAATCACTTTTTCACACAGTTTAAAAATAGATTATCTTTAAATAATATACCACATATTTCAGTACCATTTAGGCAATTATATCATGCTATAAACATTTCCATGTGCACTACTCCAGGTTTTAGTAGAGTAAGGGTTTGGGGGCTATTAGCTTTCAGTGAACTATAGTAAATACGATTTTGGGAGTATTTTTTTTTTCCAGCGCTATAGTGAATACCATTTTAGCGATAATTATCGCAAATTTGCGCCATTTAGTGCTAATTAGCGCTGCAGCGCTATAGTAAATGACCCCCAGTGTGTATCACAGTTTTTGGGGTCACAATACAAGGGTCTAGGATGATAAGATGACATCCTACTCTTTATATTTTGTTCAGAGACACCATAACATCTTACATTAATTTTCAGTTTTTGCAGGTTTTGTGCCTTGCTTTTACAGTAACTTTATTTCAGTACCTATAAAAGATTCTTCAGTTCACAAGAGGCTGGCAGCATTCTGAGCATTTACAAAAATCCTTTGATTTGGATTCCTGTGTGTCGGAATAACCTTTACTCCATGCACGCATATGTATTGTTTTTCTGAATACGAATTCCTGTTCTTTGCTCCCCCTGTGCTGTGACATACAGTATAAAAGATAAATTCAATAAGATGAGATCCACAGCACTATGAACAATTCACTTGGCTATGTAAAAAGCTCAATTTTCTCTAAACACTGATATTTATATCTGCTGCACAAGATCTTTTGTAATAAAAATGACTTTTTCACTTCCATCTGCACAATGACTTTCTGAAACTGTCAAAAAAAATAAATAAATTAAGTCTTTTCCCTAAAGGCTAATTCCACATTTTGCAAAAAAAAAGATAATTTACCCACATTGATAAAATGCATTATTTTTTCTAAATGTATTTACTTATTTGCATTAGAACCTGCAAAGCATTACAACTGCGATCAGGCTCCTGTTTCTCCAGGCCAGGCTCAGTACGAACCTTTGGCTATGGAGCGAGAGAAACTATCAATGGACTACAAGTGCTGTAATGTCACCACACTTGTGCTCCATTGAGATCTATGAGTGCCTCTGCTGTGGTTGCAGTTGGGACTTCTAGTATTTTCATTCACAGATCCTGTGAATAAATGAATGACGCGGCTGTGTGGCCAGAGCAATGCATAGGTGTGCCAAATTTAAAAGTACACAGGGCGCTCCAGGGAGAAGAACCTCGATATTCAGTAAGGTGGGTACTGAAGAATGTGACCATGTTTCATGTTACACCCTAAATAGGGGTGTTACAACTCATGGTCAGAATTATGTTCTTACCCTTGAAACCATGGCACAGTTCTGTATGTTGTGTATGCAAATTATGTAGTTCTTGGGGGGATTTTTTGAAATAAATCTTTATTTTTTGGTTATTTTTTCAGGATAACTAGAGGAAAAGGGACAATCTGTTGCCCCTATTAAGCAGTAAGATTCAAACAAACATGTTTGTTGATGCATTCCTAAAACAAAATCAGGAATCCAAATGGTTGCTCAAAATATCAGCCCATGTGCCCTACAGAACTAGATAATATTCTATCCATTTTTTAGAGTATATCCATCTAATATACAATAGTACCAATTACATGGCACTTATGCTGCATACACACGACCGGACTTTCGACGGACTGAACTCCGGAGGACTTTTTGACGGACTTTCGACAGAGTTCCGACAGAGTTCCGACGAAACGGACTTGCCTAAACCCAATCACACCAAAGTCCGACTGATTCGAACGTGATGACGTACGACCGGACTAGAATAAGGAAGTTTGTAGCCAGTAGCCAATAGCTGTCCTTGCCTTGTTGTTTGTCCGTCGGACTAGCATACAGACAAACAGATTTTTCAAACCGAGCTCGAGTCCATCGGAAAAATTTCTAAAGTCCGTCAGAATTTTAGAAAGAAAAAGTCCAATGAAGCCCACACATGAGCGGGACATGTCCAACAGATTCGTTCCCGACTGACCTTTGCTGTTGAAAAGTCTGGTCGTGTGTACGCGGCATAACTCTCATCATTTACACTGTCTACACGTTAATCTTCCTTTATTTTTACACCTTTTGCATGCCCATGCTTCCACCCCATATGTCTGCACACCTAATCTAAAAAAAAAAAAATGGCTTGGTTCATCTTATTTGCTTATCCATTGTTGTTTTCATGCTTCAGGGAGGAAAGTAAAAGATTTCACAGCAGCCTGGAGGAATTTCTGTCTTCGCTTACAAAAAGGCGCCATCAGAGGAGACAGCCCAACTTCACGATAGAAGCTATTGGATTTGAGTGCTGCATAGTTGCTGCTCTCACCTACAAGAAGTCTGCGAGGTAAGTCTGTGGAGAAAAGTCTAATAACCAAGGTTTAAAACATTCCCTCTCCCTGCTTATATACAGGTACATGCTACGTACTGTTAGTATGAAATCACAAAATAAGCTTTATCTCCCCTGTATCAATAAGCGGCTCAATAATGGGGCTGAAATGCACAGAGCTGCTAGCTTCCATTGCTACCCTGTTGTCGGCATTTCCTCTCACTAGCCACAGCAGCCTTGAATTGACACAGAGGAGCCAGTGCTGTGTGATCGCATGATCGCTCCAAAGTGGATTAACCACTTGCTGCCCAGGATGGATGGCGCACTCCTGAGGGTTGGGTGACATTTTAAAAGGCCAATTTTTTTAGGGGCTTTAAAGTGTGTGAAAAGAAAAAAGCTTCATATATGCCAGTAGAGTGCCAGCAGTATTAGAAACAGTGTAATCCACTGTTAGGGTGCCAGAATAGGTGGAGCAGAAAAATCCAAATCCCCAGCCACTTGCTGGGGATTCAAATTTTTTAAATACCTGTCTTCCGTTTCCTAATGCTGTGCCCTCTCTCCTACAAGGCGCAGTATGGATGTTTTAGTTTTCCTCAACTGTTAGCTGCCTGTACATTTTGCGCTTTTTCTCAATGTGAAACGTGTAAATATATGTTAAAGGTGTAAAAATATTAACGAACAAAGCAAACAGAAAAAAAGTTTTAATTAATAGTTTTACAACATAAAAGTAAACAAAAAATCAGCGGGAAGATAATAATTACTGGATTTTCTGAGGCACTAGAAACATGTCAGGCTAAGCCACCAGTGCCTTCCAGGAAGTTCTTGTTGTCAAAAAAAGATTTTGGGAAAAGGACTTTTTTCTTTTGCAAAGAGATTTATATTTTGCCATAACTTGAGCAATGTGAGTGGTGTAAGGACACTCACATTATAAACATCGGCAGCATATAAACGCTAACACACTGTGCCAGATCTCATTTAGTGCATGTGCAAGATCTGGTACAAACATCATCAGTGGGTTGGCAAAAGGAAGAAGAAGCTGTCTACCAATGTAGTTTTTTACATGGCAGGGCAGACCAGGGGTATTGGGGACAAGTAGAGTAAAGCGGTGTGTAAATGTTAGTGACTTTTTTGTTTTCATATGTATATTTCAATAATACTGACAGTTTATTGAGGGATGGAGGGAGGGGGAAGGTCCTCTCTATGGAGTGCAAAGCAGAAAAGCACAACAAATGTGTAGCGCAGCTTTTACATATTTAATTACAACTATATATATTTATATGAAAACATTTTTTTTTATATTAACGCACTGGGGGAGTCAAAGCCACAACATGGGATTAGAACTGAATATAAACAAGATGAACAACACAGAAAATGACAACAATTGTAAAGCATTTTAATCTCCTGGGCTCTTTCATGAACAAGGAAGCAATTAGTAGTGACAAAATACTCCACGGAATTGTACATGGTAGCTACACAATGAAGTATTAAATAGGTAAAGAAATTACACATAAAATATAGATCAGACTCGTCCTTGCACCCATTTTCTCAGTTGTTAATTACAGCTGTTAAAAATTTGGACAGAAACAGAAGAGAAAGATCGACTCATCTGAGCTTTGCTGCTGGAGAAGAATTTTATGCATGCCTCGGACAGCCGGTAGAACTAACAGATCGATTTTGAAAGAGATCAAACTAGTTATGTCACAAGAAGACCAAATGATGAAGTTATGACTGTTCTATTTTGGTCACACTGACAGAAGAGAGAGATCACTGGAGAAGGAAATAATGTTTGGAAAGATCGAGGGAACAAGGTGAAGAGGGAGACTGGCTACTAGATGGTTGGACAGATTGGGGTTGTTTTACTAATACTGGAGAGTGCAAAATCTGATGTAGCTGATGGTAGTCAATAAAAAAAAAAAAATCTGGAAGCTGATTGGTTTTTATGCAGAGCTGCACCAGATTTTGCACTCTCTAGTTTTAGTAAATCAACCCCATTGGCTACAGCTGTGGGGATGACACTGGAAGATCTTTCCAGACTAGCATATAATAGACTTTAGATAGATAGATAGAATTAGATCTCTCATTTATCAAGTCACTAGGACTCGAAGCCGAGTTGACGGCACTTAGCTATGGGGTTGATTTACTAAAGGCAAATAGACTGTGCTATTTGCAAGTGCAGTTACAGTCTGCAAGTGAAGATGCCCCAGGGCTTAGCAAATGGGGTGAAGGTTCACATTGAAAATAATACCCAATCACATGCAAGGAAAATTAAAAAAAAAAATGCATTTTGGCTTACAAATGATTGGATGATGGAAGTCAACAGAACATTTGTGAGATTCTAAGACCTCTCCAATTTAAAAATTATTATGGGCAAATCTGTGATTCTCCCCATTAATGTGACAAAATCAGAAGGTGACTCTATGGAGGCGTCCTTCCCTTTTCATTTCCAAGACACTTACATTACTTATTTGGGAATTAATTAGACTACTACTACTACTTGGATACAGGATTTAGTCAGTGTTAATTTTCCGACACTTATAAAGGATTAAAGAGGACCTAAAACAATGGGATAAGCTACACTTTACATGTCTGGGTAGGATGAATATTGTGAAGATGGTGATTCTCCCTAGACTCCCGTACACGCGGTCGGAATTTCCGATGGAAACCGTCCGATGGGAGCTTTTCATCGGATTTTCCGACCGTGTGTGTGCCCATCGGCCTTTTTCTGCCGGAATTTCCAACGGACTTTGGATTGAGAACCTGTTCTTAATTTTTCAGACGGAAAACCTTTCTATCGGATTTTCCGATTGTGTGTATGCAATTCCGACACGCAAAATTCTGACGCATGCTCGGAAACAATTTGACGCATGCTCAGAAGCATTAAACTTCCCTTTTATAGTGCAGTCAGACGTTTTTTAAGGCGTGGTGTTCCGGAATTTGGTGTGACCATGTTTAGGCAAGACAGTTTGAGCGAAATTCCGTCGGAATTCCGACGGGAAAATCATCAGAGCTTTTTCCGACGAGAATTCCGACTGTGTGTACGCGGCATTATTCTTTATTCAAATTCTCCCTATCAAATTGCCTAGGTCATATTTGGAACATGTAAAATGGGGATTTATAAAGGTTGTTTGGGGAGGAAAATCCCCTAGGCTTTCATATAATCTATTAAGTGGGACTAAAAAGAAAGGGTGCCTGGTTCCTCCAGATATCTTTTTTTACTACCAGTGCTCGGCTGCATGGGAGGCTAGAGGAGATATTTGTGGTCTAATAGATCCCAGATCTCCCCATGAAGAGGACCCGTCATGGCCCATGCTATCACAAGAGATGTTGTTCATCCCTTGTGATAGCAATAAAGTTAATCCAAAAAAGTGTAACAAAAACATTGTATAAAATAAATAAATAATAATAAAAAAATTGAAAGCGCCCCCCCTCCCACTGTCCTTATGTTACTCCCGCACGCATGTATAAACAGTGATTGCACCACACATGTGATATATTGTGCAGAACGCCAGAGTGAGAGCAATAATTTTAGCTCCAGACCTCCTGTACAGCTCTATTCTGGTAACCTGTAAAGATGTTTAAAGCTACGCCTATGGGGAATTTTAAGCATTGTAGTTTGCCGCCATTCCACGGGCAGACACAATTTTAAAGCGTGACATGTTAGGTATCCATTTACTTAGCATAACATCATCTTTCACATTATACAAAGAAATTGGACTAATCTTTTGTTTTTTTTTTCAATTCATGAAAGTGTTTTTTTTTGGCAAAAATATTGCGTTTGAAAAACCGCTGCACAAATACCATGTTCCATAAAAAAATTGCAACACCCATCATTTTATTTTACAGGGCCTTTGCTAAAAACATATATATAATGTTTGGGGGTTCTAAGAAATTTTTTAGCAAAAAAAAAAGTTGATTTTTACATGTAGGAGCGAAGTGTCAGAATTGGCCCAGTAGTTAAGTCAATTTCAGGTGCATACACAACACTTACACTGTCTGCCTCCACGGCTGATCATCTGTAGTTAATCGATGCCTGAGTGAATACATGCGAATGGCTGCAAATAGATGTAGATGCTGTAAGGCAGTCCTGCACAGCTAGTCGCAGGGAACCCCACTGAGTCTCCTGCAGGTAATCACAAACAACCCCACTTGCAACTGTGGATAGTGCCTAAAATGTGGAACACTTTTTTTTTATTCTTTATTTACCAGTTCTCAGAAAAGAGGCATCTGTTACAAGCTCTATCCAAGCCCAACAGAATAACCATAGGTACAGTATGAAATCCAATAGCAGTAAAAATCTGTTTTTGAATAAGAATCTTAGAACTTTTCAAAAGAAATATATTGTGCAGCAATAAAATTTGCACATTGAATAAACAGATTAGAAGAGCATCTAATCGTAAACCTTCTAGTAACCTTGCAAAACTTAGATTTCAGAGTTGTAGGAATATCAAAGTGTACTTGCTTGGGAAGAATTAGAAGATTTAGGACTATTGGAGCGGACTTTATAGGTACCAGAAAGGAATACAATTTAATTGAAAAAGAATTAATTTATTAAACATATAAAGACAATAAATATTAAAAATGAAATGATAATTGGCTCTCAGATATAAAAGCCACATATAGTATGTGTATACAGTCCCTATTGCTGCTTGGACAAGGCTGGTCGACGTTTCGCTTTAGCTTCCTCAGGATCCACTTGCCATACAACAAGCAGAGGGATTCTGTGTAAGAAAGGGGAAATAATCATATTTCACATATGGACAAATTGGCACATGAACACATAACTCACAGATGAGGCCTTAATAATGATGCATGAAAAAAAACACTCACATAAAAACAGGGGCACTTTCATACATGTGACATGCCCCATGCCGTCCAGGGCATCTGCACAGTACCGAGGGCACCCAGATAATCAATCAAAGATCTACATTGTGTAAAAAAGATGCATACTATAAATAACCAGCAAAAACTAGGAAGATAGAATATTTAGACAAATAATCCAACATTAGATTTGAATATACTCACTCGGCTATTAGTGTGCCACAGATAACGAAATAGGGCCTACAAGTGTGCGAATGTGGGTCATAGGCAATGTTGGTCATCTTACTTTAAAAAAGTAATTAGTTAAGTTACAAATTACTTCTCCGAAAAAGTAATTGCATTAGTAACTCAGTTACTACATTGGAAAAGTAATTAGTTACTCAGCAAAGTAACTGTGACTTTTTTTTAAATATTCTATAGACGGAACTTGCGAAGGAAGTGAATGTTGCCGCCCCCATTGGCGAGATTGACACCTCGCAAGCCCCCTTACCTGGTATGGATTTAAAGGGGAACCCCTACGCTGAAAAAACGGCATGGGGGTCCCCCAAAGTCCATAGCAGACCCTTATCCGAGCACGCAGCACGGCTGGTCAGGAAAGGGGGTGGGGACAAGCGAGCGCCCCTCCTGAACTGTACCAGTCCGCGTGCCCTCAACATGGGGGGGTGCTTTGGGCCCCCCTCCCCCTTTATAAGGGGAAGTACTCATCTTCCCCAAGAAAACCCTTAGAGGCCGATGGAAGACTCCATCGACTCCGCAGATGCGCAGTTCCAGCGCTCGCGCATGCGCAGTGCGTCCGCAATGTTAAGGCTCTAATCTGGAAGTGTGCACATGCGCACTAGCGCCGAATCAGCGCTTAGAGAAACCCAAGCTCACAATAGAACATAACCAGGAGTAAAGAAGAGAATAGGAGAGCAGACTAATGCCATGAAAAATATACCTCCAATGTTTTAACTATAGAGCGCTATGCAATAATAAAAAAGATAAATATATGTCAATTCTAAGTAAGGGGAAAGATGTTATCCCCCTTGGGAAGAAAGAATTGTTGGCATCAGTTTCCTGCAGAAAGGGGATGGGGGGTATCAGGGTGGTAGACAAGGCAGGTAAGGCCAGGGATGTCACTTCCTGGGGTTACACAGTGAGGAGGTTGTTTCAAAACACTATACAAAAACAGCGGGTCAACGTTCACTCTATCCCCCTGATCCTTACCCACTTTTAAGAGATGAATAGTGTTAAGTTGAGAAGATAGGCTGCAGGATTCTGACTCAATTCAACCAAAGGCAATTGTCGTGATTGTGTTTGTCACATCTTTTCAAAAGGACTGAATATTTGAGCAGTACTAGAATATGTGTGATATTGGGTCAGCCGTATTGGCATTGTGCCAGCAGGTTTCAGGGATACTCCAGTACATTCTGTGTAGCACATATGGAACTTTGTACCATCTGGATAATATTTTAGGTCTCATTTCCTGAATTCTGCTGGCAGTGGATGATTTATGGGATAGGAGCAGTGTCCTGCCTATTTGTTGGGCCGTGAATTTGTTTCCTAAATCTGACTCCCACTTTTATATAAACAGTGGGCAGAATCCATCCAGTTCAGTAAATTATGCAGTATGAATGAAAGGGTATGTCTGGTAGGTTCACCTTTTTTGACATAACGATTCAACAGGTGTTAGTGATCGGGGAATGTAGTTAGGTTTCACAAATGTCTATAGTAAATGCCTAAGTTTTAATGCATTCCAAAAAACTAAGGGCAGGTCAGACAAGAGGGCCAGTTCAGCCTGGGATGGTGTCTTACCTTGTGGCCAATGACCCAACAGGCAATATCTGCTTGCTATTAGTAGGTGCCTAAGATTCTTGTTAGTAAATCCTGGATTAGGATTCCCCAGTACAGGAGCCAGGGGGGCAGATAGGGAGAAAGGTTGATGGAGCAGGAAGTATCTCTGGCAATTTAAATAGTACTTACAAGCATTGGGTGTGCCTGTATATCTGTGCGTGATGTGGACGTAAGCCATGGTAGATTTAAGACTGGGATTGTGGAGTCCTCGAGTTCCATTGACACTCACTGCTTAGAGTTTCCCTTGCAACACCAGTCTGCTATTCTAGTGAAATAAGCAGTTTTTTAGTAACAGGCTACATCCAGGAGCCCATTACCTGCCTAGTCCTTTGGAAGATATAGTACCTGAATGTTTATTCTGGGTGTCCTATGTGATTAAGCAAAACAAAACGATCCAACGCTCAATGGGTTAGCTGAAAAAGCAGTCTCACTCAGGCAGCTGAACATACATAGTTTATTCAATAGTAACCATAAAATCCAATCCGGTTGTCAGACAAGGAGGAGTGGGGAATGATAAAAGATATTAAAGCAGCTTTACGGTGTCACCACCAGAAATCAACTAACGAGGGAGTAACTGAGTAGAGGCATCTGAATTTCCTGAACATTGTACGAATTTGTGTAAAAAAGCAGTTGGCAGTCTAATGGGTGAGGCTTGAAGTAAATATAATGTCCGGGGTAAGGTAGTCATCTTCAGGGAATTGCATTTACTACAGAAGCACGTCAGGGTAAGCGAATGCCAGTGTTTGAGGCCACATTTAATTCTGCAAAATAAAGGCTAAAAATTTGCAAAATAGTGATCTGTGGGGTCATTAGTAATATTAGTACCTAAGTATTTAATTTCCCTATCAACCAATCAAAAAGGAAACTGTTCTTTGAAGGGATTCAATATCATTCTGTGAGACTGATACATTAAGAGGTGTAAATTTCAATATATTAATTTTGAAATTTGAAAGAGATTCATAATCATGCAAAGCTCTGAGGATATTGGACAATGTGATGTAAGGATTGGTAAAGAAGAAGTCCAAATTGTCTACAAATGCTTCGATCTTGAGTGTGATTAATTGGTTTAATGTAGCAAGCTATATCCGAGTTGGCTCTTGTTGAGCACAGGAAGGGTTCCAGGGTCAAAATGAAAATAATCGGTGAGAGTGTGCAACCCTGCCTTGTGCCATTTATTCTGTGAAAGTAGACCTCATCTCATTCACCTTCATGGCCGCCATAGGAGAGGAGTATGATGCCATTATTCATCTGAGCATATGGGAGCCAAACCCAATTTGTTGTAGGGTGACCTTAATAAACTGCAAGACCACCCTATAAAAAGCTTTCTCTGCATCAAACAAAAGCAATAGAAATGGGCGTTTCGAGGACTGGGCAACATGAACAAGATTTATGACTTGAGTAGTGTTATCTCAAACCTCACTTAAAGAGGAAGTAAACCTTGATGGGCAGCGCTACATACATCGCTCCCAAACCGCCCCAAAGATCTTGCTTGCAGGACTTTACATAATGTCCCGCAAGCTCACTGCCCCAGTTTAAAAAGACACACTGCAATGAATGGGAGGTGGTTTTCAGGCGTATTGCAGAAGCTATTTCTAGCGCTAAAGCACCTGAAAACTGCCTCAGTGTGAAAGGGGTTTTATAGTAATGAAACGGGGAACAGGTCCTATTCTGGGATTACTCTGGGCACCCAATCTCACACCTAGGTACCAAGCACACCAAGGAGACAATTTGACACCTTACTCTAAATGATTTGCCTAAAAAATTTAGCTGCATCCAAGAACCCTCATTCACTCAGGGACATCATAGGGGTATTTTTTATTTTTCACAAGAGACAAATATATTTAATTTGGCTCTGTTGTCCAGTCTCCCAGTCTTCTTCACTCTCTCTAAACTTCACAACTTTATTACTGATAACTCAGCTACAGGTGCACTTCCCTTCTCTCTTCCTAATTTTGCAGCTGTGATTAACTCTTATGCCACGTACACACGATCGGAATTCCGGACAGAAAAAGACCGATGAGAGCTTTTCATCGGAAAATTCGACCGTGTGTAGGCTTCATCGGAATTTCGCTGGCCGAATTTTCCGACAGCAAAGAATTGAGAGCATGTTCTCAATTTTTCCGACGGAAAAGGTTTCTATCGGAAATTCCGATCGTCTGTAGCAATTCTGAAGCGCAAAATTCATACGCATGCTCAGAAACAATTCGACGCATGCTCGAAACCATTGAACTCGGCTCGTTGTAGTGTTGTACGTCACCGCATTCTTGACGGTCGGAATTTGGTGTGACTATGTGTAGGCAAGACAGATTGAGCGGAATTCCTTTGGAATTCCGTCGGGAAAACCATCAGAGCTTTTTCCGACGAGAATTCTAATCGTGTGTATGCGGCATTAGTTGCCCACTTTCTTCTTTTGTGGCTTGCCTGAGGAAAGTTGACTAACATTAACTAAATTATGCTTTAAATGGCTGGGTTAGGTGGCACCGCTCTATAATGGAAAAATCGGAGAACCACCTTTCTTTCCAACCAGTCTTAAATGCCCTCTCTAATTGCTAACCAACGAATGTTGTTACACCTGTCCCCACATGCTCTATATCTGCTCTTTAGAGTATATTCTGCAATAGGGAAGGAATATATTAGTATGTCTGTGTGCTTCCTTAAAAGACTGTGAGAAAAGGTGCACTGTATAAAATACTTAACAGACCATTTCCAAAATAATTAGGAGACAAAATGTTAAATTTAATAGCGCAATATAAAATATTTAAGAAAAACCTTGTCCCTACTTTATCAAATAAATAAAAGAGTCCTGATGCATAACTATCCTTTACGCTTTTCCTATCACAAATTCCATACATTGTTTTCAGGGATCTGAACAATAGTCTCCTTTAACATAATGTTTCACATCTAGAATGTAGAGCAACTTCCCCATGCCATGTTGAATCCTATCAGTGTTCAAACTGTCTTTAAGGTTGAATCCATTGGGACATGGCACTCCTAGCAGGTACACATGACAAGCCAGCATTGTCAACTTTATATTCCAAAACCAGACTATAGCAGAAACAGTGTTTAAACGGAAGTCCCGTGTCAAGCAGCATCTAGAAAGTATAATTTTGTCCGGAACACCGCTTTAAGGTTGAATCCATTGGGACATGGCACTCCTAGCAGGTACACATGACAAGCAGCATCTAGAAAGCTTAGAGTGGTCAGATTTCTCCACCTCTTTAAAAAGTTGAGTGGCAGTGCGCCGCCCCCTCTCTCCAGTCCTCCCTCTATGTATCATGGATAAATTCATGCATTGCATAGCATGAATCTATCCATGGCCGCTGTAGCCACCCCTTATTCAGGCATCCGGCCCCCTTTCGGATGCCGGTCGCCTGAATTATAGCGGTGGGGGGCATTTTTAAAGCACCTGATTAGAGCCATAGGCTTTAATAAGCTTCAGAAAAGATACACCCAGGTGTGTTAGAACAGCGAATTAATATTCGCTTTTCTAACACTGAACTGCCTCTCCACCAACCAGGAAGTACGGGTGTGATACCCATCACCTGATTGGTTAAGACAACAGGCGCTGTGATTGGACGCCTATCAGGAGGAGGAGAGGAGACGCATGGAGGACACAGCTCGCCGCCATCACCCGCTGCCCCACCGAGATAGGATAAGTGCCAGGCAGACAGCGAGCGGGCAGGGGGGGGTCACAGTGTTAACTTTTAAATGGGCACAGTGGTGGCATTGGATGGGCACAGTGGCGGCATTCGATGGGCACAGTGGCAGCATTTGATGGGCACAGTGGCAGCATTTGGGCACAGTGTCGGCATTTGATGGGCACAGTGGCAGCATTTGGGCACAGTGGCAGCAATTGATGACACAGTGGCAGCATTTGATGGGCACAGTGGCTGCGTTTGTTTGCGCCCCCCCAAAAATGTAGCCTTCACTGTATACAGGTGTGTGTGTGTGGGGGACTGGCATTTATACAGGTGTGTGGGGGGCTGACATATATTCAGGAGTGAGGGGGCTGATATATATATACAGGTGTGTGGGGGGGTGGGGGGGGGGGGCTGGCAAATATACAGGTGTGAGGAAGGCTGACATATATACAGGATTGAGAGGGGCTGAATGCGTGCAGGTGGGGTGGCCGGTGTGTGGATTCGGTAGAATCGCCCATGGGCAAGCCCTGGGGAATGTTGGTGGTCAGGCTCAGTTGGGGGGGGGGGTGGCCAAGCCTAAATATTTCTGATGGCTGCCCTGGTCACAGATATCACTCCGTACTGCGCAGCATACTGGGCGGCTGCTGCACAGGCTCCCTCCAACAGATCACTCTTCAGCAGTACTCCACTACTGAGTGGGCGGCGCTGGCCGGATCTACAACAGTACATGCGTACAGGAGGAGAGAAAGGAAAAGTCTGTGGCGGCTGCTGACACTGCAAGGATCGCTGTGTGGACACCTTGCCGATCTCTGCACATGGGATATATATAAAAGGGGAAACACTCCCAATGCATAACCTATACATGACAGGCATGTTTATCTCTCACCAGAATGAATTTGAAACAAAGTAAAAACTTTAGTTAGTAGCATATCTCAGCCTATAAATTGCGTGCTAGTTAACCCTAATGGTGCCACAGTTTTAAATATTGTTTCGATGAGCATAAAATCTCATAACATAAAAATTGTCATGAACTCTCAAATAGATTAATTACAAAAATCGTGAAATATAATTAATAATAATGCATTTAATAATCAATTAAAACCTCTCTAAATGTCATAAATACATCTAATAATGCATAAAAAAATAAATAAAAAAATATAGTGTAAATTACTTAAAATTACAAATCAATAAATGGCTTAAAGGAGGACCCTCTATAGAATATATACAGAATAATTTAAGAAATGGACCAAAAATAGATGATACAATTAAAGTGTCCCAAAACATTAGAAAAACAATAAATGGTGTATTACTGTTCATACTCACTAAGTTGCTATGAGATTAGTTTCCTGTATTCTGCAAAAAAAAAAAAACAGTTTGATCCTGCTGCTATCTCCACCTTCTGTCTCATTCAGCTAGGGATTTTGCAGCTGTGGTTGCATCTCTGCACAGGCTCAGTTTTCACTGAGTTTCCATTATGAGCATTTCCTCCCTATCACATCTGAGCAGCCCATGTGACTATAGAGTCACACATGTGACTTAGTTGGAACAAAAAGTCCTTAGAATCTGCAAATACTTATATCAATATGCCATGCTGTAGAAATGTCACTATAAAAATAATACAAAGTCCATCCACGTGCCAGTCCACAATTCCAAAAAACGTGAATAAATCTTCTCTTTATAATCAGTAAACTCAGTAAAAGTGCAAGTAAGAAAACGTCTCCACCACCAAGACATATAAAAGATGGCTGCCTAACAGCACCTGTTTTCCTTTAAAGCTGAGATCAACTTTTGGCTACTGGCTCTCTGCTATGGATTTATTTCTCCCAAAATGAAGGCAGCTCTAGGATATGTGAATATAGCCCATATAGGTTACAAAAGAAAAAAAGACTGATAGTGCTCTCTGTATTAAAATCCAAATTACTTTATTCCTGTTTAAAAACACACTCACAATACTATCTATTCAACAGGCAGAACATCAGTTTACAGAGCTCACCATACTCAGTAGTAACTGGCTGATAGAACAGGTGTACCCACAGTTTGGGTTGCAGCTAAAAGACACAACCACCTACACTCTGAACCAATGCCTGGATGTGTAAAAACACATCCAATGTTTTTATTCTTAGTTCTTCTTATGAATAAGCATGATATAGGCTCTTAAAGTGTCCATCAGCATAAAACTGTCTTGCAAAAGAGACTATAGGCAGTCAGGAAGTAGGGAGACAATCAGACCAGAGAACGACTATCAGGAACTGGGGCCTTTTGAGGTTTGGTTTAATGTTCCTCCTTCATTGTTGAGAACTCTAGTGCTGTCTGATCGGAGTAGAAGAACGTGGGCATTCCTGAATTCTGAATGTATTCTAGGGCCACAGTCAGTTTTCTGTTTTTCTTGGGGGGCGGAGTCAGGACAGAGATTATATAGACCCTGGTAAAACTTATAACATTCCAAAGCCATTTCAGGGGAGGTGGTCAACTTAACCCTGTGCTTAGAAACTAGGTGGAAAATGAAAGCAGTCACTGTAGGGCCATGTAGTGCTTGGGCAAATAAAGATCCAGACTTGTTTGAAAACTCATACATTGTCTACTTTGCCCTGGCCAATCTTTGTTTGGTCTTGTGGAATAATAGACTATTCAATTCCTCCCTTGCCTTATTCAATTCAGAGTAAGTGGAGAAAGCTACGTTCTGTTTCTACACTGTTTTGAGCTTGCAAGACCATAAATTGTCATCCAATAGGGATTTCTTTTTTTTCTGTCTGGCTCCTATCTTAAAGTGGAGGGCCACCCTAAAAAAAAGAGAGCATTAATATTCTTAAAAAAATAAAACATTTGAAAAAAACTTTTTTTTTTTACCTTACCATAATTCCCTGTTGCTAGGCAGTCTTCCTAATCTGCCTCCTTCCTTCTCCGCGGTGATCTTCGGTCTTCTTCGGTCTTCTCTCCTCCTCCGCATTGTCTTCTGGGTAATGGGGCGCGCTGTGTTCCAGGTAACTATGTGTTCCCCAACACAGCGTATCCCATTCACAAAGCGCCGCGCGAATCGCGCATGCGCAGTAGGAAATGGGCAGTGAAGCCACAAGGCTCCACTGCCTGTTTCCCTTAGTGAGGATGGCGGCGCTGGGACCGGAGCGCTGAGGGACATGTCGGCCTCAGCGGCCGACATCGCGGGCGCCCTAGAAAGGTAAGTGTACTAATTAAAAGTCAGCAGCTACTTTTTTTTAGCTGCTGACTTAAAAAAAAAAAATTTTTTACAGATGAAGCTTTAATCAAGGTTCTGCGTATGACACACTTATGTGCCTCCCAAATTAACATTAAGTTGGAAAGTACATCTTCCAAAAAATAATCTGAGAATTATTTCAACCTCAGTTTTAACCTCAGGATTCTGGAGTAAGGCTCCATTAAGCCTCCATGTTGATGGCCTCAGGATAAAAGAATCAGTTAGGAAGATAACGTCAATATGGGAAGATGTGACTCTGGGTAGGTCTTTATGTTGCATGAAGAAGTAATTAGGCCTAGAATAGGTTTGATGTACCAAAAAGTAGTATGTAAAATGTCTCTCAATAGGGTGCATTAAACACCAGGGTTCCACAAGAACCTGTAATTCTTTCTTCAGTGTTTTTTAAGTATGAGAAGGAGAGATGGAATGAACCCCCTGAAATATCCAAAAGTGGATCTAGCACAAAGTTAAAATCTCCACCCAACAGCAAGAATTCTTCAGTAAACTTCAGAAGGAGAGGAATCGTTTATTGTAAAAAAAACTGTGCTTATCTGATTTGGATAGATAACCATTTGCAAGAGTAAGGCCCCTTTCACACGGGGCGGGGAGCCGCGGTGACGGTAAAGCAGCGCTATATTTAGCGCTGCTTTACCGTCGTTTTAACCGCGGTATTCGGCCGCTCGCGGTGCGTTTTTACCCCCCGCGAGCGGCCGAAAAAGGGTTAAACACCCCCGCAGAGCGCCGCCGTAGCGCCGCGTTGCGGCGGTATTGCCGCGGTTTTACCGCGGTGTCCCATTCTAATCAATGGGAAGGAGCGGTATAGGAGCGGTGAACACACCGCTCCTATACCGCTCCAAAGATGCTGCTAGCAGGACTTTTTTTGTCATCCTGCTAGCGCACCGCTCCAGTGTGAAAGCCCGCCGGCTTTCACACTGGAGTTAAAGGGGCCGGATTTTTTCATGCGGTGAACAGGCGCTATTTTTAGCGCTGCACCGCATGAAAAATGCCCCGGTGTGAAAGGGGCCTAAGTGTATTGTTACAAATTGTACTCTTGACACATAGTAAGCCACCCTGGGGATCCACAATCAACTTTGCTATCATTATGCTTACTGCTTTTGACTTTGAAAGGGAGATGAATTATGGTATGCCAGGGAAACATTTTTATTAGTGAGCTTTGGCATATTTGAAATGCATTTCTTACCTGTGTATGTGACTTTTTAAGATCTGATAGGAATCTAGAACGTTTCTCATGTAAATTAAGGCCTATGACAATCAGGGATATAAACTTTATTTCACTCATGGACACAGAGAAGGGGGGACAAAAAGTGGAGCAGAAGTGGAGCATGTCATGACCTGTGTAGCCTAGATAATACCATAAGCTAAATATCCCCCTATATCATACCAGCCCCTAAAATAAGAGACCACAACTTTAATTGGAGTTAACTGGCCGCAAGGCTGTACTTTATTAACCAAACCAAAATAAACTCCAATTTTATTTAAATATAAATAACGTATAAATTAACCAATATAAATAACCAATATAAATACACAATAACATAACTTGAAACAACATGTTTCAACCCACCCTGTTGGTCAGTGACGGAGCTACTTGCATATAGCAAACACCCATGATATGGATAGATATCCAAAACTACCACCAGGGGGCACTGCAGGATTTTACCGAACCCACGTAGGTCTATTTCTGTACCGCCCTGAGACCATTACCTTACCCGCAGTGCAACAACCAGAGTAAACATCAACAACGTTTGATGTACTCAAAGGAGGGGCCATATATTGATGAGCCCCCCCACCCACTTCAACCAGAGTAATCATCAACACCGTTTGATGTACTACAAAGGAGGGGCCATCTACTGATGAGCCCCCCACCCACTTACCACCTGTATACATGCTTCCGCCACTGACCAACAATCAACACGCCACCCACACATACTGCTGTGACGACCATAATGCCAAAACGATCCTGAAACGACAAGAAAATTAGTACCTCCAAAGATCACATAAAAAACTTCCATAACTAATACCCATAACAAAAAAGGGAGGGTGGGTGGGGAAAAACCTGCCTCCTCGTGTTCTCCTTCCTGCAAACTGATCTTCCTTTGCTCCGCCCCCACCTTTATACAGCCACTCCCCTGTGCTTGCTCAGCCCTCCCCTAGCAAACCACAACCCCCATTTAACCCTGCATATAGTAAACTATACACACAGTCATGTCCAGCCCTGCATTACCATTCCCCTGTGGTGCATTCTCATTACAGGCTTCTCTGGAAATGAAATGTGCTTATCAGCCAAAATAGTTTCACCAGGCGTGACAGCTGGAAACTCAAGGTGGAAATAGGAATGGAAAGGGTAAAGAAGGGAGACAACTATTGTTGTAATCTAATTAAACAACTTGTGGCTTCTATAGAGCACAAGGCTTAACAAAAGCTGCCTACGAAGTGGGAAGTAGTGTAAGGCTCTAATGTGCAGTCAAGCGAGCCAGGGCATCCGTTGAGTGTTGACACAATGGCTACGTTCCTGGATGAGGGTGGGAGGGAGATGATAGTTTCAAGAAAAATGTTCGGAAAAGTCCCATCCCATATTACGATCTATTGAGCAAGCCAAGAGCTAGAACACAGGATCAGAACAAAAGCTGAACACAGAACTGATCAGAGATAGCACTCTCAGGGTGCTCCATACAACACTTTGTAGAATTGATTGCTGATTGAAATAGACAGATTAGATTAAGGTTAATATATCAAAGTTTGAGTGTCAGCATACAGGTGATATATTTTTAATTGATTCAGATTAAATAATCATTAAAATCAGTCCTCGTAACTTATTGCAAGAGAAAAATACAGTCTGAAGTGTGCCAGTACAGGCAAGCAGTGGTGCAATACCATCGGGGGTTGTACAGGCGGAGCTGAGGAAGTACAAGCCACCTTGTGTTATTTCTCCTTTTTGGATAAGATGTTATTTTGGTACCCTTCTTCGACCAAAGATATAAGTTCCTTTTTATATTTGGCTGTGGGGTTTCCGGCCAAGGGGACATAGGTGTCATGGTCAGATAGTAACCTGGACATCTCCGACTTATAAACCCCGGAGTCCAAGATCATTATCCCCCCACCCTTATCTGCGGGTCGCACTACTATGTCCTTGCATTCCCTCAGAAGCTCAAGGCCCTTTTTAAACATGTGATCCCTCATATTCTTCTTTGGCTGAAGTTGCTCCAAGTCCTTAGCCACCTAAACACTGAGTGAGGGGGCCAAACTACTGGGAGGATTAAAAACAGAAGCATTAGCCTAAGAGGTATTCCTAACTCCTGAGCCAACAGTGACGTTAGTCCGGAATGGATTAGTAACCAAGTAGCGTTTGATATTCATCTTTTAAACTAATTTGTAGATATCAATAAAGGTCTTAAACTTGTTGAGTGGACGTTAAGGTACAAACTTGAGACCATGATTCAACACATATCTCTCTTCATTGGAAATAGAGGCAGTGCTCATATTGAAGAGACCGGAGTCCTTCAAACACGCCTTCTTTTTTAAGCGGACCCGCCTCCCCCCTTTGGTGCCTCCTTTTTGATCTATTTACCTTTTTGTTTTTGGGAACCCCATGAAAAAAATTATTGTTTTGATTGTTAATTGTACCCCCCCTGCCAGGGTATTTCATTTCAGTTTGATTATTTCATTGCTGATAATAGTTGTTAATATTATCAGATACTCCTGGTGAATAACTGTCATCTTGACCCCATCCCAACTTCAAGTCGGAGGGGTGTTCAGTGATAGATCTATCCTCATCATCCCCTTCCCTTAAGAGGGGATCAAACCTGTTAGAGGTATTAATGGAATTCTCATAACGGGGGGAAGGGGAGTCTACCCCTCTCTCTTCCTCTACCCGTCCCTGAGGGACCTAGGCCGGGGGTCCTCTGGGGGGGCTCCGAGCTTTGGCAGGGCTGCGCTGGCTGTTAGGGTCCGTTTTTGATTATATGCCCCTTTTTACTGCACTGTAAGGTGCCTGAGTAAATTTACCTCAGAAAAGGCCGCCACCATTTTGCTGAGGCCGCGGTCATTTTCCTGTAGTCTTATGCAGTGTATGGCTGTTAGCCATATTCTAGAAGGTTCGTTGGCCATTTTCTTGGTGATTTTTTTACTAAGGACGACCGGCGGCTATTTTCTTGTAGCATCATCGCGTTTTTACCTCTAGTGGTGGGTCTGTGTACCTCAGAACAGTGCGTTTTTCACTCTGAGCACTTTGTGACTGAAACAGGGTAGAGCGGTCAGCGGCAGCGCAGCACTTGGTCAGGGTGGTGAGTCCTGTGGAGGGGCCCCTCAGTCTGTCAGCAGCTAGGAGGGTGGGATTTGTGTACCTTGCCTCAAGTCTTTAAGTTGTGACAGGTGAGTGAGGGTCAGCATGGCGTCAGAAGCTGGCGCTTCTTCCCCAGATATCCCTGTTATTGCAACCAGCTCACCTGCCAAAAATGCGGTGCCTATGGACGCTTTGTCGGCGGTCCTGGAGACCTTTGTTGCCAGGGTGGAAGCGGCATGTGGGCGCAAGGAGGGTAAAAAATGCCCCCTGCCCCCCTGTCTTCTGGGTAGAGCTCTGATTCAGACTCGGGTCCCACGGTGACTGTGTCAGAAGATGCGGACCAGGACCGTTCGGACAGTGAGAAAGACTCAGTGAGAATGAAGATACAGGATGCAGCAGGAACCTCTGCTGAGGTGGCGGTCCCTTTTGGGTCCCCAAACTGGCCTGCACACCTAAGGTGTTTCCGTATTTGACTTATTTTGATAAGTTCATCTACAGTCTAACAAGGCGCCTGCTGAAGGACAAAAGCGTCCCTGGTTTCGCAAGCCAAACAAGTCTGCAAACAAAAATGTTACTGCATGAAGGTTTGCCCCTGCCCATCTCTCGGGTGGGGGGAGTTTGCAGCTCGATGGACCTCCCTACTGTTTGACCAATGGGTCTGCAAACTGGTTTCATCGGGATACAAGATAGAGTTTCTTTCTTGTCCACCAAACAGATTTTTTTCCCTCCAACCTACCTCTACTTCAGACTCGTCGAGAAGCCCTGTTCGGGGCAGTACAGGACCTGCTACTGCGGGGGGGGGGGGGGGGGGGGGGGAGTACCTGTACCGATGCTGGAAAGGTTTCAGGGTTTCTACTCCAATCTGTTTGTAGTCCCCAAAAAGGAAGGGGTACGTCCAATCCTGGACTTGAAGGCCCTCAACAGCTTTGTGAAAGTGCAAAGGTTCAGGATGGAATCAGTTCGCTCCGTGGTCGCTGCACTCCATCAGGGGGACTTCCTGGCATCCCTGGATATCCAGGATGCGTACTTACATGTAACCATATGCCTCAGGCATCAGAGGTTTCTGCGATTTGCAGTCGGGGAAGAGCACTACCAGTTTGTGGCTCTCCCTTTTGGCCTGGCAACAGCACCCTGAGTCTTTACCAAAGTGTTAGCTCCAATTCTGGCGCTGTTAAAGCAACGTGGGATCGCAATCGTGGGTTACCTAGATGACCTCATTCTGAAAGCAGCTTCCGCTTCAGAATTAAGGGAGGATGTAGCAATCACCATGCAGACTCTCCGGGAGTTTGGTTGGGTGCTGAACCTAAAGAAGTCAGTGTTAGTGCCGACTCAACACCTGGAGTACCTGAGCTTGCTGTTGGACACCTCAGAAGCGAAAGTTTTTCTCCCTTCAGACAAACTGCAGACTCTTCAAGCTGCGGTGAAGTTGTTGGTGAACCGCAGGTGGTTGTCGCTGCACTTCTGCATGCGAGTTCTGGGCTTCATGGTAGCCACTTTTGAGGCGGTACCGTACGCCCAATTTCACACTCGAGTCCTGAAAAAGGAGATTTTGTCAAAATGGAACAAATCTACATTATCCCTGGATTGTCAAATTCAGGCGAGCCAGTTAGTCAGGGATTCTCTGGTGGCTGAGGTCTCCGGCTCTCCATTGGATGGTGATCACAACGGAAGCCAGCCTGACCGGTTGGGGGGGAATTCTGGTATTACAGTCGGCTCAGGGCCTTTGGTCGCGGGAAGAATCCCAACTGCCGATCAATGTGCTCGAGTTTCGGACGATCAGGCTTTGCCTCTCCACATGGTCAATGTGGCTACAAGGGCGTCCGATCAGGATCCAGTCCGACAACGCCACGGCGGTGGCGTACATCTACTATCAAGGAGGAACAAGGAGCTCAGCTGCAGCACGGGAGGTCGCTCACATCCTCCAGTGGGCAGAGTGACACGTGCCGGCCCTGCCGGCCATATACATCCCGGGCGTAGAAAACTGGCAGGCGGACTACCTAAGTCATCAGGTGCTAGACCCAGGGGAATGGCTGTTGCATCCGGAGGAATTCCTTTGCCTAAGGTGGGGCATACCAGATGTGGACCCCTGGGCGGACGCGTCAGACAGTGGCTCCATGGGGGCTGATTTATGCCTTCCCCCCACTCAAACTTCTACCACGTCGGCTGCCAGAGTGAAGGCCGAGGGGATTCCAGTAATTCAGATTGCCCCAGATTGGCCTTGGTGTCCTTGGTACGCTGACCTAGTACGACTGGTGGCGGATGTTCCTTGGCGGCTTCCACTGCGGGAGGACCTTCTATCGCAAGGTCCGATACTTCACCCTGCTTTACCAAGCCTATTTTTAAGGGCATGGCTGTTGAAAACCAGGTGCTAAGGGGCCGAGGTCTGTCAGACTCGGTAATTTCCACTATTCTGAGGGCACGGAAGTCTTCTTCTCTGAAGATTTACCATCGTACATGGAAGGCTTACATCTCCATGTGTGAGGAGATGGGATGGCGTCCGCAAACTAATTCAGGTTCCAGAATCCTGCTGTTTTTGCAGCGAGGAGTGGATCAGAAACTTGTCTTAAGCACCATCAAGGGACAGATATCTGCCTTGGCTGTCTTTTTCCAACGTCCCTTGGCAACTTTTGTGCAAGGGGTTCGAGACGTGGTCCCTCCAGTTCGACCACCGCTACCTCCGTGGGATCTGAATCTGGTGCTATCGGCACTTCAGAAACCGCCGTTTGAGAACATTAGGGAGATTCCCTAGTTAACTCTTTCTCAGAAAGTAGTCTTTCTAGTGGCTATTACATCTGCCAGGAGGGTTTCTGAGTTGGCGGCCTTGTCATGCAAGTCTCCCTACCTGGTCATCCACAAGGATAAGGCGGTGCTACGTCCGCAGCCCTCATTCCTTCTGAAGGTGGTTTCGACATTCCATCTAAATGAGGACATTGTGTTACCATCCTTATGTAATAAGCTGACACACCCAAAAGAGGTTGCCTTACATTCCCTGGACGTGGTCCGGGCTCTACGGTGTGTATCTGTCTGCTACAGCTCCCTTCCGGAAGTCAGACTCTCTGTCTCAGTGGCTGGTCCGAAAAAAGGTCTAGCGGTCTCGTCGTCCACCATAAGCACATTTTCGGATGCTTGCTTTGACCGCAAGGTTTTGCAGGCGGCTGTGTGAGGTTGCAATTTACACTTTCTTTACGTTACAAGTTTGTTGTAAATGCATCTTTTGATGCATAAGTTGGCCCGCTGGTCTTGATGGAGGCCGTTTAAGATGGCGACTCCTCTGTTGAGGTGTTCCTTTTGTTGTGGGTGAAGTTACATTTTGCTGTTTCCACCCCTTGTTTTTTGACACTGCTTGTGTCCCAAAGGTCAAGAATTAAAGGAGCTGTGTCTGTCAATGAAGGAAAGAGAAAATGGGATTGTCGTAATCCTTTTCTCTGAAGTTCATTGACGGACACAGCACCCACCCCTCCTATTTATGTTTGTACTACTTTTTGACTAACTGAGCTGCAGGAAGCAGGGTGAGGGGTTATAGCCAGTGGGACCACCCCCGGGTGGTGCTGTGCAGTTTTGCTGTTTTTACATGTGTTACATGTTTTGCCCAGTCCTCTCCTGAAGTGGCGTGATAACCCTAAGGTCAAGAATTAAAGGAGCTGTGTCCGTCAATGAACTTCAGAGAAAAGGATTTTAGGTTTTTTATTGCATTTTAGTGTAAATATGAGATCTGAGGTCTTTCTGACCCCAGATCTCATATTTAAGAGGTCCTGTCATCAGTGTTGGTCATCTTACTTTAAAAAAGTAATTAGTTAAGTTACAAATTACTTCTCCCAAAAAATAATTGCGTTAGTAACTCAGTTACTACATTGGAAAAGTAATTAGTTATGCAGCAAAGTAACTGTGACTTTTTTTTTATATTCTATACGTGTAACTAAGGGGCAGGTCTAGTATTACTGTAAGCAAGGGGCGCATTTATTATTATTGTTATATTTTGTGTAACCAAGGGGCTGCTCTATTATTACTCTAACCAAGGGGCAGATCTGTTATAGCGTGTAAGCAAGGGGCGGGTCTATTATTATTATATCGTGTAAGGGGCGGATGGCTACAGAAGAGGGCGAATGTTAAATTAATGGGCAGAGCTCGATATAAAACAATAATAATAAATGCGCCCCTTGGTTACAGTAATACTAGACCCGCCCCTTAGTTACACGATAGACACCCCTTGCAGAGTAGCACGAGCATTGGGAGCATGCGGCATCGCCTCGTACAATTACATGTTAACTGCGCCTGCGCGGTGTAGAGTTCACTCAGAGCGCAAGCGCTGCACCTGCGCGGTACAGGGGGTCCTTATCCGGCAGAAGAACTTTTTCTGCAGGACACTGGAATTACACTACTTCCATCTAGTGGCGGTAGATGTAATTGAGGTAACGCCGCCCAAGTAATGGGAACTGCGTTACCATGAGGGGAAAAGTAATCAGTTAGATTACTCGTTACCCTCTAAAGTAACTGCGTTAAGTAACTCCGTTTATTTTAACTCAGTTACTTACATCACTGCCTGTCATGTCCTTGAAATAGGCATAAAAGTGACACAATTTTTTTTTTTTTTAAACAGTGTAAAAATTAAAAATAAAAGGTAAAATAAATATGAAAAAAAAAATGTTTTAAATGCGCCCCGTTCCGCATGAAAACAGTGTTCAAACCACACATGTGAGGTATCTCCGCGATCGGTAGAGCGAGAGCAATAAACACAAAACATGCAACCGGTAGAATTTTTTAAATGTCGCCTATTGAGATTTTTAAGGGTAAAAGTTTGTTGCCATTCCACGAACGGGCGCAATTTTGAAGCGTGACACGTTGGGTATCAATTTACTCAGCGTACCATTATCTTTCACAATATAAAAAAAAAATTGGGCTAACTTCTTAAAGTGGTTACGACAACTAATTTCCTCATACAATTTCAATAGTTTTTGTCTCTTTTTGTTGAGCATAAAGCCCAATAATGCTACTCCCGCCTTATTAAAATATTGATACCATTCAAGTTGATCAAGAATGTCGCTTTGCGGGGTACCTCCCACCTTAGGCTTCTAGGGACCATGCTTTCTGAGGTATAACTCTCATGGAACGCAATGTCCCAGATAGTGTGCAGTTCTGATGTAACAGGTTTTTTCAGTCTGACAAACATACCATTTAAATCATCAGATGGTGAACTATCAGCACTAAATATGCCATCGACATTAAATGGCTAGCCCTGAAATCAAATATATCCATAATACCACAAGTACTAGCAACAGCACTAAACAGTTCTATACACAGAATAAAATAAGCAAAGATCTGCTGTGCTTAGAAGTTCTTGTACTAATGATGATAATAAAATAACAGCAGCTGGCACAATATTGAAGAAGAATCAAAAAACAGCATATATAGTTTAGGTGCAGCGCTTATAAAAATAAAGTCCACAGAAGCTCAATCCAGGAACAGATATCCAATACAATTCAATATGTGGTGAGCAGGAGGCAGATATATGACAGAAGAGACCATCACTGGCACCCAATCACACAGCAGCTTACCCTCCTTAGTGGGCCGTCATCACAAAGGCTACATCAGCATGTATATGATTTATAGGAAGCCCATCAATCTTCATTCATCATATTCATGTAGCAGCAGACCGGATAATGTATGTAGTAAACCCAGGTACAGCTCCCCTTGTTCAGTATACACTCCAGCAGTATTCACCACATATATAACATCCCATGTGGATAAAAAGGAATAAACCTCATTACGCAGTACATAAAAACAGTGTTTTATTTTGGGTAAAAATAGGGGAAATAAACTCACATTTTGGACAAGTAAAAATCGCTTGTGTTTGTTTTTGAATCCAGCAGTTCCCACCAGAAATATAATCGCTGCGTCCCAGCATGCCCTAGCATCTCATCGCCGACTCCTCCCTATGTTGTTTCGTCACAGAATTACGTCATCAGGGGCGTGGCTAAGCAGACGCTCAGATGATTTATATATGTAGGACATGATAATTGCAATGCGGAAGTGGGCTGCGCTCCAGACTCGGTATGTTATGAAAACAGTCACCGCCATTAGAGCAGCAGCGCAATTTATAAATATTTGTATTTACTTGATCAACAACTTTATTAATGAAGAGAAGATCAGACTATTTAACTTTATAATGTGCACAATAAGGAGATATAAAAAAATCAATATAAAAATTATGTATAACACTCGGACACAGCGCCATCTTGTGGATAAGGGGACTATCACACTAAACCATATATAAATGGTGAACTATTAGCGGCGCTTTGCTGGCGGTTTGGCGGCGCTGCCCCATTGATTTCAATGGGCAGGGGCTCTTTAGGAGCGGTGTATACACCGCTCCTACATCGCTGCAAAGATGCTGCTTGCAGGACTTTTTTTACCTTCCTTCAAGAGCACCGCTCCAGTGTGAAAGCACTCAGACTTTCACACTGGAGAGACAGGAGAGGCTCTTTACAACGCTATGCAGGCACTATTTTTGGAGCTGTAGCTCCTGTAAAGCTCCTCAGTGTGAAAGCAGTCTAAGCGCAGCAGATCTTTTTTATTTTACAAAATGGCAAAGGCTTACAAGCTACAAAGAAGAAAACTGGATGAAGAAACCAGGACTAAAATTAGGAGACAAATCTGAAAATATTCAACAAGTCTGGCATCATAGTATCTCTGTGGTTTTTTCATCATCATCTTCCCCATATAACTGTGTAACATAACCTCCTTGCATTGGCATGATATCACAGAGTATAAAGAATATTTAAGCACACAGCAAAAACTCAAGTAACGAAGTAAGCATATACACGGAAAGGTCTGATGTGGCTTTCTTCTCTCCCTAACCTTTTTTTGTGTAGTACAACGTTTACTACTAAAAATCAGGTGTGCATAAAACTGTAGAGGTCACCTTGTTCTGGCTAACACTCTATGTTAAAATAAACATCTTGTGTACACACATAATTGTACATCGCATGATACCACTTATGCTATTTTGACTCTGCAAATAGCACAAGTGGAAGATTGCTATTTCTTTGCTTTTTTCTTTCCTCATTAAAGTCTTGGACCATCTGCTCTGGTTTAAAGATCCTCTCTGGAAGATGATGCCAATTCCCCCTGTCAGTCAAGACACTCAGTTTTTGTTGATCTTTTGCTGTTCCACTTCATCTCATTTATGTTAATACATCTCCCTACAGCACCTTAAGGGTCTATTCATCAATGTCATGTTTAGACAATTAGCAGATTTTTGGAGGTTTTGTATGTAGCTTCATGTCTGTCTGTCTGTTAAGCCAGTATTCACACAAAGCCTTGCATACAGTTTTCTTTTTGTAGTTGACACAACAGAATCTGTCAGTGGCAATTATAATGCTGGCTTATTTATCAGTTACAAGAGGGAACCTTCTCACCTATCCCTCTAAGTAGTCGGGTTTGGAAATCTCAGAACACAGCGGATTATATTCATTGAATTAAACCTTGCATTGAACTCGTGGTTTCATTTTATGAGCTGGGATCTTACACAGAATTATTAATACAGCATGTGGACTAAAATTATTCTAGGACGTATATATATTTATTTGCATAACTTTAAAAATGCACTTCAATCTAACATGAAGCATGTAAACCTTTTCATGACACAGCGTACCTGCCTATTGGCTCTAATTTTCATCCACACAATAATCTTGAGCATCCATAACAAGTAGAAAATGGCAACTCGACAGCTAGACCCAGGGGACCTCAAATAACTTCTGGAGGTACAGGCAATTGCACCACTTCTTCACGGCGGCTCCATAAGAGACATTACATCACTTACACACTTCGAAGGCCTATTCATAGCAGAAGAACCAATACCACACATGGTCTCAGAACTTTACCAACTGCTGGGGTCCTCATCCTCCAAGCCCATATATATTTGGGCCTGGGAGAGGGACTTAGGTCTGGAATTTACTGGGCTTCAGCTGACACACCTTTACCAGCTTACCCATTCAAGCCCTGTAGACTCTAAAAAGCAGGAGACGAAATACAAGATACTGTCACGCTGGTACAGGGTGCCTACCGACCTGGCACGGATATACCCTACCAACTCTGAGTTATGTTGGTGGGGCTGTGGAGGCCAAGGAACATTACTACACCTATGGTGGGACTGCCCACTGATTGTACCTTTCTGGAAGGATGTTAAAGAACAGGTTAAAGAAATTCTGGAGCTAGACTGAATGCAGCCAGGAGACTACTTCCTATCTACTGGAAGAAAGCACAAGTTCTGAGCAGGGAGGAATGGGTACACAGGGTGAATGAGATCAGGGAGGCAGAGGATTGGATTGCTACATGTAAGGGCACCAGAGATAAGCTTGCTACCATGTGGTCCTTGTGGATAGACCATTTTTCTAGTCCCAACCAAGTTCCTTCTAGCCTAGATGTGGCACTGTCAGAGCTAGCGGAGCCAGCTCTTGGCCACCGCAACCAACCTCGGTACCCCCTTAGACCGGAGCATTGACAAAGAACATTGTATATCCCTGTTTTGATGAAGAACGCGGATGCCCAGCGGTTAGGAGCCCGGTGCGAGTGCAGGAGACTCTCAAGAGCTTAAAGGTATGATCCTGATCCCTCTCCTCTATCTATCCCCACCTTTACCCTCTTTAACACTTTTTGCCCCCCTTTTCTTCCCCCCCCCCCTCTTATTCTCTCATCACTAAAGGTTAATATTGCATTGGGATCTGGACAACAGGTCCCCTTAGTTTTTTATGGCTGTTAAGAACTACAAAGTTTACCTGCCAGAAAATCAGCTACCAAGTGGATAGTGGTAGTGTTCTGCACCCCACTGGAACTCTGGAGGGGTTCGGATGTGGTTTGGGTGGAATGCTGCAGGAGGTCAGTTGGAGGTCTTGGTTACCCCCTCCCCTGGTATGGGCCTCGGGCCGGACAGCATCTGGGTCAATCCAGACTCCCTCATCTGCCGAGGCCAATACAGGGTGGGGGGCTGGCTCTGTATATGGCAGCCTGCCCTGTCGGCCACTATGTAGTTGGCGGTTGAAACCCCGAGCCTACCATAGACAACAAGCTGATGGCAGCACAGGGGACATATAACCTCTACACAAGAGAAACTCCGCTCATACTGTACCTGTTTTTGTTGCTATAGGTTACCTTTTCTTTTTCTTTTCTAATGAAACGATAATATCTGTGTCTCCATTACACTTCTACTGTGAATGTATATCAAGATGTGATCAAACCCAATTAACAATGTTTTCAAAAAACAATGTCTTCCTATTTTATATGCGGATAAAACATTGTACAACATTTTGCAACAGGGGTATAGCTTTTCTAGTAGGAGGGCCCCCACCTTCGGATCTATTTTATCTCCTAGCCTTTTTCATTCACATCAGCCTTCACGCACATGGCTAAGTACCACGAGATCGTTCCCTTGTGGCACTAGCACGTGTAGACAATGCAGAAGACACAGAAAGACAAAAACGGTCACCTTCTACAGGCAAAACATACACTCTTAAACATTTTATTAACTGTAGTTACAAATCAGTGATGTATGTAGTGGAATGTAGTGCCTGTCAGATACAGTATGTGGGGTGTACCATTCGTCATTTACGAATCAGGGTTTCAGAACATTACAATGACCCTGCCAATCCAAATGCCAAAAACATTTCAAATGTATCAAAACATTTTAAGACAGTGCATGGAGGTAATCTTGACACCTTTTCTTTCTTCGGTCTAGAACAAATCAAACAATCTACAAGAGGGGGGGACACCCATTGCACCCTGCTCCAATGAGAGGTGTGGTGTATACACACGTTAAATACCAGGATGCCGTTGGGTATGAACAATAGGATAGATGTTAGCCTGTTTTTGAAATAAGTCATTGAAATATATTAATTATTTTGTATTGCAATTTTTCCACTGCTGCACCAGTGGGACTTTAATGGTTAACATCTTGTGCTTCCTGTTTCAACCCCCTTGTCACATGTGATTGTTTGACCCAGGTTTTGATCATCTCCATCTGTAACCAATTCATGAGAGGATTTTTTAATCAAGCTATTACTGCCCCTCTCATTTCAAGAGGGTTGTTTCTCTCTCTCTCTCTCTCTCTCTCTCTCTATATATATATATATATATATATATATATATATATATATGTTTTTTATGTCATATTGTTATGCTTTTGATGAAGGCTTAGGCTGAAACGCGTCAAATTGGATGATGAATGCAGAAGCTGTCCAGTTGCCAGTTTGTACTAGTTATTGATTCTCTGTGAACTCAATTAGCCAGAGCACCGACCACTCTGCACACTAACTACATTATACAGCAGTAGAGCTTGGGTAGAGCTTGGGTGAGTTTTCTTTTGCTACAATTATCTTGAGCAGCTGCATACCCTGATAGTAAAATCTCTATAGCTTATGGTATTATGTTTTTAATGGCCCTGAAGCTGCGCAATAAAAGCAATCATGCCTGTGTGTTTCTAGCTTTGATCCCTGGTCTTTGTAGTTCTTAGGAAGCAGCTTTCTACTTTGGCTGTTGCCTTAACCATTAGGCCTCCTTTACACAGGCGTACAATTCCATACACCTTTGTGAAGTGCCACCTTCAGATGCCCAGGATACACAGATGTTCCATGCAATGGCATGCAGGCAGCCTGTTAAAATCAATGACAGGCAGCTGGCTGTATGGACCTCTATTAACATCCCAGAGTGCACATCTGTGTGAGTCTGATGCACAGATCAAGAATCAGACAGACTGGGTTCTGATTTGTGCATAAAACTCACATGGGTATAGATTCTGGGATGCATGTAAAGGTCTGTACTGCCAGCTGCCTTCATTGACTTCAACAGGCTGCCCAAACGCACCTGAACAGAACACCTGCGCATTATAGGCAGCTGAAGACAGCCCTTGCACAAGAGTACAGGCTGGTACACCCATGTGAATGAGGCCTTAAACACACTGAACATTTCTTGGATCCCCAATGTGATTGTTTGCTTTAATTTTGTTACATGTAATATTGTATCACAGTAAGTTTTCTCATTTTAAAACAGTAAAAGCAAACCTGTGAGCCTTTTGTGAAATTTAAGTTTTTTAGTTTGTTAAATAGAGTGGATAGGCATTAGAATGCTTGTCAGTTGTTATTGCTGTCTGTGTCCCGTAAGGGAGATTCGCCTCTCTCTATTTGTCCTGTTTACCATTATCATTGAAAGTGAAAGTAAAAGAACATCCCAAACTTTGGGTTGTCCCCAGAAAAGTAATAGAGGGGAAATCTTCAAATGGGGATACAAGTTCTGGTGACCTGGGTGTCCCCAAAGAATTCCCTTCATTTGCAGAGATTTTCTCTACTTTGTGTTTGGCTATGGGACAGAAAGTGAAGGGAAATCTCCACAAAGGCATTGCATTACATTTACATTTTTCCTGGTGCCTGGCAGCATACCTGTGACACGCTACGCCTTGCCTCCTCCCTCAGGACCAGTGAATATTATAAAATAAAAGGATTTGCGCACTCCCAGCATTCTCCTTTTTTCCTCATACCTCATTGTCAGTGAATGGTGGTCAAGTGTCCAGCTCCGGCTTTCACACTGGAGTGAAAGGACCAGCTTTTTTCAGGCGCTATACAGGCACTATTTTTAGCGCTGGAGTGCCTGAAAAATGCTTCAGTGTGAAAGGGGCCTAAAGGTACAGCTGGTGGCAATCTCTGCTGTGACAACAAGAGATGGGCCGAAGATCCTTTAATAATCAAATTCTTCAAGACAGTCAAGAAGATAAGCCCACCCATTAAAACAAATCTTTCCCACTTGGGATCTCTCTATCACTCTGTAGCCCTTATCCAAACAGCCTTTTGCCCAATCTGATTCAGCATCCTTGTGGAATCTAACTTGGAAACTATTTTTCTTTGTGATAATGGCATCGGGCTGGGGAGTATCAGAACTCTCTGGGATCAGAAGACAATAATATTATTTTTTGTACTCGGATAGAGTGGAACTTAGAATTGGATTCATCCCTAAGTTCTCCTCTTCCTCTACTATCTCTGAGCGTTGGGCCCTGCCAAACTTTTCAGATCCAATTTTTACCTTCTTTACGAAGACAATATTACTTTGGTACTAAGACACTATCTTCAAGCCACAACTCCCTTCAGACTTTCATCTAACCTATTTGTAATACTCCAAAAAAAAAAAAGCCAGGGGCAAAGAAGCATCATGTGGGGCCCTCCGGCCATTCTGGAACTGTAGTATCAATTATGCCTAGTCATGTCTGTGAATGACAGGGCTTTGCAGTGCCTCATGGGACATGTGGTTCTGCGGCAGCTGGGCAGCCATAGTTTGCAGATCCCTGCTCTAGTACAATCGTTTCATGGATAATCAAGTTGGTTAAGAAGGTGTAAAGGGATAGGGGACTTGAACCCCCTCTTCAGTTGGCCTGTATGCCACTTGGTTGTTTTCTCCTCCTTGGATGGCAAGAGCAGATGTATTTATCAAAACAATCTAAAGGGTAGCATCATGGTCATCCCAACATGCGTTTACGAGATGTTAAAGTAGACCCGGAAGCTTTCTTATCTGTAGAAACTGGCAGACAAACTATCAGGCCAGCATTTGCCTATTTTAAATTATTTTTCAAATAAATCTTTTACTATGCATCATCCCACCCATTTCAGCTAGTTATTTGTCATGGGTGGGATGTCACTTTATTTGTCACTTAGTGCTTGGGTTCCTAGCACTAAGTGGCCCCGAGATACGGGGCCCCAAAGTCGGTTCGGAAAATGTCATTCTCTGCTGCAGAAAAATGCTTGACATTTTCCAAACCCCAGCTTTGGATATGTTGTAGTGTTAGTTCCACTGGGTTTGCACACCAAATTTGTGGTTCCGAGCAGAAAGTGGCCCCGAGATACAGGGCCCCAAAGTCTGTCAACTGTGTCCATCTGCAGCAATTTCATTCTGGGACCCTTTGGGTTCAGAGTCCCCAAATTTTGGCTGCAGATAGGGAACCCTAGGAACCCTTAACTACCGAGTTTGAAGTTCAGGGGACCTATGGCTGCAAATGGGCACAGTGAGGGATGCAAATGGGCACAGTGAGACTGCAAATGGGCATTGTTGACCCTCTTTTCCACTTACAGTAGCTGCGCATTTCTCACCCTAGGCTTATACTGTACTCGAGTCAATACGTTTTCCCATTTTTTTGTGGTAAAATTAGGTGCCTTGGCTTATATTCGGGTCGGCTTACTCGAGTATATATGGTACGATTTTGGTTGTAATATGACAGATTGTGGAACATTTCAAGGTGTATGAATACTTTTTCAAGGCACTGTATATGAAGGCAGGTCCGACTCGATCAGTTTTTTCAATGCCTCAATACCAACTCGGTCAAAGCGAATCCACTGGATTGCTATTACCTTCTTTGCGTAAAAGTACAGGAGGCAAAGAAATAGTTTAGTGGCAGCATCCAATTCCTCATTGTCTATCAGACCCAGTAAACATCTCTCCGAGCTGCAAATATTAGGCTGGTCAAAACTGTCTGTGATAAGTTGTAGCCTGGGACCAAAAGGGCCTCACTGTATCACAATACCAAACCATATGCATAAACAAGCCCTCTGTAGTATTACATTTAGGACATTTAGAATTCTCTCTCTTCCCCATTTTGAACAAGCATATGTGTTTTTTATCGTGTTTTTTCAGCTGAGCAGTGTGAAAGGATCCTTTCCAAAAGCTATTTAATTTGTATTCAGACAAGCAGGCCCTTGCACTACATATTTTTTGGTAGATCTGAAGATTATATAGCATACGACCAGCGTTCTAAGACACTCCTGATTCCTGGTTTGCCTTTATCAGGTTGAAGTTCATTGCTGGCTGACGCTGATATTGAAAATGCTTACAGTACTATACAGGACACTGTTTATTTTCCATTTAGTAAAAGGTATGATTCAATATGTTATTTACAGTCAATCAGTCACCTTCCTGCTACAAAGCCTGCTGGGATTTGTAGTCTTTTACTTCCTGGCGTTAGGTAATCCCTCCAGCTAGCAATGATCCCTGACCAGGAAGAGAAGTGGCCAGCAATTATCTTGAGCTCTAGGAAGTCTGAAAGCACATATGTCTAAGCTACTTTGAATAGGTATTTAATTCCTCTTTCTACAGGGCATGTGGCAGATTTTTTAGATTCTCAATGACACTGAAAATCCTCTTAAGTATTAAAAAAAAAAAAGCATTGAAAGTTATATGAAAAATGAATGAAAATTTGAGCAGTGTTTAAAAAAGGATTAAAAACTGATTAAAGACTGGTAGCAAAAAAAAGGATTTCAAAGGTACACTTAGGTCAAAGCTGAAAAATGTAACATACTTTCCGACGCCAAATGTGCGATGGGAGCTTGTTGTCGGAAATTCCAAACGTGTAGACTCCATCGGAATTTCTTTGGTTCTCAAATTTTCGGACAACAAAATCCGTTCGTGTAAATTCCGATCGTGTGTAGACAATGCCGACACACAGAGTGCCACGCACGCTCGGAAGCAGAAGAGTAGCACGTTTTGTACGTCACCGCGTCCTTGACGTTCTGAATTTCCGACCAACTTTGTGCAACCGTGTGTATGCAAGACAAGTTTGAGCCAAAATCCATCGGAAAAAAAACATGGGATTTTTTTGTCGGAATGTCCGATCGTGTGTACACGGCATATCAGTCCAGGAATTGCATTGTACAGCAGGCTATACCGATGTGTACGGTATTCTGGCTGTCGTAATCTGAGACCCTGATAGTGCATAGTTCTGAGGCAATAAATATGCAGGCTCATGTCCACCCATGTCTCTCTGTGGTCTAATTATGAACTCCTCAAATGCAAACCAGTTCAGTGATTCCAAAAATATTGATGCCAGGCTCAGGCTGGCAAGTATCTTTTTCAGAAAGAAGTTTGCAATGACAGGTGATTTTTTTTTCTGCCAGTACTGGGTTCCTGTAAAATAGAAGAATAAACATGTAAAAGAGCACATTTTCTAAGACAGATGAATATTTGACTTAAAATTGCTGATTTCTTGAAATTGTTGGGTTATGACTGTGGGTAACCCTAGTTGAAGTGGGATGAAACTCAGAAAATGAAGAGTGTGTGTAATTGTTAATTGTGTAAGCAGTACGCTGAAAATGTATGTTTTTGTTAGGAATTCCTCTGATAAAGCGTACTTCCTGGTATGAGAGTGTGCCTACAAGCTCATAGTTGTTTATCTGCAGCTCTAAGGCACTGCTGCCTCTACCAAGATGGCCACCTCCACACAGGGACACCGTGCAGAGTGACGCAAGGTAAGTCAGTAATGGGAAAAAGAGGAACAGCAGAGTGACCGCAGGCAATACTGGTGGCTAGTCCTTTGCGCTCTGCTTGCCTGCTTCCAATGTTTAGTTCCTTTTTACAGCTGATGATGACAAATGTATCAGTCTGTGCTAAGAAATCTGCCTTTCTGTGGATTTGTGTTTTTATAAATGCAATTGATGCATCTCTGTCTTTTCTTACTGTCTTATCTGGCTTTAGGGATGTCATAGGAATATAGAGTACAACTTAGAGGTAGACTTCAGGCATACAGTCTGCATAATAATATATGAATACATTGCTCCCAAAATAGAATTTCCTGGAACGTTGCATTATGGGCCTTCAAATTGAACACACTCTTTGCCAATATATAGCAAAGCAACAGTGCACTCTAATGTGAGCCCATGGACCAGCCTATGAAACACACATTGATTTCTTTCATTCTTATAGGCTCAACTAAAAAAATTGAACAGAATTCCCCATCCATGCTAAACAACGTGGATAAACAGATTTTCCCTGCTGGCTTTTCTATTCTGACTGTCAGAATACCTGAACAGTGATGGCAGATGATTGGCTACACCCATTATTTGGCCGACAATTTTCCTCCCGGCCCCTTTGAACTACAGATCTGTGCATGGCCAACTTTATTGTCCCTTGACTCCACCGTCACTCTTCTCTGTACATCTGATAGGATAACTTTAAAGAGTTTATTTTTAATTATTTTAAACAAGGTGATACCAAAGAGTAAACAAAAAGTAAACCAAAAATATATGTAATAAAAGAAAGATTAGAGTACCGGTTATACTCGAGTATAAGCCGACCCGAATATAAGCCTCCTGTACTTTTATGCAAAGAAGGTAATAGCAGTCCAGTGGATTCGCTTTGACCGAGTTGGTATTGAGGCATTGAAAAAACTGATCGAATCGGACCTGCCTTCATATACAGTGCCTTGAAAAAGTATTCATACCCCTTGAAATGTTCCACATTCTGTCATATTACAACCAAAATCGTACCATATATACTCGAGTATAAGCCGACCCAAATATAAGCCGAGGCACCTAATTTTATCACAAAAAAATGGGAAAACTTATTGACTCGAGTATAAGCCTAGTGTGAGAAATGGGCAGCTACTGTAAGTGGGTCAACAATGCCCATTTGCAGCCTCACTGTGCCCACTTGCATGCCTCACTGTGCCCATTTGCAGCCATAGGTCCCCCGAACTTCAAACTTGGTAGTTAAGGGTTCCTAGATGCCCCCTATCTCCAGCCAAATTTGGGGTCTCTGAACCCAAAGGGTCCTGAAATGACATTGCTGCAGATGGACACAGTTGACCGACTTTGTGGCCCCATATCTTTGTGCACCAAGTGGCCCCGAGATACGGGGCCCCAAAGTCGGTTCGGAAAATGTCAAGCACTTTTCTGCAGCAGAGAATGACATTTTCCAAACAGACTTTGGGCCCCGTATCTCAGGGCCACTTGGTGCTAGGAATCCCATCATTGGATATGTTTGGGGTTCCTAGCACCAAGTGGTCCCGAGATATGGGGGCCGCCCCAAAGTCGGGTTGTAAAATGTAATTTTCTGCTGCAGAAAAGTGCTTGACTCCAGTATAAGCCGAGGGGGGCATTTTCAGCACAAAAAAAATTTGCTGAAAAACTCAGCTTATACTCGAGTATATACGATATTTTGTTTCCTAAAATTTGCATGTATGACAGGGACAAATACTAGTAAAAATGGATTGTTCAACAATTTTTCACACTGTTCACAAATGTTTCCTAATTTTTTAACGATTTAGACATTGTAAGCCCATAAAATGCTGAAGGACTATAAGGTAGTAGCAAGTAAAATTATGGTTCCCAAGAAATGTGCCCGTGTCCATGGAAGACTTTAAGAAGCACAGTGAGAAAGCTTTGTGCCAGTAAATGGGTCAAAACTTTCTCATAAATATTTATAACTGTTTAGATGATGTCAGCTTAATTTACGGATGCATGTCATATGGAGCTATAGCACTAAGGAATACAGACTTATTAAGGCAAGGTACTCTAAGCCATAGCAGCCAAAATTAATATTTCATTGATTTGGCTCCAGAGAAGTTAAATGTTATCAGGTGCTATGGATAATTTCATTTTGTGCATCATTAGCACTTTTTCACTGCCTTGAATAACCCTGTGCAATATATTCAAAGCTAAGACCACTATGTGAGTTTAGGAAATGAAGGTAGAATTGACACAGGATTCACATTAAAGTTTCATACGAAGTTCCAGGCTATTGTTTGTGACAATGACCCAGAGAGCAAGCTGGTTCATAATAAGACACAAAACATACAGTTAGACAGCTAAATATTTAGTAATTGGTCATTCATTTTTCCCACTTTGGCATTCCCTGCTTAATTTTAATTTTTAAATGCGCTATAGTCAATGTTTAAAAATAAATGAACCCTTTCACTCTACACAGCAATTCTTTAAAAAAAACAAAAACAAAAAAACAACATACCAAGCAATTAGATTTGAATTATGCGTTTTTTAATGGGTCTAAAGGAAAGTACTTATTTTTAAGATCATCCAAGCTCTACTTTTCATTTGGTTCAGTGTGAATGTGATATGAAAAGAGCAGCTCAGACACTTTAACAATTGAATTTGTAGTTCCTAGTATCATAGGTTTCTTACAGGCCTAAAAGATGCGTTTGCTGAGCAAAAACATGACTATAGCCGTATATGGTCTCATAAGAAACCTTGTCTCAAATTGCACGGCTTGGTTCTGTCTAAAGTACATAGCAAAGTGGGTCTTCCAGATATCCGTGCCTAATACCGCGCAGTGCATTTGACTAGGTTGGTGAACTGGCATTGTCACAAGTGGTGATGGAACATGAAGACTCTCAGGGCACGGCCATGAGCTAGCCTTATATTTCCTCACAGCTGCCAAATGGCTCCTGCGAACACCCTCTGTTAGGAAGCACCTTGGTGGTGTCTAGGAAGGCTTGTTGGGCTCCCCGGGTTTCGCCTCTTGCCTTGCCCTTTCTGCCTATAGTTGGCAATCCAGAGTTTGTCCCAGGTCTTTTTAACAAACATTTTCAACGACTTCCCATCTGTCTAACCATCTATAAGATTCTAGTGAGGTGGTACAGAGTTCCAATGACTCTCCATGGTATATTGCCTCAAATCCCAAGTGTTTGTTGGAGATGCGGTAAGGAGAGGGGTTCCATGCTACATATTTTCTAGGAATGCCCGAAAATTATGCTTTTCTGGTTCAATGTGATGAGTATGATCAAGCAACTCACTTTAGTGGACATATGTGACTAGTGAAGAAATACAAGTCCTCTTTGACTATCCATTTGCTCAACACGGTGACTGCATGTATCTTTGGTTCACTAAAGTGAATAAGATATGGGACATGGAGGACCTTACATTTACCTTACACAACACGGAGGAAACCTTGCAATCAATCTGGAGATCCTGGCAATATTTTGTATACACGGATGCTTATCTTTCCACACATGAGCATCCTGAGTGACCCATTGGTACCCACAATTTCCTTCCTGAGAGAGGTTCTGTCAGCCCCCCGCTTTCTCCTTTGTCCTTTTCTTGAAACTCTGTCTACTTTCATTAACACGGTCTACATTTTATTTTCACAGTCTTTTATGTACCCATTGATTGCATTTAGTTGCTGTGCCTTTATGCAACTTATTCTTTCACCCATGTATGTCACTGCCAGGAGATCGGCAAACCAAAGCATTCTGCTTGTTGCGCAAATGTTTTCTTGGTTGTTCTTATTGTGCACTACTTGTACTTACGCAACTTGGCTGGGCAGTTACTGTTCACATCCAAAATATGCCTATTTACTCTTTGTTTATGACAAATTTGGGATCACACCTTGCTTTTATGGATACTATCTTATTTGTATTGTCTTTGAGTTTTATTTAATTTCTATTTTGCTCTGTATTGAGTTCCTCGGAACTCTGGGGATGCCTCCTGGAACATATGACAGAGCGCATCATTTGAGGAGAAAGTCACTGGTGATGTAGCCTTCCCAGGATGCATCTTGGAGGCCCTTGTTACATCACCATTGCCTTAATCAACCAGGAATGTAAATTGATTTGTTATCAGCAATCTGCAGAAAAAGCTGCTGTGCGCAGGCTCTGCCCATCTGGCTGTGTCATTCATTCACAGTGTTCTGTGAATGAATGGACTACAACTACCAACAGCCTTTGTGGCTGTCGGCTTGTATTTCTCAATCAACTACCACAATGCTGTTGAGCGCTGTGGTAGTTCATTGATTTTTCCTGTCAGTATGAAACTAGTATGAGGTATGAGCAGACAGCTTACACTGGAAGTCTGCAGGAGACTTGCATGGCACCAATGATCTGCTGATTGCTGGTTCAATGCTTTCCAGGCTCCTAAAAAAAAAAAAAAAAAAAAAAAAATATATATATATATATATATATATATATATATATATATATATATACACATTTTTTTTTTGGAAAGGTGAACTTTTTCTTTAAGTGTACTTATGCTAAGTAATGTGCAATTGTAACACTTAAGGCCCATACACACGATCTGACTTTTTTGACAACAAACATGCAAATTAGCTGTTTTAAGGCAACATCCGACCGTGTGTACGCTCCATCGGACAAACTTTTTCGGCTTTCATCGGACAAAAGTTTGCTCTGCAAACAGACAAACTTTTCAGCAACAAAAGTCTGATGGAGCAAAGTCCGATCGTGTGTACAGAAAACCTAATTCCAAAGTACAAACACGCATGCTCAGAACCAATGCAAAAGATCAGACAACAATACAGAAGTTCACCAAAGGGTGGCGGTAAAGAGCAGAAAAACAACGGGATTTGGTGAAAGTTGGATGAAAAAGTCCTGCCGTGTACAGTACAAGTTCACGGCCAACGCCCTTTGGACAGAAATCCACGAAAAAGTTTGTTTAAAGTCTGATATTGTGTATGATGCTTTACAGGTATTTACTACCTCTTACAGAGATCACAGTGCTCCTCCTGACATGTCTTTATCTGTTCTCCTCTACAGAAAGACAGTACCATATTTATTCAGATACTGTTGAGAGTCATCATCTACTCCCTGGATTGAATTGCTGGCACAAAGATGACACATAAAACGTTATGTCACAGGGAAAATAAGAAAATTGATCTCCTTGAATATTAGCAGCGCTTAACAAACCCACCCTTGACTGACACCTGTGAAAAAATATCAGTAAATCACACTATGAGCCAGAGTCAAACATAAAAGTTCTCTGTAACTTAGAACCAATCACAAAAATTTTCAATAAACAGTTCATTCATTCATAAGAAAGATCATTGTGAAGTTCATTGATGAGCGAAGATGACTGTGCCAAAAGCCAGGAACTCATACAAACAGTGTTGAAAGGCGATTCACATATGGCACTAACTCCTTCTCCACACCGCTTGTGCAGGTCCCTGTAGGTATTGCACCTACCAGACTCTGCTGGTTTGAGCGCCTATCACATGAACAGGTACACCTTCTCACACAACACAGCATCCCAAATCCTTAGGCTTGCAATCAAAAATAAAAATGCAACATAGCGTAATCCCATCCAACTTGCATTTTATTGTTAAAAAATAAATCTCAAGATAAAACACTCACAAACACAATATTCATTAAAGCGTATAACAATAGCATGGGTCCCGCAATCGCATCTAACCTTACACCGCTCCCGCGGTGTTCCCGGGAAGGCAAGATCGTCACACGTCCGTCTCAATAGGGAGCTGTGTGGCTACGCTCTGACGCGTTTCAGTCATCACTTTCGTCACTTTCCATAGTGTAAAAGGATTCCACTGTGGATCACTTTTTAGAAGGTGGCAAGAGTTGCCACACATGATAATGGATTCTAAGGCAATGTTTCCTCCTGTCGGAAGCAGACTGATTACACAATCTCAGCTTAGGCCGACTGATTTGCCTCCAGCTCAAGAACAGATTTTTTAAGGCAAAAAGGTTGATTTTTTTAAAAACAATTTTGTTGCTGTATAATGTGCCATGACAGGAATTCTTTCATGGAGACTTATATAGCTGCTTAACAGTTCACTTTAAAAAGATATACAATGTTATATCACACTACTGAAGTCAGTTCCTGTGTACCTCATTGTTAGATTTAGTTTTCTCGTCTGTCCTGTTTTATCTGTAGCACAGTCAAAGGTAATCCATATTTAATATCATTCTATCCATTCAAGGGATTAAGGAGCTATAAATATGGTGTGTCCCAAGTGTTTGGAACCCAGTGCTCCTCTTCATTTTATTTGCGGTGTGCGGCGGTCAGGAGGAAATTAGCCGAGGTCTTTTCATCAAGCTGAAAAACATCCAGAGACTCATTTTAATTTGAAAAGCCGCATCCCACCAAGTAGGCTTATTTTCCTGCAGTCTAATTTTAACCTCAGCGATGGCGGCATAAATTAAAACAGCGTTAATGACACCAGATCAGATCTGATAGAAGCTTTTACTGTGCAGTTGCTTTGTGAACTTGGCTTCTCACAGGCAGGCAACAAAAATGCCTCTGATTGTAGCATCTCGGAGAATAAAAGTGCCTTTATTTCTGATCTGATATTTCAATGTCTTTGTGTGCAGCAATTCAAGATGTTATTTTTAGGATACAGGATAATGTCTGATACTTCTTATCTTTATTCACATTATAAAGTATTAAAATGTGTGTAATTATGATTAAAGGGTAATTATAGTTATACCATTTTGTTTTCCACATTATTGTAAGTTGATATGTAAAGCCATGGCCGAAAATATTGGCACCCCTGCATTTCTGTCAGATAATGCACCACTTTGCCCAGAAAATTGTTGCAATTACATATGTTTAGGCATTCTCGTGTTTATTTCTTTTGTTTCTATTGGTATGACACAAAAAAGTGCAGGAACAAAAAGCCAAATCTGACACATTCCACCAAAAGTCCAAAAATGGACTGGACAAAATTATTGACACCTCAATTTAATATTTGATAGCACACCCCTTGGAAAAAGAATAACTGAAATCAATGGCTTTCTGTAACCATCAATGAGTTTTTTTACACCTCTCCACTGGAACTCTGGACCACTCTTCTTGCTGCTGCAGGTCTCTCAGATTAGAAGGGTTCCTTTTCCCAACAGATGTTTTGAGATCTCTCCACAGGTGCTCTATGGAATTTGTATCTGGCCAGTTCAGTACATTCCAGCGCTTTGTCTTAAACCATTTCTGGGTACTTTTTGACGTGTGCTTAGTTCATTGTCCTGCAGTAAAACCAATGACCTCTGATGGAGACCCAACTTTTTGACTCTGGGCCATATATTTCACCCCAGAATACTTTGGCAGTGTTCAGATTTCCTAATGCCATGCACACAGTCAAGACATGCCTGAAGTGCCTGAAGCAGCAAAGCAACCCCAAAACATCAGTGAACCTCCACCATGTTTGACTGTAGGGACTATATTCTTTTCTTTAACCACTTCAGCCCCAGAAGATTTGGCTGCTCAATGACCAGGCCATTTTTTGGGATACGGCACTGCGTTGCTTTAACTGACAATTGCGCAGTCATGCGACGATGTACCAAACAAAATTGATGTACTTTTTTTCATACAAATAGAGCTTTCTTTTGGTGGTATTTGATCACCTCTGCGGTTTTTATTTTTTGCGCTATAAACAAAAGAAAAGCGACAATTTTGAAAAAAACACAATATCTTTAACTTTTTGCTATAATAAATATCCCACATTTTTTTTTCCAAACATTTTTTTCCCTCAGTTTAGGCCGATATGTATTCTTCTACATATTTTTGGTAAAATAAATCGCAATAAGCGTATATTGATTGGTTTGTGCAAAAGTTATAGCGTCTACAAAATAGATGATAGAATTATGACATTTTTATTATTATATATTTTTTTACTAGTAATGGCGGCGATCTGCGATTTTTATCGGGACTGCGATATTGCGGCGGACAAATTGGACACTTTTGACACATTTTTGGGACCATTGACAATTATACAGCAATCACTGCTATAAAAATGCACTGATTACTGTATAAATGTCACTGGCAGGGAAGGGGTTAACACTAGGGGGCGATAAAGGGGTTAACTGTGTTCCCTAGGTGTGTTCTAACTGTAGGGGGTTGGGACTGTCTAGGAGGAGAGAGAGATCTGTGTTCATACTTAGTATGAACACACGATCTGTCTCTACTCCCCTGAAAGAACCCGCATTTGTGTGTTTTACACACACAGATCCCAGTTCTCGCTCTGTCACGAGAGATCGTGGGTGCCCCTAGTGGCCAAAAGGCGATGGTAACATCGTTTTGCTCAGCCGTGTCATTCTGCCACAGTAAAACTGTGGTGGCTGGTCGGCAAACAGTTAAAGGCCTCATTTCTATTTCTGAAAACAGTAGAATGATGGGCTTTACCAAAAATCGGTAATTTTGTTTCTCTATCCACAGCATATTCTCCCAAAAGGATTTTGGCTTCCTCAGGAAAGTTTTGGCAAACTCTTTGATCATTTTTTTATTTTTCGTCCATGTCCAGGGAGATTAGCTACAGTGCCATGGGCTGTAAACTTCTTGACAATGTTGCTCACAGTGGACACAGGAACACTAAGATCTTTGGAGATGGGCTTGAAACCTTGAGATTGTCCACAGATTGGCAAACAGAGACACACAACAGAAAGGTTGTAAATTTTCACCATTTTAACTGGTTACCAGTGTAATTTCTTTATTGTCAGCACCTGTTATTTGATACAGGTGAGTTTAATTACAAAGCATCACAAACTTGGAATGCAATTATTTCATAGGGCTCTTTCACACTGACGGACCGTATGTCCGTTTTTCATCCTTCCGTTTTAGGATGAAAAACGGACATACATGTATCCCTATGGGATAGCGGGTGTCAGCGGATGAGCATCCGCTGACACCCGATCTCGTCCGTGCCCGCTATGCTCCGTTTCTGCAGATGGAGTAAAACCCCATTTTTTCATCCGTCTGCAGAGCGGATCGGATGACGACGGACTCTACGGTCCGTCGTCACCCGATCTCCCATAGGGGAGAGCGGTGCTCTGACAGGTCCGTCACTGCGCTGTGTGCAGAGACGGACCTGTCATCTTCCTGCTCAGCGGAGATCGCTCCGGCGATCCCCGCTGAGCAAGCGGCTATCCACGGGGCGGATCTGCACTGATCCGCCCCGTGTGAAAGAGCCCTTACAATTTTGAGAGAGTGACAATAATTCTGTCCAGTCCATTTTTTGAGTTTTGTGTGGAATGTGTCAGATTTGGCTTTTTGTTTCTCCACTTTTTTGTGTCATACAGTACCAATACAAACAAAATAAATATAGTTGCAACAATTTTCTGGGTGAAGTGGTTCATTATCTGACAGAAATGCAGGGGTGCCAATATTTTTGGCCATGACTGTATATGTTGCTTAAAACTGAATTTATAAGTAACATAAATTAATTCTTATGTGCTTAAAGCTCATCTTTAAGGTGATAAATAATCTAATAAAATCCTCTCCCCCCTCCTGCTGCTAATCTGTATTTTTTATTTGATAAAAAAAAAATAACTTAAAAATCCTCCAATCCTTACATAACCCCTTGATTGTGTGACACACTGGTTTCCAGGTCTTCTGTCTGCCATGTCCATACCTTTTCCTGGTGACATGAGTGCTGCCCAATTGGCTGCCGTAGGTGTCATCACCAGATCCTCACATGGGTTCTCAAAGAGTCATAAAGTGATTTAGGATGATGTCATGACAAGGGGCATAAGACCAGTCCAGAGAGGGAACAGAGGAACTTCTGATCACTGGTTGCTTCTACAGGAAGAAGTGTTGTGGGCATCTAATCATAGTGGATTCATGTATGTTTTTATAGGTTTTAGAACTTTTTGTGTGGGCCTTAAATGGTGGACTTTAACCGTTTCTATGGTGGACTTTAACCGCTTCCCGACCGCCTCACGCAGATATACTGCAGCAGAAGGGCACATACAGGCAGATTAACGTACCTGTACGTTGCTCTTTAAGAGGCGGATTGCGGGCGCGCGCGTGCCCCCGTCGGCGAGCTCCATGAGCAGGATCGCGGGTCCCCCGGACTCGATGTCTGTCCGCGATCGTCTCACGGTGAGGAAGAATGGGGAGTTGCTAACATAAACAAGCATCTCCCTGTTCTGCCTAATGACACACTCACTGATCACAGCTACCTGTAATCGGGAGCAGCGATCAGTGATGTGTCACACACAGCCCCTCCCCCCCACAGTTAGAATCACTCCCTAGGACACACTTAACCCCTACATCGCCACCTAGTGGTTAACCCATTCACTGCCAGTAAAATTTTTACAGTAATCAATGCAATTTTTTAGCATTGATCGCTGTATTAATGCCAATGGTCCCAAATATGTGTCAAACTTGTCCAATGTGTCCGCCATAATGTAGCAGTAAAAATCGCAGATCGCCGCCATTACTAGTAAAAAAAAAAATATTAATAAAAATGCCATAAAACTATCCCCTATTTTGTAGACGCTACTATAACTTTTGCGCAAACCAATCAATAAACACTTATTGCAATGTAAAAAATATGTAGAAGAATACATATCAGCCTAAACTGAGGGAATAAAAAAAATGTTATATATTTTTTGGGGATATTTATTATACCAAAAATTTTTGCTATTTTTTTGTTTATAGCGCAAAAAATTAAAATCGCAGAGGTGATCAAATACCACCAAAGGAAAGCTCTATTTGTGGGAAAAAAAGGACGTCAATTTTGTTTGGGAGCCACGACCGCGCAATTGTCAGCTAAAGCGATGCAGTGCCGAATCGCAAAAAGCGCTCTGGTCTTTGGCCAGCAAAATGGTCCGGGGTTTAAGTGGTTAAATCTGAAATATTTATCAGTTTAGTATAATTGAAATGATTGTAGTAAACAAAATGCCTAATAAAGTATTGACTATTGTATATTATGTACATTTGTTTACTAAACAGAATAAAAAAAGTTGTAGATGGGGTTAGCTCTGCCCCTGCTTACTAAGGCATACATGTGATTCCTCATTGGTCGATGCTCATTTAAGGGAAATCAAAGCCATTACCATGGTTGCCCATTGTGTTTTTAAATGCTTGTGGCTGTGAGTTAATCTAGGGTTCTTGGAATATCTTCACTGCTAATTCTGCTTGCTGCCCAACCACATTATGATTCTCCCACTCTTTATTAGTTATGGATTTTAAGCATGCCTTCTAGTCCTTTGTGTTGTTTGGCTAGTTTGACCTTTGCTTGTATTATGAATACTCTGTGTTTAACCCCTTGGCATAAGTGGACTGACCCTGTTCTGACAATTTTGCCATCCATTAGACTCCTGAAACCTGTCTTTTAATGGCTACCATGGCTTTTCAGGTTTTTTTAATCCTCTTGATATGTACCTTAGTCCCAGAACAGATTGCTGCCCAAGAAGACAGCGACCATAAGTCCGTGATGCTACTGGTAAAGCACCCTGATCTAAGATTCCTGGATTATCTGATAAACCAAGCTATCGGAATGCCTAGCGCCCTGTACCCAGACCGACCCTCAGATCCGCTACATTCATGTGAAGGGGTTGAGGCACAGAACCCAAGATCTGCTGGACCGTGCTGAGAGCCACGTGCAGGCTTGTTTGGTGCAGCAGCTTCTGTTTTCAGCAGGCGTGTTTATGGTTTCTTTGTGGCACAGGCATTCTTTGCCCAAGGACACCCACAGCCCAAGGGTTATTCACCCCCATGATCTCTTTATGTTCTCACCGCAGCTAACAGTGAGTAAGCCCTCTCAAAGCATGGTGGACCACAAGCTAAGGAGAGGTTTGGGCAAAATGGTTGTCTATTGTGTCAGCAAATACTTTAGATGGGAAGTTTCTTATTTTTATTTATTACAGGTACTTACATAGCACAATCAATTACGTACCACCTATTACCTATTTATATTGTACATTCACATCAGTCTGTGCTGCTATTGCAGCCATGGAAATCTGTGATTATTGCAGTGTGGTTTAGACAAATGGCCCAAAACCCAAGCTCTGTTCTCACAGACTCTTCAATCCTTCAGTATCTGGAGTTTTTTCCCTCTGCTTTGTGACGCTACATGGACGGTCTGGGTGATGCCCTTCAATAGATGTCCAAGGTGGGTCTTCATCCCTGTCTAGATGCAGAGAATCTTGTGGCTCAAGTACTGTTTGGTGGAGCTGGCATGCAAGAAACATTTGGAGCAGACACCCTTTGTGGGGGAACGCCTCCTTGATGCCCATCTGGTATGAGCATGCATTTTTCAAGAAAGCACAAGTTGCCACAGATAAGTCTTTATCCTCCAGGTTTCAGAATAGTTATTTGTTTTCCTCCCTCTACCTCCACTTCCAAGTCTGGAACTCCTTTCTGCCAGCCAACACCAGCTTCATGCCCTCTTCCTAGCTTCGGAGTATCCCCACTTCTTAAAGTGGGGGGACATCTGTCAATCTTCACGACCACCTGGATTCAGAACATCCCTAAAGCCCCATACACACGGTCAGACTTTTTCATGGATTCTGTCCGATCGGACAATGTTGTTGAAAAATCAGACCGTGTGTATGCACCATCGGACAGTGTACGTCGGATTGTCCGACGGACAAAGTCTTATCTCCTGCTGGAAAGATTTGCCGACAACACGGTCCGATCACACCAAATCCGATCGTGTGTACGGTTGTCCGACCGGACAAAGTGCTACGCATGCTCAGATCACATTACAAGACCAAAGCTATTGGCTACTAGCCTCTACGTAGTCCCGTCGTAGGCAACAAACGTCACCACGTTCAGAATGATCGGATTTTCCGACAACTTTGTCCGACCGTGTGTACGCAAAACCAACATCAGACAAAGTATGACGGACAGGATCCGACCGACCTGGTCCGCGGATTGTCCGACCGTGTGTATGGGGCTTTACCTGTGGGTTGTCCCTGTTCGCATGCAGAAGCGATTCTAGGATTTCTACTCCAACCTGTTTACTGTTCTGAAGGCTAAGGGTGGTGTTTGTCCCATTTTGACCCCGAAGCACCTGAACATTTTTATTCAGGTGTGGAAGTTTCACATGAAACCAACCAGATTGGTCATAGCCTCCCTTCAGCAGCGGGATTTTCTGGCTTCTGTGGATATCTAGGATGCCTACCTTAACATTCCCATCTTTTCCCCGCACCAATGCAGTTTGTGGTAGGCAAACATCACCTCCATTTTTTTGTTTGGCCTATTCATGGCTCCAAGGGTCTTAACAGGGATACTGGCTCCTGGGTTAGTCCTTTTTTTCCTCACAAGGTTTTCACCTGATGTGCTATCTGGATCCACCATTGCTAGGTGGATAAGGCAGGTAGTTCAGGCCTATTCTTTGAAGAACAGCGTTTCTCCCATTTCTGTTGAAGTGTAAGCCACTAGGTCCATGAGTGCCTCCTGTGCCTTTCAGGATCAGGTGTCTGTTTCCCAGACCTGTAAGACAATGGGATTTTTAAGTTACCTGTAAAATGAGTTACTTAGAGTACAGTGCAGGCACAGGAACCCCCCCCCCCCCCCATTTATGTATCTTCTTATTGATTGCTAAACCAAAACTGGGGATTGCTGGGTGTGGGAGGGGTTATATGGGAGTCCTTACAACTCTGTGTGCCAGTGTCCAGTCACCTGAAGGTAGTAGCTTTTTATAACCCAGTCATCAATGGTATTGTTGTGTCCTGTACTGTACTCCTCGGTTTGGATTTTACAGGTAGGTCTAAAATCGCACTTTACACAGTTTTGTGCTGTTAGATCCATGTTGCAGTGTTTCTGAAAGAATCCCCAATACAGGAAATGTGAATAATGCACTTTTGACATTTCTTTCATTGCAATTCTAGATTATATTGTCTTAAAGTGGAACTTTATCCTGGAAAAAAATTGCTAGCATATACAGTTTTTTTTGGTAGGGAAGAATTTGTATGACTGCTTACAGAGAGCTCTATCTGTTTTTGTTAGCAAAGCACTTTTGTACTACTATGTCTGCAGTTGTACAGTGCAGTGTACACTCAAAGCATCTGTCAAATATTGAAAAGTGAACACTAGTGCCAGAGTGGTGCAAATTTATCCCGCATAAATGGTATTTGCATTTTCATAGGCCAGACTATTATTGCCGAAGCTGACAATGTGGGGAAGCTTCCTGGAAGATGGAATAGACAAGTGTAGAGCAGTGAGGGTGAGCACAGAGATGCATTGGGGAGCAGGCTAAACCGTGAGTTACATTTTCCATAATGTGCAAGTATGCTGCCCCCCCACAAGTTCAGCTTAAAATATGGTGACTCTATGGGCCCCTTCCACAGTGCAGCAGGTCCTGAACTGGAAATATTTATGAGTGTGCTTATTTTAAATGGCTGATTGTATTTGTACACCAGATGTCAAGAGCCCCCCCCCCCCCCCCCCCATCAAAAGTCAGAAGTCCTTCACCCTCCCTTCTGCCTTCCTCAGCTGGGAAGCAAAAAGTACAGGGTCTGGAAGAGGACAAGAAGAGGGCTTCTGGAGTATGCTGAATTCTGAGACTAGGGGAGGCTGAGACAAGGGGTGCAGGAGAGGTGCAGGATCTGTAGGAGGAGTTCTGTCCTCCTCTCTGCTGCCGACTGCTGAGACGGAGGGGTGGGAGAGGGTAGAGATGAGCCTTTCTGTGGCTGCACAGAAAAGCGTAGAATCTGGCAGAGGAGTTATATCCTCTTTGCTCCTGGCTACTGAGACAAGGTGGGGGGGAGGAATGAGAGGGGTGCCGCAGCTGCAACATCATCTTGTCACAAAACTCTGGCACCCAGGACTGCCTCTACCATTGTGCTGTTTAGTTCTGGAAATTTTGCACAGTTAAAGAAAATTATGACATTATTAGACAATACTCAGTTCACACCTATACGCCTGGCTGCTGGTGTGAGAATCGCAGCGATTCCTGCTCTCGCAACCACCTGCACTGAAAATGCGCTGCTGTGAGGAAATGTGCGGGGCTGCCATTCATTTTGAAAAAGGTTCATGCACCTTTTTCGGTGGGAAACACAGGAACAGCAGGCCGTTCAAATGGACGGGCTGCCGTGCTCGTAAAACCGCAAAGGTGTGAACCGAGGCTTACTAGCTAATAGAGTATTAGATACGTATTTCATGAATGAAGACACTTGGCAAAGGGTCAACAATACAATAGCTATGTAACAACTTGGAATATATTGAAAGATTCCAGGAGGCTGAGCCCATAACAGGCATGGTGGGCTCTTTTTCAGTCTTGGTTCTTTTACACGAAGTTTCACAGCTGCTATCTAGGAATTGATAGAGGTCTGTGACACGAGAATGAGAGTAATACAAAGCTTAGCCCAGCTTCTCTTCACAGATGCTGTTATATGGGAATGGAAGAGGAACGGCATGCTTTATTTTAACAGCATGGCTAACAGTGTTATTCTAAATGAAATGTACAAAAGTATCCACAGAACAATCTCTGCATTAACAGAACATTGACTTTTTTATGTACTTTAAAACAGCAGCAAAGAATAAAAACACCATTATTGGACAAATCTTTTTTTCTTAAGTGCTTTCCTTTTTATACAATATCTCAGTTCTGTTAATATTCCGTCAGGAAGTGGCTAATCGCAAAGACTAATGGACATTGATAGTTTTGTTTATCAAAGACAAGTGAAACACACAGTTTCTTATTACACACACATGCACTGAGCCTGAGATGAACAAAACTGATACAGTCACTGCTCGGTACAAAAAAACATGAAATATGCACTGTAGTGTACTCAGTTTTGTGTTGTGCATTTGTAGATTATGGTGTACAGGTACAGTGACTTGAAAAAGTTTTCATACCCCTTTTCCACATTTTGTCATGTTACAACCAAAAACGTAAATGTATTTCATTGGGATTTTATGCGATAGACCAACACAAGGTGGCACATAAATGTGAAGTGGAAGGAAAATAATAAATGGTTTTCCAATTTTTTTTCAAATAAATATGTAAAAAGAGTGGTATGCATTTGTATTCAGCCCCCTTTACTCTGATACCCCTAACTAAAATGTAGTGGAACCAATTTCCTTCAGAAGTCACCTAATTAGAAATGAGAGTCCACCTGTGTGTAAATTTAATCTCAGTATAAATACAGCTGTTCTGTGAAGCCCTTAGAGAACCTTAGTGAACAAACCGCATCATGAAGGCCAAGAAACACACCAGACAGGTCAGGAATAAAGTTGTGGAGAAGTTTAAAGCATTGAAACTCTCACAGAGCACTGTTCAATCAACCATCCGAAAATGGAAAGAGTATGGCACAACTGCAAACCTACCAAGACATGGCCGTCCACCTAAATTTACAGGCCGTGTAATGAGAGCATTAATCAGAGAAGCAGCCAAGAGGCCCATGGTAACTCTGGAGGAGCTGCAGAGATTCACAGCTCAGGTGGGAGAATCTGTCCAACTATTATGCCACGTACACACGATCGGAAATTCGGCCAGCAAAAGACTGATGAGAGCTTTTGGTCGAAAATGCGACCGTGTGTATGCTGCATCGGACTTTTGCTGGCCGAATTCCAGCCAGCAAAAGATTGAGAGCATGTTCTCAATTTTTCGGTCAGAAAAAGCTCAGAAACAATTCGACGCATGTTTGGAAGCATTGAACTTAATTTTCTCGGCTCGTTGTAGTGTTGTACGTCACCGCGTTCTTGACAGTCGAAAGTTCAGCAAACTTTTGTGTGACTGTGTGTATGCAAGCCAAGCTTGAGCGGAATTCAACCATCCAAGATTTTTCTGACGAAAAATCCGCTCGTGTGTACGTGGCATTAGTCGTGCACGCCACAAATCTGGCCTTTATTGAAGAGTGGCAAAAAAAAAGCCATTGTTAAAAGGAAGCCATAAGAAGTCCCATTTGCGATTTGCAAGAAGCCATGTGGGGGACACAGCAAACATGTGGAAGAAGGTGCTCTGGTCAGATGAGACCAAAATTGAACTTTTTGGCTTAAATCAAAACGCTATATGTGGTAGAAAACTAACACTGCACATCACCCTGAACACACCATTCCCACCGTGAAGCATGGAGGAGGCAGCATCATACTGTGGGGATAATTTTCTTCAGCAGGGACAGGAAAGCTGGTCAGAGTTGATGGGAAGATGGATGGAGCCAAATACAGAGCAATCTTAGAAGAAAACCTGTTGGAGACTGCAAAAGACTTGAGACTGGGGCGGAGGTTCACCTTCCAGCAGGACATCGACCCTAAACATACAGCCAGAGCTACAATGGAATGGCTTAGATCAGGAGTCTCCAAACTTTTCTAGAAAAGGGCCAGTTTACTGTCCTTCGGGTTTTAGGGGGGGGGGGGGGCAGATTGTGGCCAGTGGGAGTAGGAAGTGCCCCATCATTGGTTTTAATTGGTGGAATAGTGTCCCATTGTCGATGTCAATGATATGAATAGTGCCCCATTGATGGTGTTAATAGGGGGAATGCTGATCCATCATTGGTGTCAGTTGGTGAAGTAGTGCTCCAAGGGCCAGATAGGGGTAAGCAAAGGGCCACATCTGGCCCCCAGGCCACAGTTTGGAGACAACTGGTTTAGAGCAAAGCATATTCATGTGTTAGAATGGCCCAGTCAAAGTCCAGACCTAAATCCAATTGAGAATGTGTGACAAGACTTGAAAATTGCTGCTCGCAGACGTTCTCCATCCAATGTGACAGAGCTTGAGCTATTTTGCAAAGAAGAATGGGCAAAAATGTCACTCTCTAGATGTGCAAAGCTGGTAGAGACATCCCCAAAAAGACTTGCAGCTGTAATTGCAGTGAAAGGTGGTTCTACAAAGTATTGAGGGGGCTGAATACAAATGCACGCTACACTTTTCAGATATTTATTTGTAATAAATGTTGAAAACCATTTATAATTGTCCTTCCACTTCACAGTTACGAGCCACTTTGTGTTGGTCTATCACAGGGGTCTTCAAACTATGGCCCTCCAGTTGTTCAAGAACTAAAATTCCCATCATGCCTAGTCATGTCTGTGAATGTCAGAGTTTTACAATGCCTCATGGGATGCGTAGTTCCGCAACAGCTGGAGGGCCGTAGTTTAAGGATCCCTGGTCAATCACATAAAATCCCAATAAAATAAATTTACGTTTTTGATTGTAACATGACAAAATGTGGAAAAATTTCAAGGGGTATGAATACTTCTTCAAGGCACTGTATATATGAATAATATATAGTAAACTACTTATACTGATATTGTTATTAACCACTTGCCACTTATAACCCCTTCCTGCCCAAGCCAATTTTCAGCTTTCAGCACGCTCACACTTTGAATAATAAGTCATTTTTTCTTTCACTGATGGGCATGGATAGGCTGCACTGATATGCGGCACTGGTGAGCACTGATAGGTGGCACTGGTGGGCACTGATAGGTGGCACTGGGGGGTACTGATAGGCGACAGGGATAGGCGGCACTGAAAGGCAACAGGGATAGGTAGCACTGATGAGCAGGCCCTGATGGGCAGCACTATTGGGCACTGATTGGTGTCACTGATGGGCACTGAGTGGTGTCACTGATGGGCACTGATGGGCACTGCCCGGGCTGTACTGTAATCAGGAAACTGATGATCAGTGCCCTGATTACCTGGACATGTTTTCCCTGCAAGGAGATGCCACTGATTGGGTCTCCTCGCCTCACAGTCTGTCAGTGTGAGGCTGGGAAAGCCAATAAATGGCACTATCTTGTTTACATGTGACCGGTTGTGATTGGATACAGCCGATTACATGGGTAAAGAGCCACGTCATTGGCTCTTTACCAAGATCGGGGTTGCGCTGTGTCCTAGAAACACACTGTGCGTCCTCGCGGCCGTCATGTGATGTCGTCCCAGAATGAGAGCTGCCCTGCCGTCATTTTACTATATGGCAGGCGGGAAGTAGTTAAAGTGACACTAAACATCCTTATTCTCCAAAAATACTCCATACACATCTGCTACTTTATGGCCCTGTAATCTATTTTTCATGAAATTGTTTGTGTTTTTCTGACTCCAAGTAATGTCTTCCATAAGCTCCTGAAACTCAGATTTTTCCTCTCATTTCTGTTTGTTTTGGATGAGCAGTGCACTGCTCTATGCACACAACAAATCCCATAGTCCCTAGTCCATCTCAAGAGCTGACAAGAGAGGGTGGCTACCTTCCTACATACAGTGGTACCATGGAGAATGAATGTAGCCACCCTCTAGCAGTAATGCCCTGTACACAGGGTCAGATTTTTTCTGATGGATTTTGTGCCAAATTTGTCTTGCATACATCCGGTCGCACAAAGTTGTCGGAAAATCCGATCGTTCTTAACAAGGTGACGTACAAAACGTACGTCTGGACTATAAATGGGCCAGTAGCCAATAGCTTTTGTCTCTTAATTTATTCTGAGCATGCGTAGCACTTTGTCCGTCGGAATTGTCTACACGCGATCGGAATTTAAACAATCGGATTTTGTTGTCGGAAAATTTTAGATCCTGCTCTTAAACCTTGTGTGTTGGGAATTCCAACGGAAAAAGTCAGATGGAGCCCACATACGATCGGATTTTCCGACAACCTGATCCGATCGCACATTTTCCATCGGAAATTCCGACCGTGTGTACAGGGCATAATTAAGATCTCTGCTTCTTATAAGAACAAGGAATTTTGAAATTTGAGGCTGAGAGCAAAAGAAGGTAATTTTTTTTGAGTTAAGAACTGTACATACTTGAAAATATTTTTTTTTAAAACGAAAGTATAGTGTCACTTTAACCAATTGCCGCCTTGAGACTCTGGTTCTGGGTGGACGGCATATGCCGGCCTCCCAGAACAACTGGTTGCGGCCACGCTGTGTTGCTAGGACACAACGTGACCCAATCTGTGTAAAGAGCCGCGGCCATGTGATCAGCTGTGTCCAATCGCAGCCGGTCACATGTAAACATGGAGATGCCGGTAATCGGCACTCCTCGCCTTACGCCTTTCACTGAGTGTGAGGAGAGGAGAGCCGATCAATGGCATCTCCTCACAGGGGACAGCTAGGTATGTAATCAGGGCACTGATCATCAGTGCCCTGATTACAATTATGTGCCCACCAGTGCCAGCAATGATTGCCCACCACTGCCAGCAATTAGTGCCAACCAGTGTCCACAATTGTTAGCTATCTGTGCCCACAAGTGCCAGTAATTAGTGCCCACAAGTGCCAGCAATCAGTGGCCATTAGTGATGCCAGTCAGTGCTGGCTATCAGTGCTGCCCATCAATGCCCATCACTACTGCCCATCAATGCTCATCGCTGCTGCCCATCAATGCCACCCATCAATGTCCATCAGTGCTGCCTATCTGTGCTCATCAGTGCTGCCTATCTGTGCCCGCAAGTGCTACCTATCTGTGTCCACCAGTGTCGCCTATCTGTGCCCTGTGCCCATCAGTGCCACATATCAGTGCCCAAAAGTGCGGCATTTTCGTGCCTCCTCATCAGTGCCACCTAATAAGTGCCCATAAGTGCCGCCTCATCAGTCCCCATCAGTGCCACATCATCGGTGCCCATCAGTACAGCCTCATCAGTGCCCATCAGTGCCGTCTCATCAGCGCCCATCAGTGAAGGAGAAAAATTACTTATTTACAAATTTTACTGACAAGAAAAACTTTATTTTTTCAACATTTTTAGTCTTTTTTTTTAGGAAAAAATAAAAAACCCAGGAGTGATTAAATACCACCAAAATAAAGCTCTATTTGTGTGTAGAAAATGATAACAATTTCGGTTACAGTGTAGCATGACCGTGCTATTGTCATTCAAAGTGTGACAGCGCTAAAAGCTAAAAAAAGGTCTGAGCAGGAAGGGGGTATAATCCTTTGATGCCGGCTGCTGTGGCCCTTTAAAGCATTTGCTATGCCGGGAGGTGGGGCGAGGCTAACGGCCACATGACCGCCGTGATTGGCTGTCATGGCGGTCGCATGATTGGAAAAGTCTCTATTGCAAAATGCGATCTGGAACTTTCCAGGAGCCGCTGGTCACTATGCCGGGAGTGCGCAAGACACGCACTCTCTGCACAGCACTGTCGCCGCTATTGCACAGAAATATGCGGCCACTTGCCACCAAGCCCCAGCCGCAGAGGGGCCGCATATTTGCGTGCGCTCGGCACCAAGTGGTTATGGATTGTTTATTCTTGGTTTGTGCAGACATATTTTTAAGAATGTTACAGAATACATTTAAAGGGAACCTGTGTGTACCTTAACATGCCTATCAGTGCAGCCTCATCAGTGCCCACCAGTGCTGCCTCATCAGTGCCCATCAGTGCAGCTTTATCAGCGCACATCTGTAAAGGACAAAAATGGCCTGTTTGCAAAATTTATAACAAACTATGAAAAAGTTTTTTTGTTTTCTTTTCAAAATTTTCGGTCTTTATTCGTTTATTTAGCAAAAAATGTAAAACCCAGTGGTGATTAAATAATACCAAAAGAAAGCTCTATTTGTGTGAAAAAAATTATAAAAGTTTTGTTTGGGTACAGTGTTGCATGACAGCCCAATTGTTATTCAAAGTGTGACAGCCCTGAAAGCTAAAAATTGGCCTGGGCAGGAAGGGGGTAAAAGTGCCCAGTGGGCAGACTTCGCAGTGCTCCCCTGCTGCTCTTTTCTCTGCTACAGCCTGCACTAAAATTTTTAGTGTGGGATGATAGGGGGAGAGGTAACATCACTTCCACCATTATATGACAGTGCTCATACCTAGTGATTGCAGTGGCGGCTGGTGAAGTTTTAGGAAGGGGGGGCACCAGACCACGCCCTTTCTTTTTTACCCCTCCCACTTATCATTAGCCCCACCCCTTATAGTGTCAGGGTATACAGATCAGCCTCACAGAATAAGGTATGCAGCTCAAGGTATACAGCTTAGCCTCACAGCTCAAGGATTTACAGCTCAGGGTATACAGCTCAGCCTCACAGCTCAGGGTATACAGCACAGCCTCACAGATCAGGGTATACAGCACAGCCTCACAGATCAGGGTATACAGCACAGCCTCACAGTTCAGGGTATACAGCACAGGGTATACAACACAGCCTCACAGATTAGGGTGTACAGCTCAGGGTATACAGCACAGGGTATACAGCACAGACCCTCAGATTAGGGTATATAGCTCATGGTATACAGCACAGGTTATACAGCACAGGGTATACAGTACAGCCTCACAGATCAGGGTATATAGCACAGCCTCACAGCTCAGGGATTTACAGCTCAGGGTATACAGCACAGCCTCACAGCTCAGGGTATACAGCTCAGGGTGTACAGCACAGCCTCACAGATCAGGGTATACAGCACAGCCTCACAGCTCAAGGTATACAGCACAGGTTATACAACACAGCCTCACAGATTAGGGTATACAGCTCAGGGTATACAGCACAGGGTATACAGCACAGCCTCACAGATTAGGGTATATAGCTTGTGGTATACAGCACAGGTTATACAGCACATGGTATACAGCACAGCCTCACAGATCAGGTGAACGGTGTCCATTTCTTATCAGTGCAGCCTATCAGTGCCCATAATTTAAGCCTCATCAGTGCAGCATATCAGTGCAGTCTCATCTGTGCCCATAAGTGCCGCCTGCCTGTGCCCATCACTGCAGTCTCATCTGTGCCCATAAGTGCAGCCTATCTGTGCCCACCAGTGCCCACTAGTGTGGTCTCATCTGTACCCACTAGTGCCTTCTCATCTGTGCCCACCAGTGCCGTCTCATCTGTGCCCACTAGTGCCGTCTCATATACAGCTATATATACCCCACCTTCCTTTCTGTTTCTAGGGACCTTCCTTCATCATCGCTGACTGCAGATATACATGATCTGTCTTGTATACAGCTATATATACAGTAACAGGACAAATTATGTATATCTGCAGTCAATGATGATGGATGAAGGTCTCTATATACAGGAAGGAAGAAGGTGTGGGTATATATAGCTGTATACACTACTACACAGATAATATACACAAATTGTGAGTACATCTTTCCTGTGTAGTGTATACAGCTATATACACCCATCTTCTTCCTTCCAGGAAGGAAGAAGGTGGGGTGTATATAGCTGTATACACTACACAGGACAGATGTACTCACAATGTGTGTATATTGTGTAGTGTATACAGCTATATACACACAACATCCAGGCGCTTGGAAGAAGACAAATACGGTAATCCCCAAAAAATGCTCCCTGATGTCCAGCTGCACATCGCATCCGCCCTGCCCTGGCCTGGTGTCTGAGTACAGTTGTGGATATTAAATAATCAGGCATCATGCATCAGGGAACTAGTCAGCGTGTGATTGTGCGGAACAGAGGGACGGGAGTGATGCCGCAGTGACGAAAAAAGCACCGCCCACTGTCCTCTCCTCTGGTCCCTGCTGCGCCAATCCATAACCAAGTACTGTAGACAATCTGAGGCACGACAAATAACAGTAGAGTGGGAGTGTTTGTGGGCGCATCGCTTGCGCCCCAGCCAGACCTTATACATGGGCAAATCAGCTTCCCAGCCTCCAATCAGCTGATTGCAGGCCAGCAAGCTTCCCATAGACCGTCGTGTGTCCGGCGCCTGTTTTTTTTTAACAGCTTGGGGGGTGATTGACTCCTAGCCTCAAGCACTGTCACATGCTGTCAGGAAGTACTTTCCATTCCTTCTTAGGCCACATGGAGCCTTGTAAAACCAGACGTAAATAAATGGTGACTTTTTGACATTTGCTTGCACAAACATAGTTAACGTATGTGCCTTCTATGACAATGTCTAGGCTTGCAGATAGAATAATTGTATGTGCAATGGGTGGGGAGACTTGTCTCATGTACTATTATCTTGTGCTGTTTTTTTTTTTTTATTTGCCTATGCTGTTAATTTACCCCTGATAACAAACACTCAGGACTGCTTTAAGCTTGGGCCTTATTGGGTATTCGCACCCAAGACCAAATATCCAGTACCTGTGCTCAGGCCACACTCTGATCCCACTCGTGGTAGAGTGCTCTCTGGGGCTTTCAGTGGAATAGTATACTATGTTCAGGCTATGTTCGGAACTTTTCAGATCTGTACACACTGTCGGACCCGTCAGATGAGAAATGCTTAGCTGACGTCAGATACCAAATACCCAAATACCCATCTTATGTAATGGAGACTGTTTAAAGAAAAAATTCAGGCAAAAAAAGTATTTGCATTTAAAACTAAAATTCTATCTAATGCCGTGTACACATGAGCGGAATGTCCGACAGAAAAATCAGACGGAAGCATTTCATCGTATATTCCGATCGTGTGTATGCCTCATCGGCCTTTTTTTTTTGAAAATTCTGACGGACCTAGAAATGGAACATGTTCTAAATATTTCCGACGGAACCAATTCCTATAGGGAAAACCGTTCATCTGTATGCTGTTCCGACAGACCAAAAACTACGCATGCTCTGAAGCAAATACGAGATGGAAGCTACTGGCTATTGAACTTCCTTTTTCTAGTCCCATCATACATGTTGTATGTCATCGCGTTCTTGACGGTCGGAATTTGGTGTGATCGTGTGTACGTAAGACAGTTTCAGCAGAATTCCGTCGGAACTCTGTCGGATAAACCTTCAGAGTTTATTCCGACGAGTAAAACGGTCGTGTGTACAGGGCATTAGACTACCTTGTCTATTGGGTAATCATGCTATTCATTTTTACTGCAGTGCTATCACCCTGTTACAGGAACTGAGAAGTAACAGATCTACTGGCAGGATCATCGGGTAATAGAACTGTGTGGTTGTTAATGAAAGTAACAGACTGCATCACATATCTATATTATTGTTTATATTCACCATAGTTCCACTTTAAGACAACAGAGTGAAGCTAATGACCACTTTTTAGGAGGTAGCTGAAACGTGTTTGTGTATATAAACAATAAAAATAAACTTTGAATTTACAGTGGATGCCCTGTCAACATTGTTCCTCCTGAAAGCGATGCATAGCAGAAAAAACTCCAGAGATCCATGTGGGCCATTAATGAGTTAAACTCTGCCAGTCTAACAGCGAGTTTGGGTTTAGCTGTAGCCATGGCAACGGTATGTGATGTGAAAGACACCAGGATGCCAGCTGAAGATATTAGCATTTCTTATTGAACTGAAAAATAATAAAAGTAGACAGTGTGTGTAATACTAAACTTTATAGGCCTACAGGCACAAAATAGAGCTTTAAGCACCACCTAACAAAAAATAGTTATTTGTTTACAAAACACTTTTTAGTATTTACACACATGCATTTATTTTTATTTTTTGTCCCCCAACTCAAACTTGTTTTTATTGCGTATATTTACCACAATGGCCATGTATGGTCAGTGACGCTTTGATCAGTCACATAAAATGGTATAGTTTATTGCCAGATGCACCTCTGCAGTCTCTATATATCACCTGCAGTACACTGTGCAACTCTGGGAAGAATGACGATTAAAAGCATCTAAATCTTTAGGTATATGATATACACTTTCAATTTGTCGTGTTCACCACTGCAGCCTTTGGGTTCCTGTGTGCCACTTCCCCGGGTTTTCAGTTGGGGGGGGGGGGGGGGTGCACTTCTTGCAGCGTAGAAGGTCCACTTGATCCTCCTCAGGACTACATGTCTCTTGGGTCCAAGCACCACTTTGGATGCATTCCCTGTCTAGTCCTTCTCTGGTCGCCTGTGCATGTCCATGCAAGCAACATCATTACGTTTGCTTGTGTGCAGGAGCACACAAATGGGTGGACAATGTTTCTATTACTTGTTGATCCTAATAGTAGATCTGTGATTTTTCTATTTCCTTTGTTAATCCCACCTTCAGTCAGAGCTAGAAAATCCAACACCTGTAAGATTTTTTTTCAAATTCTTTATTTAGTTATCAGTAAGCTAACATACTGTACATATGGATGGCAGGTCACATTAAAGAATGCATGATGAAATAAAAAAAACATCTTTAAAAAAAACAAAACCCTCTTGTATAACAAACACACTGACAGCTATATGCTGGTTGCTCATTCTGTTGGCTCATTCTGTTGGCTACAAACCTAATGCAGTTTGGGATACATCACTTGTAATTCATGACCAATGTGGAAACTGGAGAGAGAGTATCAACTCTCCATCTGTGACAATCTCGTTTATTCCATTTTTTTCAGTTTAGAATATATACAATGGGCAACAGGGAAAAAAGGGGGCAGATGGGGGGTAGGTCAGGGAGCTTAAGCATCCTTCAGTTGAGGGTGTTAGTGTGAGCGGGGAGGGAGGTGGAAAAAAGGGGGTTGTTTAGGGATGGAACTATAATATTCTGGTGCAAACAGGAGATCTGGGGGAGAAGGCTAAATGGCTGGGGGGGGGGGGGGGGGGGTAGATGGGTACTTTAAAGTGTCTTTGCCTCTTATTCTACTGTGGCCATCTAGCTTTTGCATTCATCTGAATATAGTGCTTAAACATAAGCCAGAGTTGCCATGTTTTGCAAAATGCCTCTGAGGTGTTCTTTTTTGAATGGGTGACATTTCCAATCTCCTTATTCCATCTACTTTATAAGGCTACATCTGGATGAATTGGGGAGATTCTTCCTGCCAATAAGTGGATATGCAAGCCTTTATGGAACTGGGGAGTTTTTTGTGGATATAGAATGTTGACGGATGAAAATGAAGGATGGATCTGCAGAGATATGAAAGTTAGTGAATCGTGCGGAAATTCTTCCTGACTTTACCTTAAAAGTCAGGGCATTTGAAGCAATCCCAGAAAATGTGTGATAAAGACTGCTTGTTATTTCTACATCTCCAACATTTAGTACATTTTAGTAAAAAGCGCAGAGGCTAAATGAAAAGATCATAGAGGAATTTGAATTTGAAAGGAGTTGGGAGGATCATTATCTTTATGATATTGCAAAGTCTGGGCCTGCTCCAATAAGATTTTCCAATGCATTTGGAAAGCTTACTTTGCCTGGTATGAGGACAGGAAGCTAAGTCTCAGGGAATACTCTCTGGACTTTCCTCAGTCTGGCCTTGAGTACCTTTTAAGGGACAGGCTTCTGCTTTATATATTCTATTCCAGAAAGTGCTTGCTTTGCAATATATAATCAAAAATTGAATCCCCCAATCAGGGGCGGACTGACAATTCATGGGGCCCCCGGGTAATAGGAGATCATGGGGCCCCCTGTATCCCCGCCCACACTCAAGCCACACCCATGTCTCTTTATCTCTCTCTAACTCCCCTATCTCTCTCTAACTCCCCTTCTCTCTCTGTATCTCTCTCCCTCTTTCTGTGCCTCTCTCCCTTTATCTCCCCTTTTCTATCGCTTACACTCTTTCTACCTCTCTATTTTTCTGTCTTCTCCCACTTCTGCCGAGTCTCCTCTCTCCGCTGATGTCTTCTGCCTCTGCTGGGTCTCCTCTCTGCGCTGTCTTCTCCCTCCGTTCTTTTTCCGATCTTCTCTCGACGCTCTCTCCCACTCTAATGCTAGGTCTGCGTTGTGCCATTATTTATATAGGCATGGGGCGGGGCCACCGGGTGACATCATCCGGAGGCACCGTCCCTTGCGACCTCACCGCCCAGGGCATGATGGGGTGGTGATGTCACAAGGGGGCAGGGCCTCTGGGATGACGTCACCTGGTGGCCCCGCCCCATGCCTATATAAGTTCCCCTTAAAATCCATACCAGACCGAAGGGCCTGGTATGGTCTTGGAGGGGGTACCCCATGCTGTTTTTAATTTTTTTTTTATTTGGCGTGGAGTTTTCCCTAAAGATTCATACCAGACACCAAGTGCCTGGTATTGTCAGGAATAAAATTCAAAGTCGGATCCCCGTTCATTCTAGTTGGATGGATGTCAGACTTCAAGTCACAGGGCAAAGTCGGATCCACAGTAGTAAGACTGTCGTGTCGTACCAGTTTGAACCCGGCCTTAATGGACCATTTCTTTTTTATTCTATCTTGTTATTTTCGTCTGGAATTCTGCTTTAAATAAAGAATTAGGTAGAGAACTGAAACATTTGTATATACAGAACTACACATCAGATGTAAAAAAGGACAATGAAGCAGAGAATAAGGCAGAGGTATTGGGGTAAAAAAGAGAGACTGTTCCTATAGAGTGACTGCCTGTATGTTATACTGACCACTATTCAGGCAGCTTTGTGTAGCAGCTTTGCATTGATTGAACGAATGTTATTGTGCCTAATGGCGTGTGTGTTACATTGGTAATGAGGCAGAAGATTCTAAATATGGCATTAATGATGCATTAGGCTCTTCAACAAATTGTTGACGTAAACACTGGTCTGTCCTCTAGGAAACTTTCATGGATTCCCTGGTCGCTGTATTGCAAGCTTCCCTGGAAAGTCTTGATCAAATGTGTTCTTAGAGCTGTAACAATCCAGCAAACTTTATTGTTAGTGAAAAAACGTCTAGCTTAAAGTAAGGAGAATATACAGTATATACGGTAACAACCTTTGTTTTCCCTACAGTATGCATCCCTTCTAAAGACATAAAATCATTTTGCAGTTAAGCTGTATCAGCGAAAAGCTTTATATGTATCCACGAGTGATTATAAAGTTGAAAACAGGCTTGCAGCGGGAGTGCATAATCTATATTGCATAAATGATTTTTATTTTGTGATCATGGATACACTTTAAAGTGTTTGTTAATTCTAAATTTGAAATCACTGCCAGCCCCTCTATTAGAGCCTGGCATACCACATTATGTAAGTCATCTTTAAAAACGAGCGTTGTAAATACCTATTTAGAGCTGTCTTCAGGCCAGTGACGTGACTTGCAGCCTCTTTTCAGCTCCGATACATGGCTTCTGTGGGAGGGGCCGAGATCTCCCTCTGACGTCAGCCGGGAGATCACGTGGCCTCCCGCAGAAGCCATGTATCGGAGCTGTAAAGAGGCCGCGAGTCATGTGACCGGCCTGAAGACAGCTCTAAAGAGGGATTCACAATGCTTGTTTTTAGAAATTACTTATATATTGTGGTATGCCAGGCTCTAATAGAGCGGCTGGCAGTGACCACTGTAGGTTTCTTATTTTTAATAATAGCTCGGGGGGGGCGGAGACAGAGACACATAGAGGGAGCTGATGGGCAAGGATTAGGGGGAGAGAGGAGAGCAGAGAGGACAGCTGCGTATGACGGAAGGATGCACTCTGACCATGGTGGTCAGGGCTCAGCAGCCCTGATTTTCGTTGTCAGTACAGAGGGAATACAGGAAGTGGCAGGTTCAGGGAGTTTTTTTTTTTTACAGTTTAGAGGGGGACAGATTACACAGCACAAGCTCTCTGCTGTTTAATGTGCTTTAAGGGACCAGGATCTGAAATTTTATTTTTTTGGGTTAACAAACAATTTAGGTGCAACAGAATTTATTAGTGCTGTATAAATGAATAAACTAAAGTTCATACATAATGAGGTAAAGCATTAATAACTATGTTGCCTTTTTGTTCTTGTTGAAATTTGTTCAGCCACCCAGTTCAAGACAGTCTATCAGCCAAGGGATTATTGTGGGAGCCTGGACTTCCTCACACGACTGTTTGTGATGAGCTCTCATTTCATCACTCAGAAACAATGCAGAGTTGCTGTAGGTCTGTGTATTTTACAGCCTAGTGAGCATGCAAAGCTGTGTTGATACTGAACATGTTGGGGACCATGTTAGGAATTGCTGTGTTTGTTATTAACATAAAGAAGTCGTGAACTTGTAACAAGCCACCAGTGTTATCTGGCATGCTGAAAGGTGTGATGAAACAATAAATTGCCCATGTAGTTTGCTGGTAAACACAGTCCATGAAAGTAGCAAGCTAGGAAAGGAGCTCAGTATTTGATTCTTACAGTGAGAAAGGTGGTAATGTAATTTGTAAAGTGCTCAATCAATTAACTATTTTTATTCCTTATGCTGCTAACATTAGTAAATAGATAGGAAAGCATATTATATTTACATTTCTTTTGTTGTTTCCTGGTTTCTGGCCTGGGCCAGAATGATGTCACACATCCAAGGAGTCTTCAGGAGCATTGTTTTTCTCTCATCGGGAGGAGGGGTATTCTCAGCTAAGCACACTCTCCTGCCTGCATGCTTGTGCTAAAGGCAGATAGATTCTAGGAAGTAAATTCTACACGAGTCATTTGCCCTTACTCAAGATGGCTGCAGCTAGAAATGCTAGGGGGTATTTTTCAAAATGATTTCATAATAAAATAAAGCATAGAGATATGGATTGATGGGTGAGTTTGCTCTGAATATTAAATATGAATTAAAGAGACACCTGACACCGAAGCCCGCGCTGTCGCCGTTGTCCCCACAAGCAGGGAGCATCCATCTTTGCCCCTCTTCCTTCCGGGGCAGCGAAATCCGGCTCTGTGACTGGCAGGAGTTGCGTGACGTCACTCCCACGCATGTGCACAGGAGCCGCCAGTCACGGCATGACCCCTATTAAAAATGGCACGATGACATCGGCACTCGTCTTTTTGGTAAATATCTCCTAAACCGTGGAGGTTTAGAAGATATTTCAAGCACCTACAGGTAATCCTTAATATAGGATTACCTGTAGGTAAAAGTGGTTGTACAACCACTTTAAATAGAGTTTTCAGATTGTAGTGCTCAGATACATTTTAGTTACACATTAAGGCTTACTCCTTTCTTTTGTACCCTTTTTGACTTTTAGCCTGGTAGCACTAGAGGGTTGGACTGTGTCTGAGACATAACATCATTGTGATTCCACAACCTGATAAAATGTTATTTCTAAGACTGGGAGAAGGAGACGCAAAACAAGAAGATAATCTGTTGTGTTGCAGTGCTCGTGGTAACAAGGAACATACTAATAGGAGGAGAGCAGAGTGACAGAATGATACCCTGTCTGCTGCTTTTCATTTTATTGTCCAATCACAATCTGGCGAAGGGACATGAACTGTAAATGTTACTACTTACTGTAAGTGCAGCACAGAAAAATCAGGTCCTAGGACTGGATGAACAGAACTACAAATCATTTCACAGGTAAAACAGTTATCACAAGCGCTAACAAGCAGGGCCCTCTGATTCCTCCTGTATTGAATTGTATTGTAACTGTACTGTACTGTCATGTTGTAAAGCGCTGCGCAAACTGTATATAAATCCTGTATAATAATAATAATACACATTTAATTGGTGTATTTAGCTGCTTAATTAGAGTTCTGGAGAATCACAGTGATTCTGATTGGTTGGCGCCAGCACAGAGTGCTGCCATCCTGGAAACGACTCAGAAAGAGGGTTAAGAGTGGGGATTTCAAATCCTGGACCGCTAGTAAAAGAGCTGAAAGAAAATATCGGAGGAGCCCGAAAGAAGAACCGGAGAGTGGGAGAAGAGGCCGGAGAGCAAGAGAAGAAGCGGAGAAGAGGCCGGAGAGCGCAAAGGAGTCGGAAGAGACCACCGAAGTCAGTAGAAGACCACCGGAGCTGCCTAATAAATTGCTTTAAAAACCTGTGTAGTGTGTTTTTTTATTGACTCTTTTTCCCCAGGTGAATGGGTAGGGGTACGATGTACCCCATACTCATTCACATAGGGTGGGGGGCCGGGATCTGGGTGCCCCCTTGTTAAAGGGGGCTCCCGGATTCCGATAAGCCCCCCCGCCTGCAGACCCCCGACAACCAATGGCCAAGGTTGTCGGGAAGAGGCCCTTGTCCTTATCAACATGGGGACAAGGTGCTTTGGGGTGGGGGGCCCGCAGGACACTCGCTCGTCCCCACCCCCTTTCCTGACTGGCCATGCTGCATGCTCGGATAAGGGTCTGTTATGGATTTTGGGGGGACCCCCACGCCGTTTTTTTGGCGTAGGGGGTTCCCCTTAAAATCCATACAAGACCTAAGGGCCTGGTATGCTCTTGGAGGGGGAACCCATGCCGTTTTTTTATTTCAAATTTGGCGTGGAGTTCCCCCTCGAGAGCTGATTATTTTCTGATTGGCCACGGTCAAAGTCGTCTGGTCTGGGGCGACTTAAAGTCGTGTTGTAAGTCGCCCCAAGTCATGTTGAAGTCGCCCCAAGTAGCGCTGTTATTCATACTCAAGTCGTGTCTGAGTTGCCTCTAAAAGTCGCACTGGAAGTAGTGTTGCCCCTGTGTGAACCGATACTCAAACACACTATATTGCCCAAATGTTTGATGAAATAAAGAAGATGATCTTACGCCGAGTACATGGATACCAAACACGACATGCTTTAAAATTGCACACAAACGGGCAGCAGCGACAAACTACATACATTTTTAAAAGCCTTTAAATGTCTTTACAGATTACCACTTTAGATTTACAGATTTACTGCTAAAATGACTGCCCTCGATCTGACGTTCGCGGTGATACCTCACATGCATGGTAAAATTGCTGTTTACATACGACACGAGACCGACGCTTGGGTTCGCCTTTTTTTTTTATAATTTTTATTGTTATCTCAGGGAATGTAAATATCCCCTATGATAGCAATAGGTAGTGACAGGTACTCTTTTTTTGAAAAAATCTCTGTTCAAAGCATCTGACCACACCAAGATCGGTGTGATAAAATGCTTTCCCAATTTCCCAATGGCGCTGTTTATATCCGGCGAAACCTAACTCATGAAATGCTTGTAGCTTCTGGGTTTCTTAGGCCATAGAGATGATTGAGGCCATTTGGTCTCTGATCAGCTCTATGGTCAGCTGGCGGAACCACTGGCTGCATTCTCGGGTTCCCTGGTGGGACAGGAGAGACAGAGAAAACCATGGAAGATGGTGGGGGGGGGGGGGACGTTCCATCCCACTGCTTGTAAAAGCAGTCTAGAGTCTAGAGGCTAATTACCCGCCAAGATTGCTTTTACATGAAAGTTGACTGGCTGAAAAGAATGATACCAAGATGATACTTAAACCTGCAGGCATCTTTCTGGTTGCTAGTCCTTGTAGGGCATATATTGTAATGTTCTTTTTTTATGCAGCCTGTGGGCTGCATGAAAAAAGAGATTGATCGGTGGGTATGCCCAACATTAGAATACCGCCCTTCATGCACCCACTTCTAATGATGGGCATACATGCACCATTTTTATTTTAACTGTGGTGGTGAAATCACCTCCTACAGCGCTGGAGTCGCTGGTTTACCTATTCATGAGAGCAAACGCTGTTGCTGTCAAAATAAATAAATCAGTGCTGCAACTGTACTATAAAACATTAACTCAATAAAACATCTTATTTTTTTATCGCAAACAACTCTTTTTGGCTTTTTTTTTCTGTGTTTATTTTTTTTTGCACTTTTATATAAATTGTAAACGTTCCAGATTGGGGTTTCTCAAAATGTGATGGCTATCTCATCTTTCGAGACCCTGTGTAAGTGTGCCCTAGAACTGTGTAGTGCTGTACCCTACGCTAATACACCACTAGTTTATGTTAGTGTTTGAAACAGTTACCGATGCAGAGACCAGGTTGGTCAGGACAGGAGAGGTAATAAAAGCGTGTGTCACGCCTAAATCCACGTGTTCTGCAGATACAACATCTTCTTTGGGGTGTTCTTCAGGCAGAGGTACCAGTGAGGACATACGGAAAATGCCTCTCATGCAGCCGGCTCACTGCATTTGCTCTGGAAAGCTGGGCCACAGCACCGTCTGGAAACAGAAGGGCTGTGATATCTTCCTGGAATTTCAGGAAGGATCCAGTTCTTCCTGAAGCTTTGTTTAGTACATAAGCATTCAGCAGAGCCAATTGGAATAAATATACAGACACTTTTTTGTACCAGCGTCTGGTCTTACAGGCAATTAAGTACAGCGCCAACATCTGTCATTGAGGTCCACCCCTCCCATGTTAAGGCTGAATTTGTGGACACAGAGGGGTTTCTCCACAACACCAGTCGCCATTGGAATTTGAACTGTCGTATTAGATTAGATTGCACAGTGCCACATGCGCCAATTCCACAATCAAAAAGGTGACTAAAAGTGGCACGCTTCTGTGATAATTGTCCATGTACAAGTGGTACCCCTTTCTGAATAAGGGTGACACCATATCCCACACAATCTTACCAGCGTTCCCTATGTAGTCTGTAGTCTGGGCAGTTCTCTGGCTCCACATGACTATCTCGTCCCTCGTAAACCATACAACTATATGTATAGCAGGTTGCCCTGTCACAGAGCTTATACATCTTGACCCCATATCTGGCACGCTTGCTGGGAAGATACTGTTTGATAGACACGCGGACAGAAAATTTTATCAGGGACTCATCAATGCAGACAAATTGATCGGGAGTAAACAAGGCTGCAAACTGTTGGTTGAAGTGGTTTATGAGGGGCCGAATTTTGTAGAGCTGATCAAATCCAGGGCCACCCTGAGGACGACAGAGTTTATTGTCGTTAAAGTGCATAAATCACAAGATCTTCTTGTATCGTGTCCTGGTCATGCAAGCAGAGAACACAGGCATATGATGAATTGGGTCAGTGGACCAATATGGCCGCAACTCAGGCCTGACGCTGCATGTGTTTTGTAAGTGACAGTGATCGCTTGCTACTGCACTTGGGTGGGCTGGGCTGGGCAGAGGGGCTAAACGCAGGTGCTAGCAGGTATCTGGGCTGATCCCACTAGCGATGCGTTTTTGGGAACCCTAAACTACTGGGGACGCTAGTATAGATCTGATCAGATCAAATATATCGATCCGTTCAGACACTATACTACTAAGGGAGGTTTATGGTACGTGCGTGTGTGTTAGTGCTACTGGCACTAAACTGACACTGCCTGGGGCTGACGGAGACCCTAACTGATGCTAAAACCTAACTGATGTCACCCGCCGGGAGATCAGGAGGTTAAACCCTTATTCGGCAATATATGTTGGGTACCCTGACACTATAGAAATCTGACGGTGACAGTAACTAGCTAACTGGCTAACTACACACTATCTGGGCCTACTATTAAGTACCCTAACGCTGATTAGTGTCATAAATGACACCAGTACAGTGATCAAAGAAAAATATGAAAACTGCACTTGGTGACACTGTGACAGGGAGTGAAGTGGTTAACTGGGGGGGTGATCGGGGGGTGATGGGTGGGTGAAAAGTGTGCCTATGTGTACTGTGTCAGTGTAGTGTTAGATTTCCTCTCTCCTTTCTCTGGAACGGAAATGAATTCCAGAGAGGGAGATGACATTACTTCCCCTGCCTGTGTTTACACTTACAGGCAGGGGACAATCTCCCATTCGCCAGAACCGATCACCAGGTCCAGGGCAGAAATCATTGGCCTGGCCTGGAGACAGATTGGTTCTGAAGTGAATCCGATAACCGTGTGTGCGCTGGGTGCGCCCAACGTACAGCTACAACGCCTCGCCATGGGGAGCTAACCCGCCGCAGTATAGTATAGTACGCAAGTATAACTGCGGCGGCTGGTCCGGAACTGGTTAAGAGTTAAAGTGGTTGTGAACCACATATGTTCTCACCTTGTAAAGATAGGGTACACAACCACTGATTAGTTTACAGAGCAAGAATTTCACTAATAATAAGATAAATTTTGTTTATGAATCCTAAATGCGTAGGTCACATGACCAATTTCGTTCTTTTCTTATCAGCGAGGCCTGGGTTGGAGGCTGGGCAAAACTGCAGGACATCACATTTCCTGGTCATGTCGCTTCAGCTTTCTAACACCTGTTCTCCCCCCAAGCCGTACAAAGCAGTATGGTGCTGTCCGTCAGGCATTTGACCCAGTCTGCAAGTGTTGCTACTGTGATGTGGCCAGCTTGGGGAATTTTACCTATACAGTAAGCCCTGAGTAGATGGGGCTTACCCGCTATGGGAGAGGGAGCATGCACACTCTGGTGGCAATGCTGCAGAGGTTTATTGAGCTTGCATATCATTGCTCCTAAAAGAACGAAGGCTTAGTGACTGGTTGGATTACCAGGTAATTTCTACAAAAAGAAGATTTGATTACAGAAATGAGGGTCACAGAGTTTTTATAAAAATGATTGAGAATCTAAAAAAAAATGTTTTTGATGAGTTTTTATAAAAATGATTGAGAATGTATTATTGCTTCAGGTATGGATTTTAGGGGAACCCACACAATAATTGGGGGGTCTGGATTGAAAACTTGTTCGGGAATTTTACACTTACAAAAATAATAAAAAGGGAATATACCATATATGGGTACCGCTATAAATACACTTGGTTAACTTACCCACTGACTGACTAATTAAAGTGGGGCTCTATGGCAATATAAAGCATATACCAACAAAAAGACAGGACCAGGAGACAGAGCAGTATTGATTATCAGGGGTATAGGTAACTGTAGCTAAATAATAAAAAAAGAGTAAAAATTTGAAAAATGCAAAAGCAATTATTAATACACAAATCGGGCAAAATGTATTAAACACCACCTTTTTGCATTGTTTCAATTTTTTACTCTATTTCATTATTTAGCTATGGTTAACTATACCCCTGAGGCTCAATATTATGGTTCTTTGACAGTTCTGTCTCTTGTCCCTGTAATTTTGTTGGTAAATGTTATGCCGCGTACACACGAAGGGACAATCCCGCGGGATTATCCTCTGGACTGAAGTCCAGCGGATAATCCCCTCGTGTGTGGGCGCCGGCGGACTTTTTGGCGCCAAAGTACGGCGGACTAAAGTTTTGAAGTTTTGTTTTCAAATTATCCGCTGGACTTGGAAGTCCAGCGGACAATCCCGCCGTGTGTAGGCAAGTCCGCGGGACTTTTGAAATGAAGGGACTTGCCGCTCATCGGCAAGTCCGTTCATTTAGCACGTGACTTCAGGTTACGTAGCTAGCGTAGGCAGTTACTGCCGCCGCGCTAGCTCCGTGACCTGGCATGGATTTAAAGGGACTCCCCACGCCGAAAAAAAACGGCGTGGGGGTTCCCCCCAAATCCATGTCAGACCCTCATCCGAGCACGCAGCCTGGCAGGCCAGGAAAGGGGTGGGGACGAACGAGCGCCTCCCCCCACCCCAAAGCACCTTGTCCCCATGTTGATGAGGACAAGGGCCTCTTCCCGACAACCCTGGCCGTTGGTTGTCGGGGTCTGCGGGCGGGGGCTTATCGGAATCTGGGAGCCCCCTTTAATAAGGGGGCCCCCAGATCCCGGCCCCCCACCCTATGTGAATGAGTATGGGGTACGATGTACCCCTACCCATTCACCTAAGGTGTAAAATGTAAAGTACAAAAACACACACACTTTTGAAAAAATATTTTATTGCACTGCTCTGGGGGTCTTCTTCCGTCTTGGGGGTCTTCTCGCCGGACTCCCCCGCTCTCTTCTGCTCTTTTACCTAGCTCTTTCACGAGGGGGGGAGTCCGGCTACCTTCTTCGTCGTCGCCGCCGTCGTCTGGGGGTCTCGATCCGCCTTCGGGGGTCTTCCGGGGGTCTCTTCTGTTCTTGCGGCGGTCGTCGTCTTCCGCGCCGCCGGCGCCTTGTCCTTCTTCTTGTTCTTGTTCTTGTTCTTCTTCTTCCGATGTTGACACGTCGCTCTCTCTGCCCGGAATGCCTGTGCCGCTCTGCGCTGAGACTTATATAGGGGAATGGGGACAGGGTCACATGCACATGTCACATGGTGACCCCGCCCCCTTGTGTTGTCACAGTCCCGGAGGATGCTGGGACTGTGACAACACAAGGGGGCGGGGTCACCATGTGACATGTGCATGTGACCCTGTCCCCATTCCCCTATATAAGTCCGAGCGCAGAGCGGCACAGGCATTCCGGGCAGAGAGAGCGTCGGGTCAACATCGGAAGAAGAAGAAGAACAAGAACAAGAACAAGAACAAGAAGAAGGACAAGGCGCCGGCGGCGCGGAAGACGACGACCGCCGCAAGAACAGAAGAGACCCCCGGAAGACCCCCGAAGGCGGATCGAGACCCCCAGACGACGGCGGCGACGACGAAGAAGGTAGCCGGACTTCCCCCGCTCGGTAAAAGAGCTTGGTAAATGGCGGGGAGTCCGGCGAGAAGACCCCCAAGACGGAAGAAGACCCCCGAAGGCGGATCGAGACCCCCAGACGGCGGCGACGACGAAGAAGGTAGCCGGACTCCCCCCCTCGTGAAAGAGCTAGGTAAAAGAGCAGAAGAGAGCGGGGGAGTCCGGCGAGAAGACCCCCAAGACGGAAGAAGACCCCCGGAGCAGTGCAATAAAATATTTTTTCAAAAGTGTGTGTGTTTTTGTACTTTACATTTTACACCTTAGGTGAATGGGTAGGGGTACATCGTACCCCATACTCATTCACATAGGGTGGGGGGCCGGGATCTGGGGGCCCCCTTATTAAAGGGGGCTCCCAGATTCCGATAAGCCCCCGCCCGCAGACCCCGACAACCAACGGCCAGGGTTGTCGGGAAGAGGCCCTTGTCCTCATCAACATGGGGACAAGGTGCTTTGGGGTGGGGGGGGGGCCGCACGGCCCCCCTTTCCCCAGGGCACCCCCCATGTTGAGGGCACGCGGCCTGGTACGGCTCAGGAGGGGGGGGGCGCTCGTTCGTCCCCACCCCTTTCCTGGCCTGCCAGGCTGCGTGCTCGGATGAGGGTCTGACATGGATTTGGGGGAACCCCCATGCCGTTTTTTTCGGCGTGGGGATTCCCTTTAAATCCATGCCAGCTTGCGGAGCTAGCGCGGCGGCATTTACTGCCTACGCTAGCTACGTAACCTGAAGTTACGTTCGAAATGAACGGACTGCTCCGTGTGTGGGCAAGTCCGTTCATTTTCAAAAGTCCCGCGGACTTTTGGCCGGCGGATTATCCGCTGGAGAAGTCCGTGCGTGTGTGGGCAAGTCCACACGCTCGGAAAGTCCAGCGGACCCAGCTGGAAAGTCCCGCGGGATTGTCCGCTGGACTTAGGTCCGCCGGCAAAAGTCCGCACGTGTGTACGCGGCATAACACTTACTTTGTGAAAGTCGATAGAAACTGAAATTTCACACATTGCAAACATTATTGGTATTATTCATGACATTCGCAAAGCAGATTTTTTTATTCTTAGACCCTTTTGTAAATTTACACTATTTTTAGATAGAAAAAAACAAATTAAAATAGTGTTTTCTGACCTTCGCAGCCCCTTTAAAACAGTATTTTTATTTTTTTTTATATATATAGAAACATATATTTACATTTGATTTTGATACATGAATTTGTTAATCATAGCAAACAGACATTTTCCAGCACAGGTTAGAAAAATAAAGTACAGTCTGGCTGCTAGCCCCTTTTTTATAATTCCGCCCCATTAGGATTTATTATCCAAATTGACTTGTTTTATTGAGGTTCATATTTAATTTCCTCCCGTAATATCAATTAATTTGTGTTTTAACCTATGTTTTAAACAGCGGATAAGACCTCAGGATAAGAGAGCAGTACATAATGCAGATGTGGATGCTGTAGTAGGATTAACCCACCCCAGGGATCAGTAATACAGAGAGCAATTAACCGTAATGTTACAGCAGTGTAATCACGATCAGTGCACACATTGCAAAACAGTAACGTCAGCATAAACATGCCATTAGGGTAATAAGATCACAGAACAAGCAACAGCCCCTAAAAAACAGTCCTGTTTCAGAGGGCAATAGGAGCACTGCCCAGGACAGAGAACAAAAGAGTTATAATTGATGCAAAATCTTACCAACATCGAGCTAAATAGGATTAACGCATACCTAATTATTTTGCTTTTTTCATATCTAATACAAAACATTTTTTAGCGTGTGTGTGTGGTGTAATTTTTTATCTCTCTGCTTACTGTATAACCAATACCATTCAAAGTTTGAAATTTAAGGTGCCCACCAGAATAGTGCACAATTAAATGTGAGTGGTTTTAACTTTTTTTTAAATAAAATCTTGAAGATGTTTGAAACACAATGAGGTCTTTTATATTTTCTTTCCGAGCTGCATGATTGCCTCCACAGAGGAGCCAATAGTTTAAGGAGTCATCAACATTATTACCTGAACATATAGACCTGAACAGTGGTCGGGGTCTACTGTTGGAGGTAGGGGCAATACCTGAATGATTGTGGTGGTCACGGAAGTGGTGCAATCTGTGGAAAATACATAATATTCAATTAAGAAGTTACGGTGGTGTACACGTGGATTAATTTCCTAGAATTTGATCTTCATAAGAGAGTGAAAACACATATGTTGGGACATTTACATAGGTACATAGTAGGTGAAGTCCATCAAGTCCAACCTATGTGTGTGATTATATGTCAGTATTACCTTGTATATCCTGTATGTTGTGGTCGTTCCGGTGCTTATCTAATAGTTTCTTGAAACTATTGATGCTCCCCGCTGAGACCACCGCCTGTAGAAGGGAATTCCACATCCTTGCCGCTCTTACGGTAAAGAACCCTCTACGTAGTTTAAGGTTAAACCTCTTTTCTTCTCATTTTAATGAGTGACCACGTGTCTTGTTAAACTCCCTTCTGCGTAAAAGTTTTATCCCTATTGAGGGGTCACGAGTATAGTATTTGTAGATTAAAATCATATCTCCTCTCAAGCGTCTCTTCTCCAGAGAGAATAAGTTCAGTACTTGCAACCTTTCCTCATAACTAATATCCTCCAGACCCTTTATTAGCTTTGTTGCGCTTCTTTGTACTCGCTCCATTTCTAGTACATCCTTCCTGAGAACTGATGCCCAGAACTGGATAGCATACTCTAGGTGCGGCTGGACCAGAGTCTTGTATAGCGGGAGAATTATCGTTTTATCTCTGGAATTTATCCCCTTTTTAATGCATGCCAATATTCTGTTTGCTTTGTTAGCAGCAGCTTGGTATTGAATGCCATTGCTGAGCCTATCATCTACTAGGACCCCCAGATCCTTTTCCATCCTAGATTCCCCCAGAGGTTCTTCCCCCAGTGTATAGATTGCATGCCAATATTCTGTTGCTTTGTTAGCAGCAGCCATTGCTGAGCCTATCATCTACTAGGACCCCCAGATTATTTTACATTTTTCTACATTGAACCTCATTTGCCATGTAGTTGCCACCCCATTAATTTGTTTAGATCTTTTTGCAAGGTTTCCACATCCTGTGGAGAAGTTATTGCCCTGCTTAACTTAGTATCGTCCGCAAATACAGAGATTGAACTGTTTATCCCATCCTCCAGGTCGTTTATGAACAAATTAAACAGGATTGGTCCCAGCACAGAACCCTGGGGACCCCACTTCCCACCCCTGACCATTCCGAGTACTCCCCATTTATCAACACCCTCTGAACTTGCACTTGTAGCCAGTTTTCAATCCATGTACTCACCCCATGCCACAGACTTTATTTTGTACAGTAAACGTTTATGGGGAACTGTGTCAAATGCTTTTGCTTTTGCAAAATCCAGATATACCACGTCTACGGGCCTTCCTTTATCTTCCTTCATCTAGATGGCAACTCACCTCCTCATAGAAGGTTAATAGATTGGTTTGGCAAGAACGATTCTTCATGAATTCATGCTGATTACTGCTACTGATACCATTCTCATTACTAAAATCTTGTATATAGTCCCTTATCATCACCTCCAAGAGCTTTTCTCCAATCAGCTGGTACCATTCCAGTCAGTAGACTGTCAGTAAAAATTAGGAACAATGGTCTGGCAATTACTTGACTGAGTTCCCTAAGTACTCTTGGGTGTAAGCCATCTGGTCCGGTGATTTATTAATGTTAAGTTTCCCAAGTCAAATTTTTTTTTTAAATCATTTTATTTGCTTTTTTTGTTAACTTTTATAGTCAATATTATTTAATGCACATATTTATGATAAAGTGATTGTATATGTATTTATGTTATTTGATGCATGTTATGCACGTCAAATGCACTTTATTGTTAATGTATGATTTGCAATTGGTTGGTATTCTGAGGATTATGATTTACACAGAAAGTTATAAGTAGCGCAACATCCTTTAATATATGTATTGCTTTAATTTTGTAGGAACACAAGTAGATGCTGCAGCAACTGCTTTGTATATTTGATTGGTTTAATTATTTACACAGTGTGTAGCATTGCAGCATTTTTTCTTTTAATTTCAAGAAGCCCATAAGGGTGTTCAGTCATCACATGCACGTAGGTTCCCTGATCGCTAGTTCACCAGCAAAAGGAAGTGTGCTGCATTGGTGCATTACAGCAATGCCTGTATGAAAGACTGAAGCCCTAAGTAGGCTGTGGTTCCACTTCAGGCTTAAAGTGGTTCAAAGGAGGCTAAAAGGTACCTAAATGCATTCAATGCATGAAGGTAAAAAAAACCTGTGTGCAGCAGCCCCCCCCCCCCCAGCCCCTAATACTTACCCGAGCCCAGTGGCGGCTGGTGGTTTTTTTTCTTTTTTTGGGGGGGGGGGGGGGGCACTGCAAACAACCACCCCCCAGGATCGATCGGTTGGCAGCACCCCAAACCCCCCCCCCCCCCGCTCCCCGCTGTCAGTCGGTAGGTTGCAGACAGGCAACGGCCGGCTTGTAGCTTCCATCGCGTGTTCTCCTTCTCTGCATCATTGCGGGTTCTGCTGTGCGTCCCCTCACTTTTCCTATTAGGCGTCCAATCCGATCGCCTGTCCTTTCAGCCAGTCGGGGGACCAGTCTCAGGACCTGCTTCATAATTGGCCGGGAGGAGGATCAGTGTTTCAATAATGAATGAAGGCTTCAAAATAGGGGTGGGGGCGGGGCCAAGCTGCAGCTTTGTGTGTGAATGGACACGCAGAACCGTGGCTCGGGAGCGAGCCTGCTTGGTGCCAGCTTGCTCTGGAGGCACTTGGCAGGACGGAAGGGCCAGGAGCCTTGGCGAGGGACCAGAGAAGAGGAGGATCTGGGCTGCTCTGTACAAAACCACTGCACAGAGCAATGAGCAATATATACCATGTTTGTTATTTAAAAAAAAAAAAAAACACAAGACAAGACAATCACTTTCATTTTCAGTTTTGACTGTAGTGTGTCTTTAATTTGTCTACTTTACTTGTTTTATCTAACCAAGAGCCTGCATTGATAAGGTTTTGGGCTTGTGTCAATGGGCAAATACAGTTTGTTTTTTACATCAGCTTGAGATGCTTTTGAGATTGTTGTTCAGAATTCATTGGCAGGTGCATTTGATTTGCTTCATGCTGCTTTCACATTCCCGTAGACTTGTGAATAAAAGCCTTTTGACACTTTAGTTCTAAACATCAGCCACAAATCTTGCCAGTAAGGCCCCTTTTAAACTGGGACGGTGCGGGCGTCGGCGGTAAAGCAGCGTTATATTTAGCGCTGCTTTACCGTCATTTAGCATCGATATTCGGCCGCTAGCGGTGCGGTTTTAACCCCACTAGCAGCCGAAAAAGGGTTAAATGAATATGAAGCAGGTCCTGAGACTGGTCCCCCGACTGGCTGAAAGGACAGGCATCGGATTGGATGCCTAATAGGAAAAGTGAGGAGACGCACAGCAGAACCCGCAATGATGCAGAGAAGGAGAACACGCGATGGAAGCTGCAAGCCGGCCGTTGCCTGTCTGCAACCTACCGACTGACAGCGGGGAGCGGGGGGGTATGGGGTGCTGCCAACCGATCGATCCTGGGGGGTGGTTGTTTGCAGTGCCCCCCCCCAAAAAAGAAAAAAAAACACCAGCCGCCACTGGGCTCGGGTAAGTATTAGGGGGCTGGGGGGGGGGGGCTGCTGCACACAGGTTTTTTTTACCTTCATGCATTGAATGCATTTAAAAGGGGCCTTACTGGCAAGATTTGTGGCTGATGTTTAGAACTAAAGTGTAATGGCTACATTGGTTTTCTTTATTTTCGCCATTTTGACCACTAGATAGAGCTGACTATCATAGGAGGTAATCTATGGCTTTGCTTTATTACAGAAAGTACACTGACCAGCTTGCATGATGTCCAATGAATGTTTTATAAATAGACTGTTCTAGGGTGACAATGTTCACTTACTGTACTTTATGGAGGAGCAGCGTTGTCACTCTAGGCTGCTCTCCTGATTTGGAGTACAAGCACTTTCCATCTCTATAAGAGGGCTTTCACACCAAGCCGCGGAGGGCGTCGGCAGTAAAGCGGTGCTATTTTTAGCGCCTCTTTACTGTCGTTTTAGCAGCGCTATTCGCCGCTAGCCGCTGAAAAGGGGTTAAATCCACCCGCAAAACGCAGCAGGAGCGCCTTTTTTTTTTTCAGGCTTTCACACTGGAGTGAATGGAGACGTTTTTTTCAGGCGCTATTTTTAGCAATGTAGAGCCTTAAAAACGCTGGCAGTGTGAAAGGGGTCTTAGATAGAAGGAAGTTGTTTTGTAGTTCACAAAAGATTCTTTAAATTTCAGTTCAGTGCACAGGAAGTTATAAAGAAACATGTTTTCTAGCAGAATCAACCCAAATTTTTCTATACTTATTAAATGTGTACTTTGTCTGAAAAAAAGCATACCCACAACATGTTGCTGCCACCACCATGTTTCACGGTGGGGATGGTGTGGTCAGAGTGTTAGTCAGTGTTAATTTTCCGCCACACATAGTTTTTGCTTTTACGCCAAACATTTTAATTTTGGTCTCATCTGAAGAGAGCACCTTCTCCCACATGTTTGCTGTGTCCCCCACATGGCTTCTCACAAACTGCAAACAGGACTTCTCATGGCTTTCTTCTTGCCACTCTTCCATAAAGGCCAGATTGGTAGAATACACGACTAAAGCCCCATACACACGGTCGGACAATCCGCGGACCAGGTCCGTCGGATCATGTCCGTCGTACTTTGTCCGATGTTGGTTTTGCATACACACGGTCGGACAAAGTTGTCGGAAAATCCGATCATTCTGAACGTGGTGACGTTTGTTGCGTACGACGGGACTACGTAGAGGCTAGTAGCCAATAGCTTTGGTCTTGTAATGTGATCTGAGCATGCGTAGCACTTTGTCCGGTCGGACAACCGTACACACGATCGGGTTTGGTGTGATCGGACCGGGTTGACGGCAAATCTTTCCAGCAGGAGATAAGACTTTGTCCGTCGGACAAACCGACCAACACTGTCCGATGGTGCATACACACGGTCTGATTTTTCAACAACATTGTCCGATCGGACAGAATCCATGAAAAAGTCCGACCGTGTGTATGGGGCTTAATAGTTGTCCTGTGGACAGATTCTCCCACCTGAGCTGTGGATCTCTGCAGCTCCTTCAGAGTTACCATGGGCCTCTTGGCTGCTTCTCTGATTAATGCTCTCCTTGCCCGGCCTGTCAGTTTAGATGGACGGCCATGTCTTGGTAGGTTTTCAGTTGTGCCATACTCTTTCCATTTTCGGATGATGGATTAAACAGTGCTCCGTGAGATGTTCAAAGTTTTTTTTTTATAACCTAACCCTGCTTTTAAACTTCTCCACGAGTTTATCCCTGACCTGTCTGCTGTGTTCCTTGGCCTTCATGATGCTGTTTGTTCACTAAGGTTCTCTAACAAACCTCTGAAGGCTTCACAGAACAGCTGTATTTTTTACTGAGATTAAATTACACACAGGTGGACTCTATTTACTAATTAGGCGACTTCTGAAGGCAATTGGTTCCACTCGATTTTAGTTAGGGGTATCAGAGTAAGGGGGCTGAATACAAATGCACCCCACACTTATTTGGATATTTATTTGTTAAAAAAGTTTGAAAACCATTTATCATTTTCCTTCCACTTTACAATTATGTGCCACTTTGTGTTGGTCAATCAAATAAAATCCCAATAAAATAAAATAAAATACATTTATGTTTTTGGTTGTAACATGACAAAATGTGGAAAATTTCAAGGGGTGTGAATACTTTTTCAATGCACTGTAGATCATAGCTCCCAACTGTCCCTCTTTCCCCCTCATTTGTCCCTCATTTTGATCTGATCTATATAGTTGTATATAAAATGCACTTTTTATCTTTCAAAAAGTGTTTCCCAGTGCTAAACCTTTTATCCTAATTCTAAATTGCTGCATTTGTAAATTTTAAAATCCAATATAAATTAATAGTAGTGGTAAAAAAAATCCCTTGTGGATTTAATTAACCTTTTTTTTTTTGGTTAATTCTCCTTTAAGGGGGTGTGGCAGGGGGCGTGTCCTATGCCTACATACATTTGCTAGTAGGTGTCTCTCATTCCCATCTCAAAATGTTGGGAGGTATGCTGTAGATACACTTTAACTGGAATGAATCCTAAAACAGTGTTTCCTAGAAATCACATGCCATAGCTCCTCAATATTTTGAAACAGTTATGCTGGATGTTTGCGAGAGTCAGGGACTTAAACACTGCTGTAGCAGGGGGTCCACATGGAAAAAGTGTCTTACGCCGCGCACACATGAGCGGAATTTCCGTCTGAAAAATCTTGGATGTTTTTTCCGATGGAATCCCGCTCAAGCTTGGCTTGCATACACACGATCACACAAAAGTTCGATGAACTTTCGACTGTCAAGAACGCGGTGACGTACAACACCACGACGAGCCGAGAAAATTAAGTTTTAATGCTTCCGAGCATGCGTCGAATTGTTTCCGAGCATGCGTAGGAATTTTGCGCTGTCGGAATTGGTACAGACGATCGGAATTTCCGAACGGAATTTTTTCTGACTGAAAAATTTAGAACATGCTCTCAATATTTTGCTGGCTGGAATTCGGCCAGCAAAAGTCAAATGGACCATACACACGGTCGCATTTTCCGACCAAAAGCTCTCATCGGACTTTTGCTGGTTGAATTTCCAATCGTGTGTACGGGGCATAAGTTATATCAGAAGCATGTGTTTATATAGAGAAAGAAACAGCAAACACAGAGCACATTGATTATACCATCTTGCTTTGGAGCAGAGAATTCTGTCCATGATGTGGATCATTTTGTGTCTTTTACATTCTACATAGTTAGATTTGAATCCGCTTAATGTTATGTCATTCTGTAAACTCCCTGAGATGTTTTGCTGTGAAGCTCCATGCCAAAGTGCTTGTTTAAGTTCCATCTTTACACAAACAGAATGGCTTACTTACTTTACTGCCAAGCACACAGTACCTTCCTTTTTAGACAGTTATTTATTTTGCCTATTTTAGTTTATTGCCTAGAGTTAAAGGTAAAGGCACACAGCATCGGAAATGGCAGTTTATTCTTAAATTCTTTTGCATTCCTTTGTGCCATGTGCCCCCTAATTTTTACTGTATTGTTTGGATGCCTTATGTTACCTATACCAGGAAAACTGTAATGCCCCATACACACGGTCGGAATTTCCGACCACAAAATCCATCGTTTTTTTTTTCAACGGATTTTGTCCATACACACGGTCGGACAAAGTTGTCGGAAAATCCGATCATTCTGAAAGCGGTGACGTTGTTGCGTACGACGGAACTACGTAGAGGCTAGTAGCCAATAGCTTTGGTCTTGTAATTTGATCTGAGCATGCGTGGCACTTTGTCCGTCGGAATTCGCTACACACGATCGGAAAAAGTCCGATCGGACTTTGTTGTCGGAAAATTTAAGAGTGTGATCTCAATTTTTTTCCGACGGAAAAAGTCAGATGGCGCCCACACATGGTCGGAATTTCCGACAACATGGTTCGATAGGACATTTTCCGACGGAAATTCCGACCGTGTGTACGGGGCATAAGAAGGACTGTCTTTCAGGAGCTCTACTTGTCTGTGATATAAAGGATAAGCTAAGCTGATATATCTTCACCCTTTAAGGCGGATATACACAATTATCTTATTGCAATAAAAGGCTGGTATGTCAACTATATTACAAATGATCCACAGACTATACAGTTACATAGCATACAAAGATATACTATATCAGTGTTATTACATAAACCCAGATAAAAAAGAATTTAAAACCTCACGTGTCTCTGGTATATAAAAAATTGTTGTTTTATCCGCCCCCCTCCAAAAATTAAAAGTCAGCAGCTTCACATAATGTAGCTGCTGTTTTTTAATATTTTATATATATATACAGTATGTCACAAAAGTAAGTACACCCCTCACATTTTTGTAAATATTTTATTATATCTTTTCATATGACAACACTGAAGAAATGACACTTTGCTACAATGTAAAGTATACAGCTTGTATAACAGTGTAAATTTGCTGTCCCTCAAAATAACTCAACACACAGTTATTAATGTCTAAACCACTGGCAACAAAAGTGAGTACACCCATAAATCAAAATGTCCAAATTGGGCCCAAGGTGTCAATATTTTGTGTGGCCACCATTATTTTCCAGGTTGCCACTGGAGTCCTCTTCCACTCCTCCATGATGACATTACAGAGCTGGTGGATGTTAGAGACCTTTTGCTCCTCCACCTTCTGTTTGAGGTGGAGGAGCACGGCTTAAGTAGGCAGGACAGACGAGCGGGATATCATCAACAGGTGAGTCACTGTGGAGAGATAGGAGCTGGCAATTAGCCGACAGCTGAATGGCCAGCTCAGAGAAGGAAGGGCTGAGCCCAGCCCTGACAGTACCCCCTCCTCAATGACCCCTCCTCCTTGGAGGACCACCAGACTTGAGGGGAAAATGTCTATGGAAATCACGGAGGAGGACAGGGGTATGTACTTCCGAGGATGAGACCCAAGAGCGTTCCTCCGGACCGTACCCTTTCCAATGCACCAGGTACTGTATGCACCCACGGAACCTACAGGAGTCAACAATGGACTGTATCTCATGCTCCTCATGGTTCTCAACCTGTACAGTGTGAGGAAGAGGCACTGAGGTGGTAAAGAGGTTGCAGACCAAAGGTTTTAATAAGGAGACATGAAATACATTTGAGATACACATATTAGAAGGAAGGTCTAATGCGTAAGCCACTGGGTTAATCCTGCTAAGAATACGGAAAGGCCCAATAAACTGAGGTGTGAACTTCAGAGAGGGAACATGAAGTCGGAGGTTGCGAGATGACAGCCAGACCCTGTCCCCAACCTGGTAGGAAGGTGCAGGCAGACGTCTGTGGTCAGCATGGAGTCTGTACCTATCAGTAGCATGTCGCAAAGCCTTCTGGACTTGTGCCCAAGTGGACCGAAGACCACGGAGATGCTCCTCTAACGCAGGAATACTCTCCGGAACAAATGAGTCAGGCAACATGAAATGTTGGAAACCATAGTTTGCCCTAAGCGGGGACAATCAGGAAGCAGAATTCAAGGCACTTTTGTGAGCAAACTCTGCCCACTGTAAGAGATCTGACCAGTTGTTATGATGGTCAGAAATATAGCAACATAGGAATTGCTACAAGGACTGATTAGCTCGTTCTGCAGCCCCATTAGATTGCGGGTGATACGCAGAGGAGAAAGCAAGCTGAATTCTTAACTGTGCACAAAAGGCTCGCCAGAAGCGGGACACAAACCATGTAAGCAAAAGATCTCCTGAGCAAAAATGGAAGCCAGTTCCTTAGAAGTGGGCAACTTTTTAAGTGGAATACAATGAGACATTTTCGAGAAATGGTCAACCACCATAAGGATAGCTGTGTTGCCTGGGAGTTGGGTAACTTCAAAATGAAATCCATAGACAGGTGGGTCCAGGGCCTCTCTCCATTGGGTATGGATTTTAAGAGGCCCATCGAAGGTGTCATGGAGTCTTACTTTGACACACACAGAACAGACAGCTACGAAGGCAGTTATATCAGCACGTAGACTAGGCCACCAAAATAGTTGGGAAATGGCCCAAAAGAGTTGAATCTTCCCAGGGTGGCCAGCAGCTTTGGGAGAATGGTAAGTCTGGTGCACAGCAGTATGGAGACTCTCTGGGACAAAGCAGCGGTCACAGGAACCGGAACTGACTCCATCTTGCAAGGGGACGAAAATTGCTGTGACAAAGCGCCAGCCCTTACATTCTTAGTACCAGGTAAGAATGAGACAATGTATTTGAAACTAGACAAGAAAAGAGCCCATCGCGCCCTTCTGGGAGAGAGGCGTTTAGCCTCAGACAAGAATGTGAGATTCTTCTGGTCAGTAAGAATGAGAACCTGCACAGTGGTACCTTCAAGGAGATGTCTCCATTCTTTCAGGGCTAAAATGATCGCTAACAGCTCTCTGTCACCAATCTCGTAATTGCACTCCGCAGGTGAAAATTTCTTGGAAAAGTAGCCACAAGGATGCATAGCGCTCTCAGAGGTATGACGTTGAGACAGAAGCTCCAGTCTCAGAAGCATCAACCTCAAGGATAAAAGGTAACATAGGATCAGGATGTGCCAACACAGGAGCAGAAACAAAGGCAGCCTTGAGACTCCCAAAGGCCTTAATGGACTCCGGAGACCAACTCTGTGGGTTACCGTCCTTTCTGGTCATATCAGTCAGGGGCTTGACCAGAGACAAGAAGTTACGAATAAACTTCTGATAATAGTTGGCAAAGCCAAGAAAACACTGCAGAGGACTAGGGATGAACCATAAGTTCAACTGGAACATTGGGTGTTCGCCTGTTTGCAGAATAGCGAACAATTTGGGGTGTTCGTGGCAAATTCGAAAGCCGCGGAACACCCTTTCAAAGTCTATGGGAGAAATCAAAAGTGCTAATTTTAAAGGCTTATTTGCATGGTATTGTCATAAAAAGTGTTTGGGGACCTGGGTCCTGCCCCAGGGGACATGTATCAATGCAAAAAAAAGTTTTAAAAACAGCTGTTTTTTTGGGAGCAGTGATTTAATAATGCTTAAAGTGAAACAATAAGAGTGAAATGTTCCTTTAAATTTCATACCTGGGGGGTGTCTATAGTATGCCTGTAAAGTGGCGCTTTTTTCCCGTGTTTAGAACAGTCCCTGCACAAAATTAAATTTTTAAAGGAAAAAAAGTCATTTAAAACTACTCGCAGCTATAATGAATTGTCTATGGGAGAAATCAAAAGTGCTAATTTTAAAGGCTTATAGGGGTGCGCATCTTTACTGGTCTCACGATTCGATTCGATTACGATTATCTGGTCAACAATTCGATTCGATTCCGCGAAGCATCATGATGCATCACGATTACTGACACGCTCCCACTTCCGCTTGGGCCCTTCCTCTCTGCAATCTTCTGGGACACATCACAGGTCCCAGAAGATTGCCCGGCTGTGCAGGACAGCGCAGTGAGACATGCGTGCGTGGCTGTGAAGCTGCAAGATGTCACACCTGGATGCCCACAGTAGTATTGCCAGCGCCATGGACAGGCAGGGGAGAGAATGGAGGGTTCGGGTGGCCACATCGCTGGATTGTGGGACAGGTGAGTGTCTTTTTATTAAAAGTCTTTTTTTGTAGCTGCTGACTTTTAATAAACAAAAAAATTACTAGGCAGCCAATGGAAGAGCTTAGTGCGCGCCTGGCCGTAAGCTGTCATGGGCGGGTGTCACTGCCCACAGTAGATATGATGGCGCTGAGGAGAGGAGGGGGAAAGGAGCGATGCTCCGTGCGGCCACACTGATGGACCGTGGGACAGGTGAATGTCTGATTATTAAAAGTCAGCAGCTACACTTTTTGTAGCTGCTGAATTTTAATAAACTAAAAAACGGGTGGAACTCCGATTTACTGAGTGCACTAATCTGGTGCACTACAGGGTACAGAAATTCACACACACCCGGCTGCTGGGAGGTCAGGAGGGATTAGAATCCAAATCCACAACTGACAAACAGCACTGTGAAGTTTCCTGTACTGTCTCTGTGATGACATTTCTCTGGGCTCCCTCGTTTGCACCTTCCAGCACACTAGGAGTTAACACAGTGGAATGTGCAAACGAGGGGGGGCCGGGTAAAGGTCATCACAGAGCACATGTAGGAGCCAGTGTATGTAGAGTACAAACATACTTGTACTCTACATACTGCTGCTAAAAAATACCTGTGTGGTGAGACTGGTGATAAATGCAATAATAATCCATTAAGTGCCCGCTGTTGTATGTGCATTTTAAAATGTATGCAGATTTTCATACCTAGTTTCTTAGTGTATGTGTATAACTGTATAAGCCGCTCATGTGACTGCTCTCTGCTCTCCTCATCCGCCTCTCTCGTCTCTCCGGCTCGCGTCTCTAGTCAGGTCAGTGGGAGTTCTCAGCCCCGCCCACCAACTGTAGCTATCAGATTAGAAGAGAGGCAGGCGGGGCTGACGTCAGGAGAGACGTGAGAGGAGAGGGGTTATATACACACACTAAAAAACGAGGTATAAAGCTGAATATATTTAAAAAAAAACACATACAGCGGTGGCCACTTAATGGATGATCGTTGCATTTATTAGCAAAAGGCATTTTGACAAAAACGCTCGGACCGCTCTCCGGGGGGGGGGGGGGGGGGCAAGTCGGGATGACATCACCCGACAAATCGATTTTTCAGGTCGCATGCATCGATGCCACATCGGGACCCCCGAATCGCGATGCATCGATGCAGCGATTAAATTCCACACCCCTAATATGCATGGTATTGTCATAAAAAGTGTTTGGGGACCTTGGTCCTGCCCCTGGGGACATGTATGGCAAAAAATAGTTTTTTCGGGAGCATTGATTTTAATAATGCTTAAAGTGAAACAATAAAAGTGAAATATTCCTTTAAATTTCGTACCTGGAGGGTGTCTATACTATGCCTGTAAAGTGGCACATTGTTCTCGTGTTTAGAACAGTCCCTGCACAAAATTACATCTCTAAAGGAAAAAAAGTAATTTAACTGCTCGCTGACCAGCCGATGCAGTTGTACTGTGGCAACATGGCTCGGCTGCGCAAATCGCCGTTATGTTACGCCGGAAACATAACCGGCCACTTGGGGGGCGCTTGCGCACCGCGGGGGGGTGTTCGGCTCATCCCTACAGAGGACGTTAACCCACTGGTCGGGCCACTGTAGGACTGCTGAAAGTTTCTCTGGGTCCATCGAAAAACCAGCAGTGGAAGTTACATAACCCAGGAATTTAATATGTTCACGATGGAATTTGCACTTCTTCAATTTACAATAGAGATTGTTCGTTCTTAGTTTCTGATGCACACGACAGACATCTGTGTGGTGGCTCTCCAGGGACTTGGGGATATCATCAAGATAAACCACCACACATAACTGCAACAAATCTCGAAGGACATCGTTAATAAATTCCTGGAAAACTGCGGGGGGTTACAAAGGCCAAAAGGCATTACGAGGTACTCATAATGGCCTGTTCTGGTATTAAAAGCAGTTTTCCACTCGTCGCCCTCCTTAATCCTCACGAGATTGTATGCCCCTCTCAAATCAAGCTTTGTGAAAACGTTGCTCCCTTGAGGCAGTCACATAACTCTGTAATCAACGGAATCAGATAAGCATTCTTAATCATGAAACGATTGAGACCCCTATAATCAATACAAGGTCTCAGTTCACCACTCTTCTTCTTCACAAAGAAGAAACCAGCAGGAGAATAGGATTTGTGGATGAAACCTCGAGAAAGGGCATCTGCAACATACTCCTCCATGGCCTTATGCTCCAAGATCGATAAAGGGTAAACCCGGCCACGAGGGGGTATAGCACCAGGTAGAAGATCAATTGCGCAATCATATGACCGGTGTAGAGGCAAACTACCGGCTTGACCTTTGTCAAAGACATCGCTAAAATCGCGGTACTCTTCCGGCGGGGAGGAGAGAGAAGAAGCACACAGGACCTTGGCTACCTTCTGGAAGCATGGAAGCATGTCTTGCTGCATTGTGGCGACCAGGAGAGAACCTCAGCATGGAGCCAATCAAAAGAGGGGTTATGCCTCTCTAACCAGGCATAACCAATAACCAGCAGAAACTTAGGTGAAGAAAGCCCCTAAGGCCATGGACAACGGAACAGTCTCATGAGTCACATGGGCAGGCTGTAAAGGTCTCCCGTCAATAGCCTCAAGGGCAAGTGGAGTGTCACGAAGCTGCAGCAGAATCAAGTTATTTCGATACAAAGACATCATCAATGAACAGGCCTGCAGCCCCAGAGTCGATTAGAGCCTGTATCTCGATGGATGACTCAGCCCAAGAAAGGGTAACCGAAACCAGGGGCTTATCCTTCTGGATAACTGGGGATGAAACAATGCCACCTAAGGTCTGTCCGTGACAGGACCTCAAGGTTCGGGCGTTCCCTGGATGGGTAGGACAAGACTTCAAAAAGTGACCTGCCTGGCCACAATAAAGCCACAATCTCTCCCTCCTCCTAAGAGTTCTCTCATCTGCTGAGAGACACGTGAAGCCCAAGTGCATGGGTTCATCTTCACTGACCGACTCAGTACCAGAAGGCTTCCGCAAATGTGCTCTTAAAAGAGAGTCTTTCTCTGAGTCTGGAGTCAATGAGGATGGCAAACATGATCAACTTCTCCAGCACAATGGGTATATCTCGGGCTGCTATCTCATCCTTGATGGTATCCGAGAGACCTTGAGAAAAAGCAGCCACAAGGGCCTCATTGTTCCAAGCAACCTCTGCTGCCAGAATACGGAATTCAATGGTGTAATGGGCAACAGTTCTTGTACCCTGTTTGATGAACATGAAGTACTTGGCAGCAGAAGAACCGCTTGCGTTACCCTGAGTTGGTGGCTTCCTTTAGAAGGATATTTGGAAGGGTATTTAACGTTCCCGGGAATGTCAAATACTCTTCTAAAGGTAGCCACAAACTCAGGGTAACTCAAGACAACAGGTTTTTGCGTCTCCCATAGAGGGTTTGCCCAGGCCAAGACTCTCTCAGAAAGCAAAAATATCATGAAACCTACTTTGCTTCTGTCCATGGGAAATGCCTGGGGCAGCATCTCAAAGTATATCTCAACCTGGTTGAGAAACCCTCTGCATTGGATCGCCCCCAAATCGATGGGGAAGCGAAACTGAACCAGACATACCTGTTAGAGGTAATACTCGAGACGTGTGCCTGCACAGAGACTGGAGCAGCAGCAGGGACAGCCTGCAACACAGGTTGTACCGGAGCAGCCACAGTGGGAGATACCAGGTGAGCCGTGCAACTCAGGAGCGTTTATAACGCCATGGAAAACTGATCCATGCGGTGTTCTTGCTCATCCAATCTGGAAAAAATATTACCAACAAGTGGATTGACTACATCTTCTGAATTCATGGCCTTCGCCTGCTGTCAGAAACCATGAATCAGACTGAGACAGAAGTAAAGTTAAATCTCATTTGTTTAATAATAATAAAAAAAGGTAAACAGAGTAAACGTAGTCAAAACATAGCCACAGTTCAGGAACCGGAACGGATAGTCAGACAAGCCAAAACGTCAGGGAGCCAGAGATGAGCGTAGTAGAACAGCAAACAGCATCTGGAGCCAGAAGGAATGTCAGCCAAACAAGTCTTTAACAGGAACACAGAGTGTCTCTAGAGATGTGACCAAGGCGAGAGATCATCTGGGCTGGACGGCTTAAGTAGGCAGGACTGACGAGCATGATATCATCAACAGGTGAGTCACTGTGGAGACATAGGAGCTGGCAATTAGCCGACAACTGAGCAGGCAGCTCAAAGAAGGAAGGGCTGAGCCCAGCCCTGACAATTAACTGTAGCTCCCCAGTGTCGGCAGCACTCATGCAGCCCCAGACCATGACACCCCCACCACCATTCTTGACTGTGGGCAAGACACGCTTGTCTTTGTACTCCTCACCTGGTTGCCGCCACACATGCTTGACACCATCTGAACCAAATAAGTTTATCTTGGTCTCATCAGACCACAGGACATGGTTCCAGTAATCCATGTCCTTAGTCTGCTTGTCTTCAGCAAACTGTTTGCAGGCTTTCTTGTGCATCATCTTTAAAATAGGCTTCCTTCTTGGATGACAGCCATGCAGACCAATTTGATGCAGTGTGCGGCGTATGGTCTGAGCACTGATAGGCTAACCCCCTACTCCTTCAACCTCTGCAGCAACGCTTGCAGCACTCGTATATCTATTTCCCAAAGACAACCTCTGTATATAACGCTGAGCATGTGCACTCAACTTCTTTGGTTGAC